>SJYQ01002117.1:517625-550343 GCA_006410935.1 Redunca redunca | reverse complement strand
TTTTTTTTTTTTCAATTAACAAATACTGATCACCAAATATGTTGCAAAAAGTCTCTTAGGTTTGGGGGATAAAAGACATATTTGAGGGGGTAAGATAAGAGACTCAGTAAATCAGGGTGTTAAAGGCATATGTAGCGCAAAAAAAAATCTTGGTTACAGAGGGGGTGCGGGGAGAAGAATGAGAATGAATGGCAGTGACCTGTCACTCTAGGGAATGAATGGTGCCACATAGAAAGTGTGGGAGGGGGTGATGGAGACAGGGTTATGCTCATAGCAATTGCTTTGACTCACCATGATTACTTCAGCTATGGAATATCTGAATAAATTGAGTAGAGAGACTGTCTATATTGAACTGTAAAACAGTTTCAGAATGAGAAAATTCAATTTTAAAGTTATACCCAGAAAAAAACCCAAACACCTGCCTTGCAGAAACATATCACAGAGACAGATTTTAGGGCAGCAGAATTCTTTCCTGTACAATAATTATGGCTAAGTGCTTGTTAAAAATAAAAAGAAAAGGATGTTTATCAGCCTAAGGAATGAAAGCATTTTACTTTTATAAAATGTATACTGTTTCGTAATTCTTTTCCAATAAGACTCATGTACTGTGGGGTTTATCCTTTAGCACGAGGGACCTTTTACTCCAGTTGTGATGTCTGAGTCCATTTTTTCTGTGTTCTGATCAGCCTTTTCATCAGGAGGTAACATTTGTATAATTTCCCGAAACAAGTACAGAGTAATTAATCTCCAAGTTACTGCCAGAAATGAAGCAGTCCACTTGGTAAAATATCCATATACCCCTTGTTAGCAGGGCTCTACACTAAGGAAAGCATCTACATTTTTCTTGAGACAATAGCTAACTGAAAGCATCAGAGAACTGAGAAAGACAGAACTAATACAACTGTAGGAAGAAAAGCCAAAGTCAAAATACTACCCTTAGTGTTCCATATGCATGGCTCTGACTATCCTGTGTCATTTTATAAGGGACTTGAGTATCTGCTAAGATGCTAAGATCATGGCATCCTGTCCCCCCATCACTCTATGACAGATAGATGGAGAAACAGTGGAAACAGTGACAGACTTTATTTTCTTGGGCTCCAAAATCACTTAAGATGGTGATTTGCAGCCATGAAATTAAAAGACGCTTGCTCTTTGGAAGAAAAGCTATGACCAGCCTAGACAACATATTAAAAAACAGAGACGTTACTTTGCTGACAAAGGTCCGTCTAGTCAAAGCTATGGTTTTTCCAGTAGTCATGTATGGATGTGAGAGTTGGACTATAAAGAATGCTGAATGCCAAAGAATTGATGCCTTTGAACTGTGGTGCTGGAGAAGACTCTTGAGAGTCCCTTGGACTGCAAGGAGATCCAACCAGTCCATCCTAAAGGAAATCAGTCCTGAGTATTCAGTGGAAGGACTGATGCTGAAGCTGAAGCTCTAGTACATTGGCCCCTGATGCGAAGAGCTGACTCATTGGGAAAAATTCTGATACTGGGAGTGATTGAAGGCGGGAGGAGAAGGGGACTACAGAGGATGAGATGGTTTGATGGAATCACTGACTCGATGGACATGAGGTTGAGCAAGCTCCAGGAGTTGGTGATGGACAGGGAGGACTGGCGTGCTGCAGTCCATGGGGTCACAAAGAGTCGGACACAACCGAGCGACTGAACTGAACTGACAGAGCATCTGCAGATTTTGGTAGGTAGTCGTGGAACCAGTGCCTCGTAGATTTCAGGGGCCATTGTAACCCATTTGTCAGCACTTACATTGTGCTGTCTAGGTGCTGTGACAAAGTCTCTTCTAGTTAGTTCCAGGCATCTGATGTGTACTGAACTACTAACACGGATGATGTTAAATACAGGCAAACAGACAAATAAAAGCACCTCTCTGTGACTACCTAAAGAATATCTAAACCTGGACTGAGGATCATGAACAGTGTTCTCAAGAAGCCAGATCATTAGGGCAGTAGCAAAATGAGGGGAAATTGTATCCAGGGAATGCAATGCTTTATACCCATCTTCTTACCCACAGGGCCATTCTTCTGATATTGGCCAAGGCTCACTAGTGTCTTCATGGTCCTGAGGGGAGGCGAGCCCATGATACCAGGCACCCTCAGCCTGCCCCTGATTAAGGCTCTGCATTAGTACTGCGAGGAGAGATGGTTCAGGGCATTTTATCTCTATCAGTGGAAAAGCAGCACAGTTGGTGCCTCACTTTCATTTCTGAAAATAGCACAGGTGATTTTTCAGCCAAATGAATTTTTATCAAAAGAGGAAACAAAGGCAGAATGTGGAGTGATGCTGATATCAGCTTAAAATATACTAAGAGTTGTTTTAAAATAATAAGAGAAACAGTATCCCCAGGCACTTTAGAGTCTAAAGTTGGAGGTAGATCAAATAATGACAAATAGGATATTCATCCTTTGAAAAGAGGAAATGCATAAAGCATAAGGTAAATGCAAATCAGTCAAAAAGATATAAATAATTAGGTCAAGAGCAATCAGTAAAATGTATGCCAAACCAAACAATACTTTGATATTCTGGTCTGGAATGAGGATTTGGGATTATTTTGAAAAATAACGTCACTATGACTCTGTCCAGAACTCAACAGCTGCAGAAACAGAAGTAAACAAGTCATCCTATTAGAAGACTGGAAGGTTAAAAAACAACCAAAGGCTCAAAGCTCAATGAAATTTTTCTTGGTGCTCAGTGATATGGTTACCACGTATTCAATTCCCTATAGGAAAACTACAGAAGGATGTTTCTAGAGATAGGAATGCAAATACCATTTGTTCATCTGTTTGTTTTTAAATCAGATAACAAGAATGAAGATGAGGTAAAAGATGTTTTCTGTATTTGCTTTTAAAAACTATCTCCATGTTTTATATTCCATCATTTAACATAAAATCTTTTCCTACTGTCATAGGTCATTAAGTAAATGACGGATAATGCTGCTGTCCAAGCATTGCTAAAAGCTATTGAATTCCACGAGAATTCAAAAGGGAAATATGACTTATTCCCTTTTGCATTTTCCCATTCCATAGTTTACATCATGTAGACATAAGTATAAAGTCTTCCATGCAAACAGCCAAATTAATTTATTCGTGCCTGGGAGTAGAATGTGGAACTTGACTTATCAGTTTGACTATCTTGACCAATACACCCGATAACTTTCAAATGTGTAACAGGAAAGTAACACTTTAGAAGTTTTTAGTATTTGCATGTGTCATTCATTTATGTGCTAAAGTGACACTGAACTCCCAGGAAAATCAAGAACAAATTCTTAATTTGAATTTAAACATTCACATAGGAATATTAATATTGGTCACTCAGTCATGTTTGACTCTTTGTGATCTCATGGACTTAGCCTGCCATGCTCCTCTGTCCATGGAGTTCTTCAGGTAAGAATTCTGGATTGGGTAGCCATTCCCTTCTCCAGGGGATCTTCCCAACCCAGGGATTGAACTGAGGTCTCCCGCATTGCAGGCATATTCTTTACTGTATAAGTCACCAGAATAGATAAAATATATTTGTATAACAGTTTTTATTTTGTGTCTCATATCTCTTGCGGGTTCCTATACTTTCTGCGGGTACCTATAGTATACCTATAGTATAGGTACCTATACTAAGAGACCTATACTTTTTCTATCTGAAAGTAACACATAAGCAAAATGCTACAGAGACCCCAGTATATTATCTTGAAGACTGTGCATTAATTACTCATTAGGAAACTTAATTTTGCAACCCAATTCTATCATTTAAGAAAATAATTTCTAAAAAGCAGAGAAATACCCAGTCTCCTGTAACTTGGCAAAAAATAAAATTGGTATCTTCACTTTGATTTCTCTTTTGAAATTAATTTCCACTTTGGTTTTCTTTTGCCTCTAGTGCTCTGGATGATAATTTTATAGCATCTGGATAATTTTATGTTAACATCTGGAATTGAGAGGTTTTTTTTTTCTCTCACTTATCTGCTGCATATAGAATACTTCTGCAAGAAATGTTATTTTCCCAGCTTCTGTTTATTCATTTCAAAAAGACATGGTTAAGTGAGTGTAACAGCCTCTAAAATCCTGAGTAAACACAAAGCATGTTTAATACAAAGTCCTGCCAGTTGACTGTCTCTCTTACCAGCTTTTCCCATGGCAGAAATGGTTGAGAACTGTAGAGGAGGAGAGTTTTGAAAGGTAACAGGTGGTGTCCTTGAACACATGGGCTTTGAAATCAGGCTTGGTTTGGAATTTTGGTGTGGTGGACAGGAGCTCTTGTAACCTTGGGCAACTCTTTGAAGTTCAGTTTCCTTATCTCAAAATGGAGAAGTATAAATACATGTCTTCTAATGTTGGTCATATTAAATTACATAATTTATATAAATTATCTGGATCAAGGTGGGGACTTAATAGGCAGCAACTGTTGTTAATATTACCATTTAGTTGTGTGCATTATGGTTGAAACTTAGAATTTCTTCTTTTTCTGACCTCCTAGGGCTTTTATGTGTCTAATCAGCAGTTTGGCGATTTGTACAGGTTTTTGAGAACTGTGATGGAACCTTTTCTTTTAAAAAAATTGCTCTTTGCATGGAAAGAAAAGGAAGGAATCAAGCTAGGTAGAGGCATTATTGAGGAAGTCAGAGAACACTTCTTTCTCAGCTTCTGTAGCACAGGCTATGATGTGTGCTTGCAAAGGAACTTGAATTTTTAAGCAATTCTTTAGGATTCACATACCAAAATAAAATCTATTAATTTACTATCTATTGTACTGTGAGGTATAAAAGAGTTTTATATTCATAATCATGAGTGAAATGTTGTTTAAAATGTTTTAGAACTCTTATTGGAGTCTATTACTTTATATTGATGACTTTTATCCACTCTGCAATCTAAATGATATTTCTTCATTCCCTTACCCCTAAATATTCACTTTCAAAGATGAAATTTTGTAATCTTGACTTAGTTAAAAGAATGTACTGATGGTTCTGAACGTAGCCCTGAGGAGTTAAAAAGTCTCTTGAGTGCTGTTGCGATAAGTGTAGAACAAAGGCAATTAATGTAAAATCTTTCTCATTCATTTCATTGTAAGATTTTTTGATCTCTTTGTTAAAAAATTAGCAGCTTCATTTTACATTCACAGAAGGCAGTTTTCAAAGGAGCATGAGTTAACAGAGGTTCAGAGAAATGATTTTAATAACATGGGTTTCACACATTGATCTGAAAAACCAATGCTTTTCTTTGATAGTACCTTCCTTATGCTCCTATGCTATGGGTTTACAGACTTAATTTTTCATTCTTTCCCAGGTACTTAGCAGGGTTGGTGCTCAATAATACTAGGTAATAAAGATGAGTGAATGAATGAAGAGATGACGAAATAAATGAATATACTACCATTATTTTTAAAGTCATGTCCCTTCTAATACCTCCACTTATTTCCAAGAAAAGTTTGTTGTGTTATGTGCCATAACACAACACCACTTTAAACTGACAAAAAGAGAGAAAATTTAATTGAACAACAAAAATTTCATTCATCTGGAATTTTACTATTTTAGTTTACTATTCATCTAGAATTAGTTAGTTCTTGCAGCTGAACTCTTAATTTAGAATTTTCAGATAATTAGGGCAAAAAAAGAGAAAAACGTTAAATTGTAGAGTTTCCTTGTCTGACAAAGGACAGCTTCCAAATTTTCAAGAAGAACATTTTCTTGGCAATGAATTCTCAGAGAACATTTTAATTCAATCTTTATGTAAAGACTTCAGATAGCAGAAAGTGAAAGATCTTCAAGCATAACTACTACTATTAATTTTTTCTTTCTTCCACATAAGAAAGGTAAGAATATAGTCTTAAATTTTTCACTCAATAATGATATATGTGTCTCTGAAGAATTAAATTAATATGATTCAATTTCATAGCTTTCTGACATGTGCTCTCGTGCTAAGCTGTGTCCTACTAATTGTGACCCCATGGACTCTAACCCACCAGGCTCCTCTGACATTTCCCTGGAGTGGGTTGACATTTCCTTCTCCAGGCGATCTTCCCAACCCAGGAATCAAGGCCACATCGCCTGTGTCTCCTCCACTGCAGGCAGATTCTTTACCCGCTGATCCACTGGTGAAGCCCTTATAACTTTCTGACAGTCTAGCTTAACCCAGGAAGGAATTCTGGGGATGGATGGGTGCTGTGTTCATCTTGATGTCACTGTCAAATGTCAAATGCACAAGCAAAGCTTTAGGGTTGAATTACTTGACAGAGACTTAAGCATCCATGTTCTTAATGAAATTTGTTCTGGGCAGTCTTCTCGGTGGTTAACATGAAGAAGGAACTCCTAGCCAAGTGGAGAGCCAGCTTCCTACTACCCAGAAGTGCATTGTCAGGTGGCCTGTGGTTAGAACCAATATATTTCCCCAAGGATTACATTTTGAGTGAGAGTTGCTAATGTTTACGGATTACTTGGCACAAGCCAGATACCATCATAAGTGCTTTGCATCTCTTGACTCATAAAGCTTCCTTAGTAACCTCATGCCAAGGCCATGGACGTTACTGTCATTCCCACTTTATGAATGAGGAAACTGATGGACAGCATCACCTTGTTCAAGCTTATACTGCTAATAAAGGACAGAGCCAGGATTTGAACCCAGGATGATGTGACAGCCTGGGTGCTTAACCATAGTCATGAACTTAACCTAACTATCTGCGAATCTGTATTAGCATGTAGACTGGACACAAGAGAGACTTTAGACTCTCAAAATACAGAGTATGGACATGATCAGTGACTGATAAAAGGAGAAATAGCTAAACTTTTCTTGCCATAACCGTGAGGAGAATATCACTGTAACTCCCTGGCTAGTATCTATTTATGAAGAGAATTGTATTATCAGCAGGTTGAGATGAAGAAAGCAAGAAATGTATCCTGAAATAGCCAAATGAATGGATCAAGGCCTCAGGCTCAAAAAGAGTGCTCGTCTTATGAAAATGGTTGTGGTCTAATTGACGGTGCATTGGATTTGAAGTAGAAGCTAAGTATAAACACTGTTTAATTTCCTGTTCTACCACTCATGGTCTCTTTAATCTCCTAGTCTTTACTTTTTCTGAGGCCTTTGATGTGCCTTCTTAAAAGCTCAATTTTCTTATCCATAAATTGGATAAAGATTCTTGCTCTTTCTACTCTCAAACTTTGTTGTGCAAAACACTGTATATGCATACCTTTGTGGATTCTAAAGCAATCTACAAGTGCACAATATTCAAACATTCTTACAGTAGGTAAAAGTCATGTATCCAGGTAATCTACAAGCTGTACTAGAATGGCAACCCATTCCAGTATTCTTGCTTGGAGAATTCATTGCCATGGACAGAGCAGCCTGACAAAGCTACAGTCCATGGGGTCACAAAGAGTTGGACACGACTGAACAACTGACACACACAAAGCAATCTAAAGTGTACAACATTCAAAATACTTATCATAGGTGAAAGGCATGCATCCAAGTAATGTACAAGTCATACCAAATTATTTTAGTTCATTTAAAAAGACAAGCAGCTTATCTATAGGCCAATTTCATGGTATTTAAAGTTGGAATTTCATCATTGTAAAATTGTTCTTAACTATTCTGATTCTGTCTTTGAGGAAGCTTTAATAGACTGGAATATATGCTGAGAGAGTATAGAGTCAGAATCTAAGAATTGAAAGCTGATGAGAAACTTTGCAAAACTGGGGAAAGCATGTTATCATTTTGAACTACTTCCCCCAAGAATGGAAGAAGAGAAGCAGGACTAGTAGAGCCGCTGATATGTTCCTTATGGGTAATGCTTAGGCGTGAGGGATCCAGTCTAAACATTTCTTCAAAGAGGTAAAAAGTTTTATAGCATGCATCAGGTTTCGTTTTAGTACTTTTTAAATGCCAATTTACAAAGCAACAGTACAAAATTATAGAATGTAATTATGTGAAGAGAACTGCATTATGATCAATAGGCCAAGACGAGAGGGAGAGTCCTCCCTTCTCCCCCTGCTCTGTCCACTACTAACAACTGTTAACAGTTTGGTGTGTCTCCTCCTAGATATCACTTGTAATGCATATATGGAAATGTGTAGAAAATGTATTAGCTGTGTTTAGTCTCTCGGTCGTGTCCGACTCTTTGCGACCTCATGGATTGTAGCCCACCAGGCTCCTCTGTCCCTGGGATTCTCCCGGCAAGAATACTGGAGTCGGTTGCCATGCCCTCCTCCAGGGGACCTTCCCAACCCACGGACTGAGCCCAGGTCCCCGTCAGTGCAGGCGGATTCTTTACTGTCTGAACCACATGTAATTTTTTTTTCCACAAATGGAATTATCCTCTACATGTTAGTTATGATTTACTTTTTCACTCATAATGCTATAGACAGTTTTTTTTTCCATTTCAGCATTGGTAAATTTACATTGTTTACTTTAATTGTGATGCAGTACTTCATTGGAAAATAGGAGCCCTACAATTTATTTAATTATATCCCCATTAATGGTTCTTTATTTCCAACTTTTAATGATTATTAACAATGTGGTAATGAACATCTTGTACAAGTATGGTTATATTTGTCCATAAATATATCTGTAAATAAATCTGATAAGATGAATCACTAGACAAAGGATATATACATTTTTATTTTTTTATTTACTGGCTCAGAATTGAGTGAATAAACAATAAAAAGATATTTCTAGGGGAAAACGAAGTTATCGCTTATATTAGTTCTAATTATATCTATGATGCCGTCAACTTAAAAAACTTTATGACATTAGTATACAAGTACTGGAAATTGTATTTTAAAGGTGTTCTATTTATAACCAGAAACTTCCAGATCCACAGGAAAATCAAATATGTCAAAAGCCTTTTTAAAGTTGTCAGAGCAGATTTCAGGATGTACTAGCCTGTGTCCTTCAGATACATATTTTTGTACATTCAAAATAGTCAAAAGAATTTATTTAAATACCCCAAATTTCATTCTCTCCCTTTTCTCCTTTTTTCTCAAGAGTCTCTTTATAAGTGAGACATTATTGACATGGTAATGAAAAGCTCAAAATTAGGTTTTAATGTTTTGGATTTCTGAACCCAATTAGCGAAAATCTGTAAATGGGCTAGCATTTTTTAAGTTTTAAAAGTTTATTTTCCAAAAAATGAAGACATAGTCAAACTCAAATAAAACAATAGGCTTTTATCTTCAAAACAGCATCACACATAAAAATTGATATTAGACTAATAAAATTTTGAACAGACAAGATTTTATGAGAATCATCCTGACTAAAAATGTGTAATTATTTTGTAAATAATAATTTTAATGATATTTCAGATTAAATCAAGAAAAGTGAAAGAGTTTATTAAAAGATAACAATTACTATGCATGGATTTTAGATATGAGTTATATGACGTTACCAGTCAGACCTTTCTCCACAGATTACTTTTGTCTCCTAGTGTTGTTTTTAAAGACTTATTTATCCTCCATCAAGTGGTCTTTCTAAGGCTTTTCAGCATGGCTTTTCCAGTTGATTGAGAAATCTTCTTCAAGTAAATTAGTATCCTCAGCAGTCTCCATTGCCTTTGGCTATTGTGTTTGCTGTGACTCAGAACAGAGGTAGAATACAGGGAAACGTGGCAGTGGCCCCTCTAGAAGAATCCAAATGTACCAAATGTCTCCTGATGCTGCTGCCTTACTGCCTTTAATAAAAAAAACAGCTTTTGAACTGCAAGGATATTTTTAAGCCCCATGAATTGGTATGCTCCTTTAGCTGGACTTTTCAAGGAGACTTTTTGAATGCTGAAATGATTAACAGTATCTGAAGTGAAATTGCGCAAACTGTGGTGTAGTAATAGTGGATGGGAATACATATGAGCCTAGAGGCCCCTGCTGAGCACAAGACGAAAACCTCCTTCCTCATTGTCCCTCACCGATGGTGGGCCTGGGATTTCAGAAATAATTACTTACAGAGCACTTATAAAAACAAATGACTCAGCCTCTTCACGGTGCTTGTTCTGTTTGGGGAAGTTTGTCAACTAGGCTGTTAAATTGGGAGATTTACCAATTTAATAAAAATATTTGGTATCTTTTTGAAGACCTCAGAGTCTCCTGCACATACAATTTCAGTTTCTTATTACAAACCTCCTTGATACTATTGTTTTCCATATATTTTTACTTACTCTGGATATTTTAATTTAGCATGAGTCATTCTTGTAATGACTTTTCATCCTAGCTCTGTCTAGCATTGTCTTCTATGTGTTTTCAGCAGTGTGTCAGCTATTCCAAAGTTCTTCCTAAACTTTTCACATCAGACCTGCAGAGCCTCATGACACCTGGAGTAAAAGCTGAAAACTCTGGAAGGAGGTGCTAGCAAATAACCTCAATTTTGGAAATAGTATGCTTTAGAAAAATGAAACCCTCTTGTTAGTGAAGTTCTTGATTAAACCTTCTAACAACCAGTGCAAACCAATTTTAAGAAAATTGTATCTGGAACCTCTAAAAACTATAGAAAAGGCTGTGGAGCAAAGAAATTAGAAGGCAGTAGCAAATTGTAAATAATATATTTTGAAATTATAATTAAAATTTACCAGGGTTAATTTTCTGAGGCATTGAGCTATTAAAGATTTATAAGTTATCTAAATCTCAAATCTCTCTGAGGTAATCGCTTCAGTTGAGATAAAGGGAAGTTATGTTATTTGCTGCTTCACTGCTTAAAGCAGTATGAAAAAAATCAAGTTTATGATTATTACCAATTACTATGTTTATTTGAAAATTATGGTTAACTGTTAACATGAAAAAAGATTACTAAATGTTGTTTTAGTCTTTCGTTAAAACTTAGAACTTAATAAGTTTCCTATACCAATTAATCTCTACTTGAATATCTTGCTCAGTGTCCTATGAAAACTTTAGGTTTAACTCTATGTAATACTTTCATCATATCAGATGAAAATTTTAAATGATTAACAGAATATTGAAGGAAATGTATATTTTTCTTTTCATCACATTTATACAGTCACCATTTATAATGTGATACTGAAAAAAATCTTGTATCAGAATTGCTTCCCTATTTGTCAAATGTTCCTTCCTGAGATGGCACCGATACAGACGATGGAATTTCATTCTGGAGCACTTCACTAGGAAAATGTGCTCATTATTGGAAACATAGCCTTATTAATACTTGTGGCCCAAAGTGACAATTCAAAGAAATGGGGCTCAGAATGCCTTCATGCTATTTTTTGCTTCATGCCTTTGGAAATCTTTGGGAGACCTAATAGCACTAGACAGAACATTGGAAAGCAGGATGATATATGACGTTTACAATCTGATTTTTGTAAATGGTGCTTATGGGAACATTTTGCAACTTGTGTTTTTGTGGGGATTGAACAATGTATGGGTTTGTGGGACAGGAGGTGTGCAGAGGAGTCATCTGTGGCAGGTACATTCCACTTGCGTTGCCTGCCGCAGCTTACCTGCACAGCTCCACAACACACACTCACAGTTGGACTGTCCTAATTCTGTCACTTCCAGCTTGTTTACTCTTGGGCAGGTTATTTAACCACTCTGAGCCTGTTTCCTCATCAGCAAAGATGAGGAACACAGGCAAAGTGAAAATGTTAGTTGATCAGTCGCATCCAACTCTTTGTGACCCCATGGACTGTAGGCTGCCAGGCTCCTCAGTCCAAAGGATTCTCCAGGCAAGAATACTGGAGTGGATTGCCATTTCCTTCTCTGGGGTATCTTCCTCACCCATGGATCGAACCTGGGTCTCCCCCCTTGCAGGCAGATTCTTTACTGTCTGAGCCACAAGGGAAGCCCTCTGAGGTAAAATTAAATGATAAAATTAGTATATAAATACCCATTTTAAAAATATTACCACTTAAAACCCCTTAATTCATGTGATATTTTCTTGAAATAATAGTTATATTTTGGTTAATAGTGGAGATTCGAAGCTTACACCTAAATTCAGATGACACACCTTGATAAATTGGTTATAAATTTTGATACCAGAAGCATTGATCTTTGTTTGGGACTATCTTTTCAAGACTATGTATAGAGTGAACATTCCTAGAAAATAGTAATAATTGTCTCCCTGTGACATCAAGGGCAGGTTTGTTTACAGCCGTGGAAGATGTAAGTGGTATCTCCCTCCAGAGTAAAAGATTTGGGTTCCTTCTGCTCAGAATTCATCTGTAATAGAACCTGCTGGAGCTCCAATATCAGCTGGTTCTCATTACATCTTTCTGTGTGGCAAAGTGAGGCTCAGGGACTGGCCTCAAATATGCTGATGCTCGTGATACCTCCTGTACTCAAAATGATAAAGACCCTTTTCCCGTTGTTGGAGTCTGGTAGGTTCTGCCAGCATCCAGGAAGCCGTGTCAGTCTAACTTGTCATCTTAGAGGTAAGGTAAAATTGGAAAATCTTACCTTAACAGTTTATTTAGATATAATTCACATACCACAAAATTCAGAAATTGAAAGTGTACATGTCGGTTATATTTAGTATCTTCACCAAATTGTGCCACCATCATCACAATCTATTTGTAGAACATTCTCAACACCTCAAAAAATAAATCCAATACACTTCAATAGTCCTTCCCCTTTCCTGTGCTTCTCCCCCGCTCCCTGGCTGTCTTGGGTTGGTTAGCACATAGGTGGGGAGGGTAGAAGCAGGAGAGCAGTTAAGAGACATTTGCAGTACTTCAGGGGTTAATGATAGTGATTTAGAGCATGGTGGCAGGAGCAAAAGGTGCTGAGAATTGTCTGAACAGAAGTTGTATTTTTAAAGTAGTGCCAATAGGATTTCCTGACCAAGTGTATCTGCCAGGAGGATTTGCAGATGAGTTTTCCATTAGGTGTGTGAGAATTAGATGAGTAAAGAATGAGTCTACAGTTTTTGGCTAGATTGAGTGGAAGGATTGAGTTGCATTAAACTTGTTGGGAAGGACTGTGAGTATAGCAAATTTTGATGGGCAAGAACAGGAGTTCAGTTTTGGATATGTTAAACTTGAAATGTCTATTAGGCATTATGGTGAGGTCGAATAGGTGGCATATAGCATTCTAGAGTTCAGTTGATAAATATGCTGAAATATATGAATTTGAGAATTTAAAACTGTAAGACTGCATGAGATCACCCAGGAAGTACATGAAAACCAAGAAGAGAAATAGCCCTAGGACTGAGCCCTGAGGCAGTTCCACCTTTAGAGGTCAAAGAGATGAGGTAGAACGAGCAAAATCAAAGAGCAAAACATACAGTTTTGGACAGAGAAATTTCTTACAAGAACATTGCAAGCATTACATATTCTGTTTGTTGCAGGATGTGAAAATAATCTTTTGGGAAATGTGCACTCAGACCTTGGTGTGATTTATATAATAAGCAATGGACTATTTGATAATTCCATTTGATTCCTAAGAAAACTAAAATGTTATTTGTTATTAAAAAAAAAAATCAGGGGAAGGGGCTCCAGGCTCATAAAGGAGAACTTGATTAGGGTTTTCCAGAAAGGGGTAGAAAGCCCAAATGTTGTTATATATTAAACAAAAGCAAACATATACTGACTTTATGTCCTTCAATCTCCACATTCCAAATTGTTATATCAAATCTTTTATATCATATATTCAAAGCTGCATCACAATGGTACATTCTTGAAATAAGATCTAAAGGATGAACTCTGAATTTAGAGACTTGCTTTGAAAAACTGTTATGATATAAATAATTTAAGTAATTTTGATCTGGCTCTTGGCTGTATTGGTAAAACTTTGAAAGACATTTATTTTTAAGTGCAGTTTCATTTCTCTGTCTTCAAAGCCTTGCCAGTCAAATTTTACACCTGAAGAAAAAAATAAAGCACCCATCACATCATTCATGTTAGTTTGTCCTCCACCATAAAGTGCCAGAATTAAAAAAAAAAAATTGGTAAAACTAAGTTGGTATCTTCTGTGATGCCAAACATCTGGGTGAAACAGAAAAAATATAGTTAGTCATCAATGTTTATTACCATCTTGATATTTTGTGTCATGGAAATGATAAATCATAATTACCATTTCAGTTTGTCAAACAGATGTTCATTGAAATACAAATACAACCTATCCCAGAAGCTGGAAGGACATTTTAGATGACCCGTAATTGTTCTTGTGCTTCTCAAAGTTAAAGAGAAAAATAATATTAACATCATTCATCCAATGATGTGTAAAGATAGGGGAAATTATTTTATAAAATGAGACTATACACTAAAATGATAATGTGTTGAAATTAACTCATTGTGTTTTAATGACATTAATGACTGAAAACAGCAGACAGAATTATATATTACATTTAAGATTTAAGCATAGTGTATATTTTTGTCAGGTTTTCTTCTTTTAACTCTATCTGTTTTTAAATAAGTGACATTGACATAGTAAACCCCTTTCCATCATAAATGATTATTTGTTTTCAATGGGCTAACAAGTATTTGATCTGACAAGTGAAAAGATTTTTCAAGTAAATTCTCTTTGCTTGCCAGTTTCTTTCTTAAATGTTTAATATTTCCTAAAGGCTTTCTGTTGTTGATTCTTTAAGAATACTAAAACTTTATGGAGTTCTATAATTCTGGGTAGTGGGGGGGAAATGCAGGCAGGCTTTGCTAGCTGTATCTTTCTCTATTTCCAATTTGAATTTTTTATTTTTATCCTGACCTTTAATCTTTGTGATTCAGTTTTCTTTTCCCCAATAACCTTTGTTTTGGAAGTAGTCATCCTCCACCACTTAAAGAAAAACTTCAGGAATAGAGAAAAATGCAAGGAGTGTTAAAATGATTAAGGAAAAGACACTATTGTTATAAATAGAACACTGAAAGTAATTATTTGGGAAAAGCAACATTCATTTGGGTGTATAAACTCTGTAATGCTTTTTTTAAAAAACGTTTTCACAAGTTTGTTGACCTACATACATACTGTATTTTTATTTAAAGGAAGAATGGCATTGCTGGTGGTATATGTGCACTTCTGTAGAGATTATAAACTGATGATTTATATAATTCATGATGGTGTTTATAAGAGAATGTTTTCTCTTTGTCAATGCCATTTTTCCTAAGTGGACTACAGGAAGGAAATAGGGATTTACAAGGTGAAGGAAGAGATTCTGGTAAATACAAGGTGGTAATTTAAAATTGAGGGTAATTTTTATTTAAAATATGACATACTTTTGAGTCGCAGTTAAAGGGACTTTAAAGAAGCTGAGGTATAGATGTGGCAGTTGAGAGGAAAGGCTACTTCTGCTATAGTGAATTACTGGAAGATGGAAAGGTCATGAAATAAACCAGTGAAAGTGCTCAATTATGATAGAGAAGAAAAAGAAAGGGAGAGAAGGTGAATTGTTAGGAAAGAAGCAATGAATATTGATCAGATTTTCAGAAAAATCTATAAATAAACAATAGCCCATACTAATGCCAGGCATAGGCCTGAGTTTTTTGAAAACTTGTTCTATTTCATTGTGAATAAAGCTGTTCTTTGAAGCATGGCCTTTGTGGTCTCTGGGCCTGGGCTATGGAGTGTGATGACTGGATAAGAGAAGTCTATATGTCATCTTTCCACATTAAGTAATCAACCTAATGGGGATGCCTATAGATTTCAGAAATTCTTCTTTGTGTCTCTCAAAAGGCTGCCATAACTAGCCATGTAATAAGGAATGACATCTCCTATTAATGAGTCTATGTTTTAATAGGCACCTCATCAGACTTAGAGATACTGAAGATGGCAGGGATGCTGATAGTGGTGGGACATGGAAAACCTAGAGAAAAGATAGAGAGAAGTCTGTGAGGAGAGAGAAAAGGTAATTTTGGAATGGAGAGATTGGAAACATTGCATCCTGGTCTTGTGAATATTCACCAGACTTACAGTGTTCTTTTATTTCAAGGAACCAAGTTCACAGCTGTTAGAACTACAAAAGCAGCATAATCATGTTACATATCATTAGGTATCTTAGGTATCATTAGGTATCATGTTAGATATCACTAGGTATCTTAGGTATGATAATTATAAACTATCTCAAAAAAAGATTTAATGTTAACTTTTTATTTTGGAAATATACATAATAAAAGGAAAGAAGAAATGAAATAGTCTGGTTGCCATTTCTCAGTGGAGCCAGTTTAGAAAGAAAACAAACCAAAAAAATTCTTAAGCCCAACAGTGACATTTATAACAATTTTCCTAATTTAACTCCTTTTCTCTTTTGCTAAGGAGGAACAGTTGTATTTTTGTCATTAATAGAAAAGGGAACAGTGCCTAAACAGCCTATTATAAATTCTTCTGGGAAAGCATATTACAAATAATTGAAAACAAACCTGATTCTGTGAACTTGGCAGCAAATGTGTAACAGAAAGCAATTCAGCCCTGGCCCCTAGATGATTGATTAAATGTTTTATTCCCTTTACCTTTCATTCACGCTGTGTTTGTCAGAGGAAAGAGAAAAGGGAGTGTTGCAAACAAAATCCACTTTAAGGAAATAACTTAGGATAATGATCAATGACCTCCAATCAGCCGTTTGTTTTTCTCAAATTTTAATGTCTCTGAATATTCATTATGTGTGGGCTCCTGCAGAAACTGAGTCCCTGAATTTTAGCACCCTTCCTGACACCCCCCACGCCCCCCTCCCACCCCCAGCTAATCAACAGCACAAGCTGCATTTGAGCTTCTTTGAGGGCAAGGCCCTGCAGCTTCCTGTGGTCAGTTATTAGTGTGAGTCCAGCAAAGGAACAAGAACACTGTGTACTCGGTAAATCTGCAGAAAACCTCCTCTTCCGGTTGTGTGGGAGGAGAAGTCCCTTGGTACATTCTGTTTCTTTGAAGGGACTAGAGATCTGTTGGTGCTATGCAGATGTCAGGGGTACTCAGAGCCAACATCTTAACAAACCTAGTAAATAAATGATTGTGATCCAGTTCTGTGCAGAATAATGGTAAGAACCTGAACTTAAGCTACTGTTGACATGGATCATATTTGTTGTTCAATAAAGAGTGTAAAATTAATACCAAACCTCTTCAGTGAAACATTCCCTTAACACATTGATATTTTCAAATGATATCTAGTCATCTGTGTACATCACAGTACTGTGTTGCAAACGTGGTGACTCCAACAAAATTTTAAGTATGATGGCACACTTAAAGAGTCTCTTCCTGTATCAGATCCTCTTCCTTTTCATCCTGTTCTTCTCAAAAACTACTGCCCAGATGTCGGTAATTCTGCAGCCTCCTCTTCCCATAGGCGTTGTGTTGGCACTTGGTTACCTGCTCTGTCCTCAGCCCCCAAAGCTGTCACATTAGGGGATGGGAAGAGCACTGAGCTGGAGGGGGTGGAAACTACAAAGTCCTGTGATCATTCTTTCTCTTAATTGCTTATCTGAAATTGGTGATGAGCTAGGAGGCAAAACACAGGCCGAAGTCCTGCTCTTTCTTCTTGATGCCTAGTTTCCCACTGAAGTTCAATATTCTCAGCACTTCCAGAAACACCTCTCCATTGTGAGTGGGAACTTTATCACTACTACCTCCTTTGTCTGAGACTATTCCCAGGTGGCGCTAGTGGTAAAGAAGCAGCTTGCCAATGCAGGAGACATAAGACATGCTGGTTCGATCCCTGAGTGGCGAAGATCCTCTGGAGGAGGGCATGGCAACCCACTCCGGTATTCTTGCTTGAAGAATCCATAGACAGAGGAGCCTTGTGGGCTACATACAGTCCATGGGTTTGCAANATTTATGTACTTGTAACATACAGACACACACACTTCTTTGAGGAACCCTTGAGCCAGAGAAAGAATGAGAGGCTGCATTTCTTTTTCAAGTACACATCTAGGTTTTGTTCCAATCTGATGACGCAGGATCTGGCTTTGTATCTAGACCCCTTGCTCCAAGATTTTATTTTAATTTTAAGCAAGTGTTCCCACACAGGGACTGAAAACAAAACAGGAAAATGTTGCTTAAGTTTCCCTTTGTGCTGTTATTATATGTCTTTCAAGTGTACTGATTGTTCTGTCCCACTAATGTAGGTCATTGTACTCTCAGTTGCTTTTTTTTTTAATATTTGGAACTGTCTCTAACAGTCCTCCACAGTAAGGAATAGCATGGTAGTTTCACAGATATTTAGTTTTGATATTAACATATTATTTTCCCCTTCTCTCTATAACTTGAGATTTTAGTACTCCCTACATAGTAGAAATTGCCATGAAGTATAAATTCTTTTGCATACCAATAAGTGGTTTTTATTTACAAAGATACTTATACTAAACCTGTCATAATCCATTTCATTTATTATGATGTTAATAAGACCTTAGGTGTTGGTTCTTTGAAGAACAATTAATACTTTAGCCTTCAATTCTTGACAGGCTTTGATTCTGGTTTTATTAATATAGAGCTTTGCTTCCATTTACCAGAAGGTTCTCTACTGCTGTGGATCAATGCCAGGAGACCTGATCTGGACCCCAGGTCTGGGACCGTCCTTCTGTTTAGTGGTCCTCTGTGCTTTATTATATTTCATTCTTGCCCCTTTGCAGGAGCCTAGACATCATCTGACCTGGGGATGGGTCCTGAGTGGTGACCTGGGGCATGGTAAACCATTTACCCAAAGAACTCTAGAATGGGTAAAACTAGTAAGATAAACCTGGTTCAACTTCATGAAAAAAGAATGAAGTTTTTCACTAGGGAAATGAATTTTTCACTAGGGAAAGTGAACAAGCTAGATAATTGCAGAGGAGGAGGAGCAGGATAATAGAGAGAAAATGAAGTTAAAACACCGGTGTCAGTCACAGACAGGTTTAGAATGGAAGTGAGACAAATAAATAATGGAGGGAGTGCATGGAGAAGATTGTGTCACCAGTGGTAAGCTTAATGTTGCTGCAAGTCTTCAAATAGTGCCTTGATAACCAGCTGTTGTTCATTCAACAAATGCTTATTAAACCCCTACTCCGTGAGATAGTGAAATAGTGAGCTGAGGAACTCAGCCAATGAGGTTGGACTAGAATCAGAACACATCTTGGCTATATGAGCTTAGCCATGCTTGTTAACATTTCAATGTTGGTTTTCTCTTAAAAAAAGAGATCATAATAACACCAATCTCATGAGATTGTTGTAAGCATTAAGTGAGTTAATACTTTATGTGTTAGTACACACGGATCACCTGCAAGAGTCTGCGTGTTTAAATCACTTCAGTTGTATCTGACTCTTTGCAACCCCATGGACTGTAGCCCACCTGCCTCCTTTGTCCATGGGATTCTCACGGCAAGAATACTGGAGTGGGTGGCCATGCCCTCCTCCAGGGGATCTTCTGACCCAGGGATTGAGCCCATGTCTCTTTTATCTCCTCCATTGGCAGGCGGGTTCTTTACAGCTAGTACCATCTGGGAAACCCACTAGAGTGTCTGGTATCCAGTAAATAGACAATATAACCACTATTGTTTTCATATGTAAGCTCCTGGATATTGCAGAGCAATTTCTTAAATAGCTATGAGGTGGGAATAGATGCCTAATGATTTATTCTCTCAGTCTGTCTTTGGTTGAGGCACACCCAGAACAAAATTTGGAGCAATGCAAACGTTTGAGGAGAGTCAAAGAATTTTTCTTCTTGTGGTTTTCCCTTCATGCTCTTCTCTGAAGCTACTCCTCTTAGATTCTTTCCTTGCTGTGAATTTCACATGATGTCTCTTTCCCTGTATAGTCTTAGTTTGACAGCACAGAGATTTAGTAATGACATCTGCATTTGATACAATTTAAATGAGATATTCCCAAAACAGACTGAGGAAACTCATTTTGACAATTTTTCTTTTGTCCATGCAAATATTGTATACTTTAACTGGAGGAAGAAAAACACAAATGATAAATGAAAAGTTTGCAATTTGGAGTACTTATATAAGTTGTTATTTGAAAATATTTATTAATTTTAAAATAAATGTAAAATGAGCTCGTGAGTCAAGTTTCTTTTAGAGGAAAGGTGATATTTACATTTAGTAATTATTTCCTTTTTTTGAAAGCTTCAGGATCTTAAGTGTCATTGTTTCTTTTATACATCGTGACCAATGGGGTATTTTATTCAATTATGATGGATTACATGTCACCCATCTGGACATGTTCCAGATGTAACTAATCTAAGATCAAAGTACTTAAAATTAAATGCTTTGCTGGATTGTTTTGACTTGAACAAAGCAAGAAGACCATCAGAAGCTTTTTGAAGGAAGGACCATACCAATTTTGAAACTGAGAAAATTGGAACTCCTAAACTAACTAAGATTTGCTTCTATTTTTGATCTTTCCAAACCACTTAGCCCTTTTATATGTTAATTCCATAAGAGTTAGAAACTACTACCACATGAAATCTGGTATTGGTATAAAAACAAATAACTCTAAATAACTCTTGATACAGAGAGAGAGATAGAGATATAGAGAGAGACAGAGAGGCTGAGAGACAGAGAGAGGTGCTTTTCTTTGACCAAGAGAGAAGCTATACAACCTTTAGAGCACAATGTTTCAACTAGTTTCACTAGGATAGGAGAAAAATAAAAACACGATGACCAATACACTGAAGAAAACTAATTTTCTTAATCTGCTGCAGTTTGTTAACAACCATTGCTTTGGCAGTGATGAATCTGTATAAATATTTCTTGGATGGAAAGGAAATGCTTTCATCCAGAAATAACAATTTCAAGAATTGTAATTCCAAAGAAGAGAAGAAAAGCAATTTAAATCTCAGGGACAATTGGAACCAGTTCAGTTCAGTCGCTCAGTTGTGTCCAACTCTTTGAGACCTCATGGACTGCACCACGGCAGACTTACCTGTCCATCACCAACTCCCAGAGTTTACTCAAACTCACGTCCATTGAGTTGGTGATACCATCCAACCATCTCATCCTCTGTTGTCCCCTTCTCCTCCCACCTTCAGTTTTGCCTAGCATCAGGATCTTTTCAGATAAGTCATTTCTTCACATCAGATGGCCAAAGTATTGGAGTTTCAGCTTCAGCATCAGTCCTACCAATGAACACTCAGGACCGATCTCCTTGAGGATGGATTGGTTGGATCTCCCTGCAGTCCAAGGAACTCTCAAGAGTCTTCTCCAACACCACAGTTCAAAAGCATCAATTCTTCGGCACTCAACTTTCTTTGTAGTCCAACTCTCACATCGATACATGACTACTGGAAAAACCATAGCCTTGATTAGATGGACCTTTGTTGGCAAAGTAATGTCTCTGCTTTTTATTATGCTGTCTAGGTTAGTCATAACTTTCCTTCCAAGGAGTAAGCGTCTTTTAATTTCATGGCTGCAGTCACCATCTGTAGTGATTTTGGAGCCCCCCAAAATAAAGTCAGCCACTATTTCCCCATCTATTTGCCATGAAATGATTGGACCAGATGCCATGATCTTAATTTTCTGAATGTTGAGTGAGCTTTAAGCCAACCTTTTCATTCTCCTCTTTCACTTTCATCAGGAGGCTCTTTAGTCCTTTGCTTTCTGCCATAAGGGTGGTGTCTTCTGCATATCTGAGGTTATTGATATTTCTCCTGGCTTTGAGTACAACCTGGAATTGGAACCAAGTAGATGTCAAAAGGCAAATATTTTATGGGAGAGTGAAAGACTGTTAAGACAGCTCAGGGTACATTTGTGAGTGATACAGTCATGTTTCTTGAAGAGTTCATTAAGCTGACATTTCCTTGTATCTTGGAAAAAGTTAGTTAAGGGAGTTAATATCATGCACAGTCTTCAATATTTTATATATTAAACTATTACTTTTCCAACATCATAGTAGTCATCAACCTTGGAAGTATAGTTGTTTTTGTTGGGCTTATAAACTTCTAACAATAGTGTGATATTTATTAAGGACTTTTCAAAATAATTCAGTACATTGTGCATGAAAAGAAAATCTTTCCAATTCTGATAAAAAGGAATATTGAGGCACCTAAGGATATACAGGTATATTATATTATTATACCTGATATATATATTATATAAAAAATGTCTCTATTAGTGACTTAAATAATATTTTTGATGATTCATCCAAATATTCGGACTGCAGGAATCCCTATTTAATGTTTTTTAGGGACTTGAATTATTATACCCATAGTGAGATTTATCGAAGTATGGCAAATAAAATATGTACTAGAATTCTTGATGTAAATCCAATAAATCCAATTAAGATCAGTGAAATATACACAAAGTCAAAATTTAAATAATATACACAATGCAACAGTTGTGAATGTTTGAAGAGTTAATCATTGGAAATTCTATCACAATCTGTAATATTTAGGCACTGATGATTATTCATTCAAATTATTGAATCTATTATACACTATTCATTAGTTTAATCAGTAAAACTGTACTGTAAATAAGACAAAGTTCCTATTCTTGGCAGACAGAATAAAGTAAATGGGCAGTGATAATAGCGGAGCTTGGAGAATTCATAGGAAAAGTCCTAGACAGCCATGGAACTATGCATGGAAGAAAGAGAACTGACATCTTAGCTGAGACCAGAAGGATGTGTAAAGTACATCTGTGCTAATGAGAGCAGTAGGGAGACATAAAACACATTTGACAAAGGCTCAGAAATGAGAGAGATTTATGACACAGAAGGGAAAGTGAAAATAATTCAGTGACCTGGAATTTATTAATAATAAGCATCTAATAAATATTTCTGAATGAATGAGAGACTGACTGACTAAATGAATGAGTGAGAAATATTGAAGTATGAAGAGGTGGACCAGAGATAAAGTTTTGTAAGCATGTGTGTTAGGCCTTCAGAGAATTTCATTTTCTGAATATACAAATGAACAGTATTTGAGTGAATAAAAATAACCGTAAAACAACAACCATTAGTTGGAGGAAATAAAATATGGGGAAAAGAAAATGAAAAAAGGACTTTAATAAACTGTGCCTGATAGAACTGGAAATAATGGCCTGAAAAATGGTTATAATACCCCATTTTCTCACTAAGATCCTAAAGATTCTTTCAAAATACTATTTATTTACTTTGGCTGTCCTGGGTCTTTGCTGCTGCCTGGGCTTTTTCTCTAGTTGTAGTGAACAGGGGCTACTCCCCAGCTGCAGTGTGCAGACTTCTCACTGGGGTGGCTTCTCTTGTTGCAGAGCATAGGCTTTAAGGCTCTTGGGCTTCAGTAGTTGCAGCACGTGGGTTCAGTAATTGTGGTTTCTGGGCTCTAGAGCACAGGCTCAATAGTTGTGGTCCATAGGCTTTGTTGCTCCATAGCATGTAGGATCTTCCTGGATGAGGGATCCAACCCGTGTCACCGGTATTGGCAGGTGGATTCTTTACCACTTAGCCACCAGGGAAGCCCCAAGAACCTAATGATTCTTGATAGAGAAATCTCTAGTCTGAAATGTTTAAATATTTTATTAACTGGTTTTATACATGACATTTTGTAAATTGTATTATTTATCCAGTATATTTTTATTACCCATGCATTAATTTTAATATATTCATATATTTTCATATTTTTAAGACTTTAAAAGTATTGCATTGATTTGGAAGAGTTTTAAAAACAAACCACACTGAAACTTTTCTGATGAGATAAGAAAGGTTATTTTTCAATAACTATTTAGTTGTATATAATAAACATAATGATAACCCCATAAAGATAATACATTTACTAATAAAATTTCCTTCTAGAGACAAGGTAGTATGTAACTGTTAATTAACTTTATTAATAGCTATTGTATGTTCATAGGGTTTAAAGAATCTATAGTTTAAATATACTGTTGTGTTTTCATGGACTCTAGTATAACTAAAAGCACATCAATTTATAGTTTGGACTATGAAATAGAATATCAATGGATAGATTTACTTTTCTTGTGCTAAAATTAAGTTGAATAGTCCTCAAGTTGAAATACAGTGTCTTATGACATGTGTGTCTTTCTCGGCTGAAAATAGTCTATTGAAATAAAACTTAAAGTTAACTAATGTTTAACTAATATTAGCAAATATAGTAGACCTTGATGTAAGTAAATTGCAGATCAAAGCTGTTAATTCCTAATTATCTCTANNTTATCTCTAAATCAACTTAAAATACTTTGACAGAAAATGATATAAAGGATTACTGACTTTAATTTCATACTATGGAAATACCATACTCAAAGATTTAGTCATATAAAAACAGAAAAATTGATTAATTATTCTATGAAATTGATCTTCAAGTAGGAGGCTAGTTAAATATTTAGAATTTATGTTTCTTTATCCAAATATTTTTACTTAGCAATTATTTTTTAAAGGTGCTGTACTGTTTTCTGGGGATATATCAGTTAACAAAGTCGATTAAAACTCTTGAAATGCTTGGGACTTGTGCTCTAGAGAGTGGAGAGAAATAATCAACAAAGAGGTAAATCATATTCATGGTATGTTAGGGGGAAACATACTGTGGAGAAAAATGAAGCAGGTAGAGGAAAATAGTGAGTGCCAGGATGAAGTTTGCATTGTAATTAGATGGTCTTGGAAGGACTCACTGAAAAGGCCTAATGTAAGCAGGATTTGAAATGAGAAAGGGAGCATTGCGGTATCTGGGAGAATAACACTCCAGGCAAGGGACCCGAGTTTAAAGCCCTGAGGTAAGATCCTACCTGGCATGCCCAGACAAAATTGGCAGCCTGGTGGGAGCAGTGTGGATGAGGGAGAAAGTAGGAAAAGAGCTCTAGAAAATCATTGCTTTCTTCTTTGGCAGTTTAAGTGAGTAGGGATGGTGCGCTGACATTGCAGATAGTATAGGATCTCTCAGTTCATTGTAAAAATTTGGCTTTTATTGACAATAAAATAGAGAAGCACTGGAAAGTTTTACGGAAAAGCATGACATGGCCAGGGCTATAGTTTATAAGGAATATTTAGAGAGCTCCCTGAAACAGATGCTGACCTCAACACAATTTGAAAGCCCATTTTTGAGGCACCAAATGATGAGAGAATAAAAGCTTTTGTTCTCATTCAGGAAATAATGACTTTTGGGCAGTTTGATGGTGATGAATGTGGTTATGGCATGAGGCTTGAGATGAGAATGGACCTCTTTTGCAATGGTTTACACCATTTTCATAAAGTTGATGACCAGCTTTTAGCTCTTGCATGAACCTATTGAAGAGGAATTTCTTTGCAGAAGTTACTGAAGATCATCTGGCAAACAGAAGGAAAGAAATCATAGACCAACTGCAGTATGAGTAAGAGCTGTCTTTGTTTGGTCTACAGTATTTTAAATTATTAATACTAAACTTGTGGTTTTTATTTTTAAGAAATACAGAGAATAAATTGATGGAAACATTTACCAAAAACTGAGGGGAAAAAAAATAAACACAACAAAAGCAAACAAAAAAATGTCTGCTATGTTGCCAAAAAATTCCTAAGGAGCTAAGAGCAGTAGCAGGGTGACCTGTTCAGATCATTATTGTAGTACACAAGTTCAAGATGATGAAAGCCTGGACCAAGGTGGCTTTAGGGGAGGTGGTGAGAAGTGTTTGAATGCTGGATATGTTTTGAAGGTAAAGTCAACAAGATTTGCAGAAAAACTGGTTGTAGGAAGAAGGGAAACAAAAGCAGGCAAGCATGACTCCAAGTTGTGAGTCCTGGGTAGTTGTAAGGATAAAATTATTTAATGAGATTGGAAACACTGGGAGATGAAGAATAGAACTCAATTTGAGATACAGGTTTGAGGTACCTATTAGACAGTCACATTAAGGGATTAAGAAGGCAGTTGGATTCTGCATCTGGACCTCAAGAGGAGAGATCAAGCCTGGAGATGTTGAGTGTGAGAGGCATCAGTGTAGGTGACATTTAAATCTGCAAGTTTTGGTGAAATCACTATGTGGGTAAGTGTGGCTCGAACAGAAGATAAGGCCAAGGACTGGGCACTGTGGTATTCCAATTTTAGAAAGTTAAGGAGGAGAAAATGTACTAAGTCTTGAGCGGGATTGAGAAGAGGTAGCTGAAGACATAAGAGGAAAAAAAAGACAGTGTGGTGTCCTGGAAATCAGTGGAACAATCAATTGTTTCAAATCCTGCTATTAGATCAAGTATGATAGAGGCTGAGAGTTGATCATTTGGGGGTTTCTGTTGACCACCTAGAGCCCGAGTCACAACCTTTGTTTGCTTTGTGCTGGAAACACAGTGACACACTGTCACTTTTTCTTAACCTTCATAACGCTCACTCCCTGTCTCCAAAGATATGCTTTCT
This sequence comes from Redunca redunca, assembly GCA_006410935.1. Lineage (NCBI taxonomy): Eukaryota > Metazoa > Chordata > Mammalia > Artiodactyla > Bovidae > Redunca > Redunca redunca. The sequence continues at coordinate 524,208 of SJYQ01002117.1, read as the reverse complement.
TTCTTTTTTTCCCTCCCACTGGATAAAATACAAGTGATTAGGTTCATTTTTCAGAGTTTTTATTGTGATCTTATTCTCCTTCTCTGAACTAATATATTAATTATGATTAGACCTAAGAGGTTCCTCAAGTCTTAGCCACTCATTTACATACACATTCTTTGACCATACCTATAGATAGTTGATCTCATCCTACACATATGAAAATTATTGTTATATCTCCTGATGTCACCTTACTCTCAAACTGTTGTACCAGTTTCTTTGGCATGCCTAGAAATTGATGAATCAAAGGGGATTTCAAAATGTTCATCAAGTTGTCCGTTTCATCTACTTCCATTTCTCATTTCAAAGATTCTTATCATTATTAATGATCCTTAAGTAGCCTTCATTCTTTCACCTATCCATTTACTCAACAAACTTGTATCATTGGGAGGGGTATTAGGAGTGTAGCTCTTCCAATAATCTAAAGCAGATGTAGTAATATAATAGAAAAACAAAATAATAGTAGTAATAATATGAACATAATTACCTAGACTAAAAATTGGATTACTTGCTTCATAAATCATGTTTAGTTAAATTCTAATCATTAAGGTAAAAATACCCATAGAAGCCCCCAAATCTTAGCCATCTGCAAGTAAATGTGATTTATATGGTATCCTTATACTAAAAAAAGATAATGGTTTTGATGGGTAGAGCATAATATTAATTTGGTCATTTGGTCATAAAAAGAGATTTTTTTTTCTTTTTATCTACAAAAACTAATTTCAGAGAAGAGTAACTTTTAAATCTAAGAACCAATTGTTTAATCAGGCTGATATTTTCAGTTGGAATGAATTCCTTTGACAGCTTGAACATATATCCACCGACATGTCTGTAATGGAAATCATTTCAGAAGACGCTAGACTGACACAGACTTCCCATGGCCTCGCAGCAAGACAGTGGTAGTCTTGAGGAATGATACTTTTCATCTTTTTGAAGATAGACACTCTCCAGTTGTCACCCCACAGGAAATCAGGAAGCATGCTAAACTCCAGTGGACTTGGAATTACACAACCAAGTGCCAGTGGAAATAGCGTATCCAATATTATGATTTATTTTGAAGGAGAGTTTAAAAAAAAAAATGGAAAAGGAAAAAAATGGAAGTAAGCTGCACGCAACATGGCCAAACAGCTGTCTGGTTTTCTGTCTCAGAAACAGCTTGGAACTAACTATTCTCACAAGATCTCTTGGCAGAGTAGCTTGATGAAAATACCAAAGCTGTGAGGAGAGGTGTTCTTTTGCTGAATCTTTTCTGTAGCTATCATATGGTGTATGATATGATTTAGGTGTTCAAATTTAGGTGTTCAAACCTAAATTTGAACATGTGCACCATTTTTTAAAGTTCCTTTATGTTTAAATGAGGCACTTATTAATTCCATGTATAGAACAAGTGCAGTTCACTGTAGCATTAACACCAAGTAAGCCTTAATAGCTTTTAGAAACATTAATCCTAGACATGTTCTGATTTCCTTTATTCAAATGGCTTTTTTTAGAAGCAGTCAAGGAAGAGCTTGATAAGACAAATTTAAGTGTGAATTCAAGGACACTGGTGATTTTTTGGGTGCCCAAACTAATCTCTAAGGGGAACTCATTTTAGCTGCTGTATATATCTATTTATTCATTCTTTAATGGATACCGTCTTAAGTAATAGAGACAACTTGATTTTAAACACATTTCTGGCTCACCTGCTAGATGCCAGAACTGTGAAATGTACAAGATCTATGTTACTCTTCAAATGTTCGGTGTCAGAGGGAGGACATTCAACATTTCGAGATTCATTATTTTAGGAGACCTTGAATTTTATCATTCTCAAATGTTGATTAAGTGAATTTATTTTTTATTAAGTATTCAAAGTAGAGTCAATTAGTTGGGACATTTCATATTTTTATCACGAGGCATTTTGAGTCTATCCTTTGTGACATCAGAATTAGTTTCTCATCTCAGAGCTTTCTGTGTTTATTCCTCTAGTGACTCAGTAGTTTATTGGCAGTCAGTTTGTAAAATGCTCTCAGGGATTATCTAAATGCAGAATGTTAGGAATGGAAACACATATTGCTTCTCCTGTCAAAAAAATGTAATTAACACACATGATATATCATCTTTCAAAAGTAGATGAAAATTCCAGTGGGTGACCTCAAGTCACAGTTTCCAGTGCACTTACAGACTGTCATGTTTTTGAATAGCTCCCAGCCCAGGACTCCTTTCTTCTTGTAATCCTGTCTCTTTAGCCTCCTGTATGTGCATACACACAGTATGTGCATGTGTTCAGCCCAAAACCCACCACTCAATTTCAATTTCTTTAATAGTTTTGATTTGATTTGGCTTATTGCATAGGTAAGAATGCATTTACAAAGTACAAAAAATTGAATGTACTTTTTCCTATCTGTATTTTGAGAGTTTCCTCATTGTTTTGTGTGGTACACATAATTCACTGTATAGATGTAGAATTTATTTAACCCATCTCTTATTGATAGATATTAGGTTCTTTCCAGTCTTTTGCTATTATCAAAAAATATTATAGAAATTCACTGCATTTTTACATATCATTAACTACATGTTAATTGTATACACACACACATATATATTAATAAAACATTTGTGTAGTGTAATTTCCCAGAAGTGGAATTTCTAAGTAAAAAATTCTGTGCATTTGTAATTTTGACAGTTATTGCTAAATTCACCTTTATAAGGATTTATACCATTTTACATTCAACTTGTAAATGTGTAACAATTGCTGTACCCCCTTTAGTCTTGTCATCAGGGAGTATTATTAATATTTTAGGATTCGACAACTTGAAAAAATGGAGAAAGCTTTTAGAGTGGATTTGATTAAGAGTTCTGTTATAAATGAGTTCACTATCATATCAGAAGTTTAATAGCCATTTCTATTTCTGTTTCTTTAAATAGTTATATCTTTTGTCTATTTTTGTGTTATGTCATCGGTATTTTTTCTTATTGATTTACAGAAGTTCTTTAGGCATTAGAAAAATAATTCCTTTATCTGTGATAGAAGTGCTTCTTATTTTATATAACGGTTTACCTCCCCCCACCATCCCCATTAGAATTTTCAGCTCTCAAAATCCCTGTGAGAGCATGTGGGCCTCAATTCACCTTTGAAGGATAGTCATTTCTCTGATTTTTCATGGAAAATGGTATGGTTAGATTTGATTTCTTCTGGTGTCAATTTTGCAAAATTATTTTCCTAAAGAATATTCCATTCTACTCAAGTTTTAATATATTTTGAAAGAGCATATTTTTCATAGAATGTGTTATAGCCTTGGTAAATTTTGCCTTCTTAAGCTATCAATTTCTAAAAAAGAAATAACAAAAGCCACCTATTGAAATGTCTTACTGTGATTGGAGATTTGTATAATTTTTCTGGTAATGTGTCAATATTTACGCTCTCTATATATTTTAAGACAATATAATTAGATACTTTCAAGCTCAGAATAAAAAGAAATTTTAGTTCCTGATGATTTCTTATTTTTGTCTGATATTTCATTTTCTGGTTTCCCACCAGAAAATATATGGGAATATATGCCAGAGTCTTAAATAATTTTTGGCTGCAATAATTTTCAGAAAAAAAATGACTGATTTAAGAATTTTTGGAAATCCTAGGAAGTTCAAGTAGATGCACTGACTTGGAATATAGAAATATAATTAATTGCAGTATATAGAAAACTCCTGAAATATTGCAGACACATGTGCATTCATATTATTCCTCAATTACTTCACTGCATTCCAGTAAATATGAACCTGTATCTGCCTAACTAAGAGAAGGGGAGCTTAACTATTTGTCTAAGAAAAGTTAAATAAAACCAGATATGTAAGTCTTGGTAACCTTGTTAAATTATTTCCCAAATTGTGCAGATTCATATTTCTTTGATCAACGGGAGACCGAGTGCTGATGATCCTTCTCCTGAACTGCTAGAATTTACCTCTGCTCGTTATATTCGCCTGAGGTTTCAGAGGATCCGCACCTTGAATGCCGATTTGATGATGTTGGCTCACAAAGACCCAAGAGAAATTGACCCCATTGTCACGCGAAGAGTAAGTTATGAGGAATCATATTGGAATCTGTGAATAATATTGGGCCTATTGTTTTAACTGTCTGTTAAATGTTTTTTTTTTTTTTAATGATTTTATTCATTTATGGTTGTGCAGGGTCTTCATGCTGCCTGGGATTTTCTCTAGTTGCCACAAGCAGGGGTTGCTCTCTAGTAGCGGCGCGTAGACGTCTCACCACGGTGGTTCCTCTTGTTCCAGAGCACGGGCTCTGGTGCCCACAGACCTCAGTATTTGTGGCTTCCAGGCTCTAGAGCACTGGCCCAGTGGTTGTGATGCATGGGCTCAGCTGCTCTGCCACGTGGGGTCTTCCCAGACTGGGGACTCTTTACCACCGATCCGCCAGGAAAGCCATCAGCCGTAATTTAGATTCCAATTTTCCATGCTTGTATCTGGTGAGAGAGGCCTGGGAGCCGGGAGTCCTCAGCCACAGCCCTTGGCTTTGCCATCAAAAGCTCTGGGGCCTCTGGGGAGTGCCCGTTCCTCCCTCAGTCGTGTCTGACTCTTTGCGACCCCACGGACTGTAGCCCGCCAAGCTCCTCTGTCCATGGGATTTCCCAGGCAAGAATACTGGAGTGGGGTGGCATTTCCTTCTCCATAATTGTCTGTTAAATAGTTTTAAAAAATAGTTTTCAGTGGAGGAATGAAAGACTTTAAAATTTCATGGACCTTCTTTTGTTTAAATCCAACCTTTGGGCCACTTATTAGATGTGTAACAAATATCAAACTTTTTAACATTTCTAAACTTTAGTTTCCTCTTGGTACAGTGGAGCTCATACTGCCTAGTTTATTCTCTTGATTTTGGGACAAAGTTAGTTTTTCCACACTTTGGGTGATCTGTACTACTATTATAATTGGCCATGTGGACTTGTAACCCACACCAAGAAATGCATTTTATATCGTGACTCAGTACACACACACACACAGGCAGACAATCACACCACATCACATCCTGATAAACTTTAATATGCATGGAATCAACTGTTGATATAGAAATGATTTGAATTCAGGATCTAAGACAGAACTGAGAAACAGCAGTTCTAATAATTTTGCAGGTGATATGGATGCCTCTGGTCCATGGACCATTTTATCTAAATAAATAATTTAGTTTCATGCTTCTTTAATGAATCACAATGTACTTCTAGTTCAAAAGAATACAGATATTAGGGAAAAAACTGATTGTACACACTTTTATTTTCCTTTATGAATTGAATATCAGGGGAAAAAATGGTTATAGCATCCTTTCAACATATCAGTGGAAACAGAAGCTAGTAGAGGTGTTGTTTTCAAACAGAAATTTGAGAGATTATGACATAGATGATCTGCCCAGGTTCAGGCAGTTCAGTTCAGTCGCCCAGTCATGTCCAACTCTTTGTGACCCCATGAACCGCACCACGCCAGGCCTCCCTGTCCATCACCAACTCCCAGAGTCTACCCAAACTCATGTCCATTGAGTCTGTGATGTCATCCAACCATCTCATCCTCTGTCTTCCCCTTCTTCCTGCCCTCAATCATTCCCAGCATCAGGGTCTTTTCAAATGAGTCAGCTCTTCGCATCGGGTGGCCAAAGTATTGGAGTTTCAGCTTTAGCATCAGTCCTTCCAATGAATATTCAGGGCTGATTTACTTTAGGGTGGACTGGTTGGATCTCCTTGCAGTCCAAGGGACTCTCAAGAGCCTTCTCCAACACCACAGTTCAAAAGCATCAATTCTTCTGCACTCAGCTTTCTTTATAACTCAGGTTGCTGTGAGTCATAACTATGCTTCCTCCTATCCATGTCCCGCCAGGTTCTCTGGTTTATGTCATCTCCCTCTTATGCATGTATACAACCAAGACAGTATTAGCTAGAGACTCAGTTCAGTAGTAAATCCATAAATCAAATACATGCAAACAGAATATCTACTGTGTGACTAGAAGCAAAGGAGAAAAGAGGATTGTAGGGAGAAACTGAGATTGTGAGACAAAACATTGTTCCACAATGACCCTACTGGGGTTCAACTGTTGCCACCAGTTAGCAAAGTGCTGACCCTACAGACTGAATATTGAAGGGCGGTGCTTTTCACAAATATGTGAGGACTCCTCATACATTTTCTCATTGCTTAACTTCCTCACATCTAACTTCTCCATCATTACAAAATAACTTTTGAAGTCTTATATCCTCATACAACACATGATGTATGTTTTAGTGCCCTTTCCAAACCTGAAATAATTTTGACTTGTGTTATATTTCAGTCTGTTGCAAATTGTCTTCTGCATAAGTCATCATTATTTTACAGCAAAGTTTAGATTCTTCACTTATTAAAAAATCACTTTTAATTATAATTTTGGCATGACTTAAAAATACATACCAAGGAAGACTGAATAATTTTGAAGTGAAATTTAATCTTTCCTGACAGTACATCTATCAAAGAAAAAAATCAATGGAAATAAACATGTTCCTTTTATCATCTTTTGCTGAAGGCAGAGAGGGTGTAGGGGTAC
>SJYQ01002117.1:502989-517595 GCA_006410935.1 Redunca redunca | reverse complement strand
AGGGGTACACATCTATTATTTGTAACTTCATTGTATATGAACCTTTAATATAGTGCAGTAAAATTCAACATATAATTATATTTTTGAAAGTACTCAAGTTCTGTAAACCCTACATATAAATTTAAATATATAAAAATGGTATATTGAATTTTAACTCTTCTTCATGACTTAGAAATGAAGCATTACACATTTATATTTAAAGCAAATGTTGCAGTTTTAAGAACATCTACAAAACTTCTGTATCAGCTTTCTGAGCAACTATGCCTGTTTGTATCTGTATTGTTAGGTGATGAAGTTAGTGAAAAGCAGAGTTTAATGTCTAAATTAAATCTAAACTTCCTTGCAAGTTACAATAGTGTGAGGTGTAACTATATCAAGTAAGATAAAGTAACACAAAATATTATAAAAGATACTGCATATAAACAGCAAAAACAAAAAGAAAAAAATGTTTAAAAAAGAAGTAAATTAGAAAAGAGAATTTGTAGTCAGGGAACTCAGATTTGTATCCATCTATTTATTCTCACTAAATACGTGTGTGTGTGTTTAGTGTAAATAATTGGAATAATAGAACTATCTACCACCATGATGGCTATTTGGATTCCACAAGATAATATGAAATACTTTCACAACTAACTATAACTTGTGATATACAAATTAATTTTTTTTAATTGTCCAGTTGTATAAATTATGACTAACCTTTCAAAAATAGCTAGGTAGATGAAAATAATTTGAGGCAGTCCTATGTTAACCTAAACAGGAAGGTAATTGCATGGACATTTTAACATAATAATGAAGAAATAGTGTTCTGCACATCTAGTTTACGTCTTGCATTATATTAAACCAGTCTTGTAGTTAATTACTTTTCATGTGCTTCTTGATATGCTTAAGAAATGTGTCCTCATGAGCACCATTTCCCTTAACATTTGTTGATTCTTTTCAAATTCATTAAGTAGAACAGTCTGCATATGATTCGTGAACACTAGCATTCCTAAAATGTTAATAAAAGAGGGTTCCTGTCTTTCAACTTTTATGATGAATTATTGTCCTTGCCTCCCCTCACCCCATAAAAATTCACTTTTGATAAGAAATGCTCCAGCGTGGAGTTTGTGTACTGTGCAGCACTTTGTGTTGTTGTGGGAAATAAATTTCTAAAATGCCCACCTAACATAAACTATAGGGGCATTCTGCCCCTGGGCCATGGTTTCAATGTGAGGAGTTACTGGATACTCTTGTGAGCCTTCATTTGTTCTCTACAGCTTCCAACTAACAGTAGAAGCATAAAGCCAGGTTTTTCACTGAATGCTCCTTCCACCTCACAGTAGTCTTAACAGGATTTCTCTCTGGATTGCTTTTTGCAGTATTACTACTCCGTCAAGGATATTTCGGTTGGAGGGATGTGCATCTGCTACGGTCATGCCAGGGCTTGTCCACTTGATCCAGTGACAAATGTATGTATATTTTTAGGCTGCTTCGGTAAAATGAAGCTCTGAACTGTAAAATGCTTCATGAGAAGCTTTGCTGACAGGGACGCTGTGAATGGGTGTCAGGTCCCCACTTAGACGGTGTAACAGAAAGCCATGCCAGGGTGAAATAGAGCTGGCAGTTAGGATGATAGACTTTGAAGGGAGCCATTACAGTATCAGAAAACAGATTAGTTTTTTCCCAAAAAGGCTCCAAACCAGTCTATCTATTTTGAAACCTCTCTAGCTATGACAGCCTGCTGTATGATTTAGCTTTAGAGAATGCCTGTCATCAATCAACCTGTTTCTTTTATGAATTTTCATCAAAAAATATTAATGCAAACAAATGAAAAATGTACCTGGAAGTAAATATAAATGACCATGGAACCAAAGACTGAGGTAAGATGGGGCAGTAAGGAGTAGAGTAAAAGAGAGTGTTCAAGAGAGCTTGAAATCGCCAGGCCAGAAAATGCTGGAATGGTTTTGGGTTGCATTTTTCATTAATGACAATGTATTAAGTGAACATAACCTAAGCAAAGAAGATGAATGAGCATCTGTTTTTCTCAGGCATAAACAATCTGGTGAAATACAGAATCATCTACTTTATGTGTGGTAGAAATATTTTGGATAGTGAGATCCGTGAATGTAGCTACCTAGGTAAACACTTTTTCCTACTACAACTGTAATACAAATGGTATTTCTTTCAAAGCTAGTTTTCTGAATAATGCATCATAGTATTACCTGGGAAGATTCAAATCCCTGGCATAGTTTTCTTCACAAGGTTGTGGTTCTGCTTTCTGCAGGGTGTGGCCACTGTCTATCAGATGTACTGATGAGCAGTATTTCCCGAGATTTGAGAACCTGCACAGCAGCCTTGGAAGGATGGCTCCATGCAGTGAAATAAGACTGTACTCAGAACACTTGCAGATAGGAGATTCAGGCTTGGAGTATTAGATTTCTACTCTATCCCTGCTTCTCTATGCCTAGCCATCTACTCTCTCCCCTCTGCCTATGCTAAATGCTAATAGTCAGTTCACTTCAGTCATTCAGTCGTGCCCGACTCTGCAACACCGTGCACTGCAGTACACCAGGCTTCTCTGTCCATCACCAACTCCCAGAGCTTGCTCAAACTCATGTCCATAGAGTCAGTGATGCCATCCAACCATCTCATCCTCTGTCACCCCCTTCTCCTCCTGACCTCAATCCTTCCCAGCATCAGGGTCTTTTCCAGTGAGTCAGCTCTTCAGACCAGGTAGCCAAAGTATTGGAGCTTCCACTTCAGCATCAGCCTTTCCAATGTTAATAGTACTTTGATAGAAACCTTAAAATGGATACATGCAACCCAGAAAACCTGTGGATCTCAGGAATTAGAGAAGTGATTCTAGTCTTCAAGACCACTCCTGACTGGGCCTTCATTCTCTGCTCCTCTGAGCCCAGTGATTCCAGTACCAGCCTGAACCTCCCTCCCAAAGCTGATGTTGATCAAATATATTCATCACTCCCGCTGCTGGAACCTTTTCCTTCCCAGACTGACAAGAGTTTTAGATTTTGGTACAGAGCCTCCATGTTTTTTCTTGTCTTCATTCTACCTTTCAGGAGAAACTCCTCATTTATGGTTCCAAAGAATGTTGAAAGTATGCTTCCCCACCCTGCCCACCGCTTTTTTTTTTTTTTTTTTTTACTAGAAATCCCGCTGTGAATGCGAGCATAACACGTGTGGTGATAGCTGTGACCAGTGCTGTCCTGGATTCCATCAGAAACCTTGGAGAGCAGGCACTTTTCTGACCAAAACTGAATGTGAAGGTATGTTCCAGACAGTCCAACACCGTGTGGAAGTCTTCCTTTCCTGGGGCACAGGTGGTGTAAACACATGCTGATTTCAGGTGAACTCATATGTCAAATTCATATGCATTTTATCCAAGACAGTAGCTGGAAGCTCTTTTATTCCCCTGTTTTAGAGTTTTCAAGATTTTATTTTTTTGACAAATATCTGCAAAACACTTATGAATTTACCACTATCTGAGAATTATGAGAAGTAGATAAAAGCATAATATACACTTACTGTTATCAGGGGTGAATCTGAAGCTTATAACATAACATATATGAACTTCTGAAAGTGTTAGTCACTCAGTCATGTCCAACTCTCTTGTGGCCCCATGAACTGTAGCCCACCAGACTTCTCTGTCCATGGGGTTTCTCAGGCAAGAATACTGGAATGGGTTGCCTTTTTTCCTTTCCTGGTGATCTTTCTAACCCAGGGATTGAACCCAGGTCTCCTGAATTGCAGGCAGATTCTTTACTGTCTAAGCCACCAGGTAAGCCCCTATATGAATTTCTGCTGAACTATAAATCTAAACTAGCCAGAAAGCCCAATTTAACTGAATTCAAATATTACCATTTTAGTGAATCACATTGAGTGAATCACCCAATCACATTTTTTTTTTAAGTTCAAGAGGTGTATATGGCCTCCAACACAGGCTTGGCAGACATTTTAAACTAATAGTAACAAACTATTTTAGTAATAGTACATATACATACACACATAGAGAGAGGGAGAGAAATGTAAATAAACATACAGGAAAACCTACTGGATATAGAGATTACCCTTCTAAATAGGTATGTTTATAAAATGGTTATCAAACCAGTATAGCTGCAGATTCTCTGCCTGTTCCCCTTTTATATAGCTCCTCCCCTAGTAAATAGCTTTTGAATACCTGTCATCTAATAAATGGAGAAAACCAGAGGGGAGAGATCATACTCTAAAGTTTAGACTCATTTCATTATCTAGGAAGAAGAAGGCCCCTGATTGATTAGTTATACTTATTAAAGGGTAGGGTTTGGGGACAGTCATTGTGAAGAATAGGAGAGAAGGTAACTGGGAGAGGGCAAGAAATCAAATGAGTGGAGAAAGAATATCTATTTTAGCAATCCATTAATATTTTCAATGTGTCATTTCACATTAATAATAATATAAAATGCTAATATTAGACATGGTATCTGTGACAATCACAGAGTGCCTGATGAACTATGGACAGAGGTTCTGGACACTGTACATGAGACAGGGATCAAGACCATCCCCAAGAAAAAGGAATGCAAAAAAGCAAAATGGCTATCTCAGGAGGCCTTACAAATAGCTGTGAAAAGAAGAGAAGCAAAAAGCAAAGGAGAAAAGGAAAGTTATAAGCATCTGAATGCAGAGTTCCAAAGAATAGCAAGGAGAGATAAGAAAGCCTTCCTCAGCAATCAATGGAAAGAAATTGAGGAAAAGAACAGAATGGGAAAGACTAGAGATCTCTTCAAGAAAATTAGAGATACCAAGGGACCATTCCATGCAAAGATGGGCTCGATAAAGGACAGAAATGGTAGGGACCTAACAGAAGCAGAAGATATTAAGAAGAGGTGGCAAGAATACACAGAAGAACTGTACAAAAGAGATCTTCACAAGCCATATAATCATGATGGTGTGATCACTCATCTAGAGCCAGACATCCTGGAATGTGAACTCAAGTGGGCCTTAGAAAGCATCACTATGAACAAAGCTAGTGGAGGGGATGGAATTCCAGTTGAGCTATTTCAAATCCTGAAAGATCATGCTGTGAAANTGGCAAAGGTCACTTTTCATTCCAATCCCAAAGAAAGGCAATGCCAAAGAATGTTCAAACTACTGCACAATTGCACTCATCTCACACGCTAGTAAAGTAATGCTCAAAATTCTCCAAGCCAGGCTTCAGCAACACGTGAACTGTGAACTCCCAGATGTTCAAGCTGGTTTTAGAAAAGGCAGAGGAACCAGAAATCAAATTGCTAACATCTGATGGATCATCAAAAAAATTAGAGAGTTCCAGAAAAACATCTATTTCTGCTTTATTGACTATGCAAAAGCCTTTGACTGTGTGGATCACAATAAACTGTGGAAAATTCTGAAAGAGATGGGAATACCAGACCACTTGACCTGCCTCTTGAGAAATCTATATGCAGGTCAGGAAGCAACAGTTACAACTGGACATGGAACAACAGACTGGTTCCAAATAGGAAAAGGATGACGTTATGGCTGTATATTGTCACCCTGCTTTTTTAACTTCTATGCAGAGTACATCATGAGAAATGCTGGGCTGGAAGAAGCACAAGCTGGAATCAAGATTGCCGGGGGAAATATCAATCACCTCAGATATGCAGATGACACCACCCTTATGGCAGAAAGTGAAGAGGAACTAAAAGGCCTCTTGATGAAAGTGAAAGTGGAGAGTGAAAAAGTTGGCTTGAAGCCCAACATTCAGAAAACTAAAATCATGGTATCTGACCCCATCACCTCATCAGAAATAGATGGGGAAACAGTGGAAACATCAGCTGACTTTATTTTTCTGCTCCAGAATCACTGCAGATGGTGATTGCAGCCATGATATTAAAAGACATTTATTCCTTGGAAGGAAAGTTAGGACCAACCTAGACAGCATATTCAAAAGCAGAGACATTACTTTGCCAACAAAGGTCGGTCTAGTCAAGGCTATGGTTTTTCCAGTGGTCATGTATGGAAGTGAGAGTTGGACTGTGAAAAAAGCTGAGTGCTGAAGAATTGATGCTTTGAACTGTGGTGTTGGAGAAGACTCTTGAGAGTCCCTTGGACTGCAAGGAGATCCAACCAGTCCATTCTGAAGGAGATCAGCCCTGGGATTTCTTTGGAAGGAATGATGCTAAAGCTGAAACTTCAGTACTCTGGCCACCTCATGCGAAGAGTTGACTCATTGAAAAAGACTCTGATGCTGGGAGGGATTGGGGGCAGGAGGAGAAGGGGACGACAGAGGATGAGATGGCTGGATGGCATCACTGACTCAATGGACATGAGTTTGAGTGAACTCCGGGAGTTGGTGACGTACAGGAAGGACTGGCATGCTGCAATTCATGGTATCACAAAGAGTCGGACATGACTGAGTGACTGAACTGAACTGAACTGATTTAGTAATTATTGGACAATGACAACCAAGAAAGAACCAGTAATGAGAAATCATAAGAACAACTGGCTATGTAAACATGTGCCAACAAGCACTCATTTATACTTTAATATTGAGTGTTATCATTTTTGAAAACAACCCATATGTGCAGTTTTTCCTGAAGGGAAATACCCAAGAAACATAACAGATGACTTATATTGTCATCTGTAGCCTAGTATTGCCAACTATCCCATAATGGTGATAGGGATGCTAAAGAAACCTTTGTTTCTGGAGATCTATTCCGGCCAAGATGAGACCTAAAAACAAAAACTTTTGCAGAACTATAAATCCCAATTAGCCAGAAAGCCCAATTCAATTGAATTCAAATAGTATTTTAGCAAATCAGTCCCAATCACATTTTTTCAGTTCAAGAGGTATCTATGGCCTCCAAAACAGGCTTGGCAGACATTTTAATCTAATGCCAACTTTATATATGAATTGAATAAAATGTATTTGTCATGTATTGTATCAGACATGGTAGGTCCTTAAAATTATTGAGTTATAACAGACTTTAATCATAAAATATTTCCTAACTATACATTATCTTTTAAGCCTACAATTCTGCATATACTATCAATGTCTTGAATCTCTTCGTTTTCTGCCCTTACCTCTTTTGGTTTTTGATTTGTGTCTGTGTGCTTGTGAAGATATTTTGGGTTAGAAATTTTTCTGAGAGATATCTGCAAGAATGGGGCCCCACTACACAGTCGTGTAAAGGGGTAAACCTTAACTGCATCAGATGCCCAACCTTTTGGTTTTTTTCCTCTACTCCCAACTCCATTCCTGATGATCCCTCAGGATCTCCACAACTTCTCCCAATTGAGAGCAGACTTTCATTCCTAAGGCTGAGTTTAAGTTGAATGACACCGTGAATATTTCTTCTTAAATTTCCTTAAATTTAATAAATTTCTCTTCTGCCTCTGGAATATCAGCAGTTACAGGTGGGAATATCATTTGACAGTAGGGATTCCTCCTGCTGTCTCTGACTTTCTGTCACACAGTTATCATAATGCAATGTTCAGTGGATCTGCAAAACCCTTTACCACTCTCCACTAGTATGTATCTCTTTAAACAAAGAAACAGAAAGGATGGATCCAACTTATTAGCTGTAGGGATAGACAAAGCAACACAAAAGGAAATTTCTACTTGCCACTCAATACATTTTTTAAAATGCTACTATTATAAAACAATTTAATCTTTCTTTGTCGGAGAGGTGGGAGGTTGGATTTCCAAACTGAAAAAAAAAAATCTACAAAATAATGATAGGGTTTTAAACCATAAAACCTTTTATATAGTGCTTTTGTTGATATATATATTTGTAAGAGTTTATATGAAAATTTTAGCTTCCAATCTGAGTGGTGTTCCAGTCACCTCTGAAGATTTAGAAATATCTTTCTGCAGCATGACAAATCCCTCTATAAAATGAATTGTTGTTGTTTAATCACAACCTACAATGATTATATTAAGTTGTGTCTAACTATGTGACCCCGTAGGCTGTAGCCTGCTAGGTTCTTCTAACCATGGAATTTTCCAGGCAAGAATACTGGAGTGGGTTGCCATTTCCTTCTCCAGGGGATCTTCCCAATCCAAGGATTGAACCCGTGTCTTCTGCATTGGGAGGCAAATTGTTTACCACTGAACCACCAGGGAAGCCCAACCTCCCATCTCTCCCAGAAAGAAAGATAAAATGAATAATTTCCTTCTAATTCACTTGAATCTAATTTGGATTTTATCAATCTAGCTTATTTGAGGCAGGGTGCATCTATAAAGTGCAAAGGGTATGTATTCCATTGCTAAGCCTGTACTGACAGACAGTTTCTATCACATGCTCATGAACATTTGATGAAATAACAAACTGCTGATGGCAGAGTGTAAAATGGTTGTTTGTGAGTAAGTACTCTCTGTGTCCTCTGAGGCTTTAGATGGAAGATGTGCAGGTCCAGGACCTTTAAACAGCAGCCAGAGCTGTAGGCAGAGGGCCCTCATACGTGGAGTGTATGCTTCTCAAGCATCAGTCATTACCTGCCTTAGCTCATGGTTATAAGTACAGTCAGCAATACAAGTTCTAAATAATGTGAGAATAAATTTGTATTCCTCTGTGTTTCTCTCTAGTTACACTGGTAGCAGAAATCTTGATGGTTTCTTGCAATATATTTTTACAGTAAGATTTTTAAGAATTCTTATGCATTGTCCTAAAGATATAAAACTGCATATCATGCCTAGTGATTTATATTTGTGATTATATACTTCCCTAGAATAAAGTTTGAAAACTCTCCATTAATACAGCAACAGTACTATATCCTAAATCAAAAGCCAACAAACTGAAGAAGCTATTTGCAACAAACTGGACAAGGGGGAAAATATCTTTACTGTACTAAGCGTCCCTAGCAATAAGAAACTTTTTTTTTAACTGTTAAAAATAAGCAAAGATTGAAACAGGCATTTCTCAGGAAAAAACTATGACATAACCATATAAAGAAATTGTCACACTTATTTATGATTAAAGAAGTATCCATTAAAACAATAAAAGTACTTTTAAAAAACTTACCAAGATGTTCTTTCATTCACTCAACATATGTTTGAATATTTACTATGTATAGGAGCTGAATTAAAAATGTTGATAATACACAGTATAGGCAGGGAATCAGTTTTAACATGTCTATTGGAGGAAAAGTAATCTGATATAGCATTTTTAGAGAGAAAGTTTTCAAGTTAATTAAAATTCTAGCCCCTGACTAGAAATTGTACTTGCAGAAATTTAACCTGTAGATATACTCAATTTCTCTATAGATCTCTTATAATCCTTCTCATTAGTCGTTTAGTCACTAAGTGCTGTCTGACTCTTTTGTGACCTGCTACTGACATTTATGGGCTTTCCAGGGGACGCTAGTGGTAAAGAATCCATCTACCAATGAAGGGGACATTAAGAGACACAGGTTTACTCTCTGGGTTGGGAAGATCCCCTGGAGGAGGACAGGGCAACCTACTCCAGTATTCTCGCCTGAAGAATCCCATGGACAGAAGAGCCTGGCGGGCTACGGTCCATAGGGTCACAAAGAGTTGGACATGAATGTAAAGAGGATACCCAAATCCAAGACTGGCACAAAATAGCACGATCTCATCACTGAACAAAACAGCTCTCCTCTTGTCCTGATTACTTTGCACTAATTGTACATCTTTTCTCTCTTATTAGATAACTTGAAGGGATTGTGGTAGAGATTGACCCTAAGACTCTGGAGCCTAACTTCAGAGTCTGGCTTACAATTCTGATCTGGTGACTTTTTACAAGTTATGGTTTAGTTGGAAAGTTGTGTCCGACTCTTGCGACCCCAAGGACTGCAGCCTGCCAGGCCTCTCTGTCCACTGGATTTTCCAGGCAAGAATACTAGAGAGGGTTGCTGTTTCCTTCTCTAGAGGATCTGCCTGACATAGGGATTGAACCCAGGTCTCCTGCATTGCAGGCAGATTCTTTACTGACTGTACTATATCTAAGCCTGCTTTACAAGTTATAGGTGGGTTTTTTCCCTAAATGCAGACAACAGAGCTGCAGTACTACTCAATCTTCAGTTGGTCGAATTGAGGGATGAGAAACCAAGGACAGGAAGGGCTGACTGCATAGTTACACTCCAGTTTTAAGTTGTGCAAAGGGCTGCCACCCTTAATCCCTGTGATATTCAAAGATCAAATGTATATACACTAAACATCCTTCTTTACCCTTAGGATCTAATACAGAGATTCACATATAGTAATTATTCATCACAGATTACACAAATGTTAATCATTCAGTGTCATACTTAAGTAATAATCTGTTTGTTGTAATAGGAAGGTATAGGTTGAATTATATGAAATATTGGTTTTGTAAGATAAAATCAGTCAAATATTGGCAATTTCATACTATTCAGTTTAATTTATATGTTTTAAGTTCCATTAATATATATTATTAATTTATCTAATAGATTCATGTACTTTCTAGGCATATTTGTATTGGCTTTGTATGTATATTCATATAATGTAATATAATTTGCCGTATGGTAAAGAAATCTCTTATGTAGCAAAATTATTTTTATATATATCTGAAAGTTTATGAATTTATTTTTCCCTAATGCAGCCTGCAATTGTCATGGGAAAGCTGAAGAATGCTATTATGATGAAAATGTTGCCAGAAGAAATCAGAGTTTAAATATACATGGAAAGTACATTGGAGGGGGTGTGTGCATTAACTGTACTCGAAACACTGCTGGTATAAACTGTGAGACATGCATTGATGGTTTCTTCAGACCCAAAGGGGTAAAGTATGCTTTTTCTTTCATGAAGTATGATTTTGGATTTTTCAGACTGAGATGTATTACAGGGAAAAATAATTTTGATTGCTTCTTTAAATAGTTGGACTTCAAATCTCAAAGGTGACTAGAAATATTTCACAATAGAAGCTGATATAAATCATTGAAGATGTGATATAAAATATTTCCATCTCTCCAGAAAGTTCCATGGTGACTCATTCCAGTCAATCCTTACCCCCAGGCAAACTTTGTTCTGATTTTTAGAGCATAAATTAGTTTGCCTCTTAGTGAATTTTCTAAAAATGAAACCGTAAGTTCACAAAATTTTTGGTCTTCCTTTCACTCAATGTAACAGTTTTAAATTTACCCATGTTGTATACACCAATAGTATTTCTTTTTAAAAAAATGCTAAGGAGTAGCCCTCTGCATGAATGTATCTTAATTTAAAATCCATTCTCCTATATATTTGGGTCATTTCCAGTTTTTGGTTAGTTCCTGCAAATCAATTTTATATGAGTCTTTTTGTGGTCATGTGTTATTAACCTTGTGTAAATGTCTAGGAGTATAATAGTTATTTCATAGAATAGATGTATGTTTGACTTTATAAGATACTGCCAATGTTTCATCAAGTTAATGATACTATTTTACATGTTCACCAGAAATATATGTGAGTTCTACTTCTTCCATCTCTCTCTAACATTTGGCTCTCTTTTTGAAGTAGTCATCCTAGGGGATGTGGGTGTAATGGGTCTGGCAAGTCAGTACTAGGCAATCACTAAGTCAGTCCTATCAATGCTGAGTGCTACAGCACATCTTCTATTATGAATTTACAGCAGTTTTTTTGGACTAAATTTCTTTCCAAGTGCCTTCTGGCTATTCTGTATCCTCTCTTGTGAAGTGTTTCTTCAAAATTTTTCTTTTTAATTCTAGAAAAGTCATAGTTTTAAGTTTTAGGGCTGTACCCCATCTCAAGTAAATCTTTGTGTGGAGTGTGAAGTAATGATTGAGATCTACATTCACCTGTTGTTCCAGCACCATTTTTTGAAAAATACTTTTTTTCTCTTTCAAATTGTTTTGAGCCATTTTTTGAAGATAAGTTGATCATTTGGGTTAATATCTGGAGCCCCAGTTCTGTTCCATGGATTTATCTTTCAATCCTTGTGCTAACAGCACACTGTCTTCATGACTAGCTGGTTCCCATGACTTCAGAAATATGTAATGGACATCATTATAATTTAATTAAAATAATTTTTTATTCACATTGTAATTTATTCTCTATTGTTTAGTTTCTAAGTATTTGGGCTTTATTAAGTTATCCAGTGGTTAGTGTTAGTCAGTCCATTGTGTCCAACTCTTTGCGAGCCCATGGACTATATCCCTCCAGGCTCCTCTGTCCATGGAATTCTCCAGACAAGGATATTAGAGTGGGTTGCCATTCCCTTCTCCAGGGGATCTTCCTGACACAGGGATTAAAGCCAGGTCTCCCACATTGCAGGCAAATTCTTTACCATCTGAGCCACCAGGAAAGTCACATTTATGAATATTACTTATTATTAAAATGGAAAATTTATATTTTGTTTTCATTTTTATAGATGTAATCACTAAGAAACACAGTGCAGCTAAATAAGTAGACAGAACTGGGAGGGAATTTGTTATAGCCCTGTACTCAATGTATTATGGTCTTTTTTAGATTTTGTTTATTCTTATGAGAAGGCAGCCATCATTTTTATTTTTGTTCTTCTGTATGTAAGGTGTCTAACTTCTCTGATTTCAAGATATACTCTTTATATTTATCTTTTAGCAAACAAAGCATGTATTGGTAA
Organism: Redunca redunca; assembly: GCA_006410935.1. Taxonomy (NCBI): domain Eukaryota; kingdom Metazoa; phylum Chordata; class Mammalia; order Artiodactyla; family Bovidae; genus Redunca; species Redunca redunca. The sequence continues at coordinate 505,044 of SJYQ01002117.1, read as the reverse complement.
ATTATGGCCCCTAGATAAAATTCGACCCATGGCCTATACTTGTATGGCCTGCAAGCAACAACAACAAAATTTTTCTTTATGTTTGAAAAAACTTATTTTAAAAAGAGGAGGAGGAGGAGGGGAGGAAGAAATGAAGGGAAGGAGATGGTGTGAGAAGAAAAAAAACAGCCCAATTTAAAAAAAGAGCAAGAATAAGATGGAACAAAAGCTAGGAGGAAGAGGGGGAGGTGAGGAAGGGGAGAAAAAGAAACAGACCTTAGGTGACTTACAAAACCTACAATGATGCTATCTAATTTTACAGGAAGTTTTCCAATCTTGGTTAGACCATGTTTGTCTAAATGTGACTTTCTTTGTGCTTATATTCTTGGTTACTAAACTTCTTGTAATTATAAACTGAGGTTGCTGCATTTTGGAAATTTTAGGCCATTATTTCTTTACATATTTTTTTGAACTGTGCTTTCATCCTTTTGTGACTCCAGCTACATACAGTCCAGGTTGCTGGACTGTGCCTATAGGTTACTGAGGCTGTGATAATTTTTTTTCTTTCTTTGTGCTTTAGATTGGATAATTTCTATTTATCTGTAATTGGCTATACTACTTTTCTGCATGCCATCAGTTATCTGTTGCTTAGCATATCTAGTTAATTTTTCAACTTTGTAGAGTGCTTATGTTTTTTTTTATAGTTTCCTCCACTCTGCTGAAAAAAATCCATATATTCACTCATTATAAACCTTATTACCTTTATGCTCTTCAGCATATCTAGAGACCTATACAAGTCCTTGTCTATTAATACTTGGGGACACCTCACTGTTTTTGCTGACCTGTTTTTTTCTTGAACAAGGACCATACCTTAGTTTTTATCCTCATGTCTAGTAATTCATGATTAACACAGGAAATTTTGGTTGATACATTGTAGTGGCAAAAGATTCTGTTATCTTCTTAAGATTTTTGGATTTTGTTCCAATTTGTAGTCAGCTTACTGACTAATCACTATGAAACTGGAGGCTTGCTTTTATACTTCTCTAGAGCAGATTAATAGAAAACTAAAGGTATGTAGCTAACCTTTCTTGATTGATAAACTAACTTCTATTTAGATTATGTCATGTGGACTAGAAAGTCTATTCAGGTCATTCAGCTTTCCTGCTGTTGCTTCCAGTGGGCCCCTTGGAGTCCCCAGAATTAATGTGTAGTTAAGGAATCAGTTAAGAATGGAGGGGTATTGATATGTAGATTTTGTTGTTACCCTTATATGAACATGAATCTTATCTAGTGTGTTTTTTCTTTCAAATCTCAAATCCTTCTAATTTCTGCATGCTTTTGATTATTCTCCCAAAACCTCAAATATTTGATTTTTTATATTTGTCCAGAATTCATCATTGCCATTTTAGGATGTGTTGGACCTATTAAAGACACTCTGCCATTATTAAAACTGGAAGCTTGATTAAGTTTTTAATACAACTTATTAAGTGAATCTGAATCTAGAATTTGATATTTTAGCACATAAAAACATGCTATATTTTGTGCTAAAAATTCAACTATTTCAAGTGTTTAGTATTTGGGTGAAAATTCCTTGTGTTTTTACAAAGATATAGAAATAAAATTTTTGTACACTGTAAATTTTATATCTTAAAAACATATATCTGCATTATTAAAAAGTATTGCCCTAAAAATCTAAATTTAGGTATATCTACTAAGTACATATATTTAAAAATTAAAACATACATGTATATATATACTTATGGCCATGTTTACTTTGAGAATTAATTAGTAATCTTATTAGTAAAATTAAAAAGTATAAAGTAGATATATTTATAGAAGATCTTGTTAGAAGGTTTCCTTTGTATCATTTCTTTTTAGATTCCACATATAAGGAATGTCATACAATGTTTCTTATTCTGTCAGACTTACTTCATTCACTATGACACTTTCTGGGTCCATCCATGTTGCTGCAAATGGCATTATTTCAGTCTTTTTAATGATTGAGTGATATTGCATTGTATATATGTACCACATTTCTTTATCCATTCCTCTGTTGATGGAAATTTAGGTTGCTTC
>SJYQ01002117.1:448483-502885 GCA_006410935.1 Redunca redunca | reverse complement strand
ATACTATAACAAACTTTAAAAAGACTTTAAAGATGGTCCACATCATAAAAAAAGCAATATTTTATAGGAAATAGCTTATATACATAGTTATATGTATATTGAGCAGTATTTTAGTATTTCCTAGGCAAAGAATTTAGTTGCTTTTTTATTCTTATCCTATTGCATCTAGAAAATAAATGTTTTATGTATGGTACATTGGCACAGTTTACATTAATTTAATTAAAATGTTCTAATGTTAAAAGCTACTTGTTGTATTGAGTATTTGATATATGTGAGAAATCTTATGAGGTGGTTTCTGTTAATCCTCTTAATTTTAATTTAATAATATCACTATGATTGGTATTATTAGTCCCATATTAACAGAAAGTAAGGTACAGGAGACTGCATAGCCAATAAGTGGCCACAGTGAAATGTGCGTTCAAGGCTTCCTAATTATAGAACCTACATTCCTCACCCCAGATTATGCTCACTCCTGAGAAAATCAAAATTTTAATGTAAATATTTAAGATTATCTTTTCTCAAGCATCAAATTTAATTAGTTGTATTGTGATCAATGTGAAAAAGGTTTTGAAAATTAAAAATTTAGGGGAAAATTACTAATTTTGACCTACATTGTAATAAAACAAAACAGTAAGAAAGATTTTATCATGGAATGTGTATTTCTCTTACATTTTCTATATAAGCAAACATTGATATTTTGTTTCTTATAATGGTAATTGTGATTATAAAAGAAAGAGGTACATTCTAAAATATGTAGAGATTTAAAAACTATTTGGGATTTTCTTTAAAAACTTTAGCAAAGAATAAAGCATGATGAAAGTTATATGGTAAAATCCTGGTAATCATTGAATCTAGTTAACAGTTACATAGGAGTTTATTATATTATTCTCTTTACTTCTGTATGTCCACTTAGAAGAAATGGATGCTAGCAATTTTGAAAATATAGTAAAAAAATTTTCTTATGTTATTATTTTCTCAATATAATGTCTTATTGCATATCATTGAGTTGTAAAAATAAAGAATTTTCTTATTTTCTCAATATAATGTCTTACTATATATCATTAAAATGATCTCTAAGGCTTACTAGATCAAAAAATATTAGTGTTTTTATTACAGTTGACTTAAAGCAATTTAATATTTTTGTTAGGTATCTCCAAATTATCCAAGACCATGCCAGCCATGCCATTGTGATCCAGTTGGTTCCTTAAGTGAAGTCTGTGTCAAGGATGAAAAACATGCTCGACGAGGTGAGAATTTGGTAGAGGGCCATTGTTCTGATTAAAAGTGAACAAGTGTTAGTTGCTCAGTCATATCCAACTCTTACATCTCAATAATTATGTTTATGTTTAATTATACTTTAAAAGCAAGAGTTGAATTGTTTTACATTAGTTATACATGTATTTGCATATATATTTACATATCTATGTGTATTTATATACATATATACATACACCTTCTAGTCAATTATAGATCTGTAGTGTACGCACCTTTTGATGTTTTGTTATTTATTAGATTACTTTGTAGCTGATATGGTTTCTGGGGTGAAATGACAGTGCTCCTTGAAGGATGTATATACTACAAAGGAAGAGTGAATAGATGAGATCACAGACTGAAATGTAGTTAATAATAGAGAAAACAAGAAGTGTGCATAAAGGACTATAAAAGGCACTAGGGATGAGTTAAAGAAGGAAAAGAGGCTGACATTAATTTAAGCTAATACCTGCTTTGACGATTGAAACTCATGGTGAACTCCAAACATTAAGGAATCAAATGCCAAAATAACTCCTGGATGTAAAAATGTTTACAAGCTACTTCCAGGAAAGTTGCTTGCCAAGGTTAAGTAGAGAATTCATAGAATATATCTGGAACTCTTTCTTTATATTTTGAAGACTGGATTCTTCTCTCCTGTGCGAAGACTAAAATAAATCATGGCTATTGTATAGGCTTTTCCCCCAAAGACTTTTGAGTTAAAAGGCTGGCAACATTTCTTTGGCAGTTTAACTTACCTGCTTTCTTTACAAAGCTATATGATTATGTATTTAGGCCTTAGAGTCTTAAATCTTAAAATACTAAAAAATTGATTATTTAAAAACTCTAATGGTGAATTATTGGTATCATTTTTTATTTTATGGTTCCTTATCTTTTTATGATAATAACTAAATCACATTATTTTTAAGGTAATTTAATCTTATTCCCTGAGTTTAAACAGTATTTTGCTGTTGAAAAAGTGATTTCAAAAACGTAGAAAAGTAGAAAAATGGGTATTCAATACAGTGGTAACTCAAATACTATTATTTACATTTGTGTGTTAACTTTAGATGATGATTTTTTCCCCATATCTGTTCATATTTCTCTGAAATTTGCTTTTAGCTCCTAAATAACAGTCTTCAACTCTGAAAGATATTAAGATTGTTTCCAAATTTTGTATATTTTAACCAATCTGTAATGAAGATCTTTGTATATAAAATATTTTTCAATTATTTTTCCCTCTGAGATCTACATTCTTTTTTTTTTTTTTTTTTTCAAATTTTGGTATTNTTTTTTTTTTTTTTTGCAAATTGAGGTATAGTTGATGTACATTATTATATATGTTACAGTTGTACAATACAGTGATTTTTCAGTTACTAGGAAAACAACACATGGTCAACTAAAATTTTAACAGTATGAACGGAATAAAATAGATAGCAAATACTGTCCTCTTTAACCTATTCACCCCTAGTCTCATTTCCAAATGTAATCACAATTTAAAATTTTTATATAGTAATATACCAAAATTCAGAAAACTCATTTTAGCTATAATAATGACATTATGTTAAAATCACTATACATATTAATTTTTATTGAATTTCTTATGTGCCTTTATAATCTTCAAATACTTATCTACTCCAAGATAAGCAAATTATCTTTTTCTTTAGCTCTTATTTCTTTTGATTTTCCAGTTTTATTGCAATATAATTGACATACAGCACTGTGTAAGCTTGGGCTTCCCTTGTGGCTCAGCTGGTAAAGAATCCACCTGCAACGGGAGACCTGGGTTTGATTCCTGGGTTGGGAAGTTCCTGTGGAGAAGGGAAAGGCTACCCACTCCAGTATTCTGTCCTGAAGAATTCTATGGACTGTATAGTCCATGAGGTCGCAAAGAATTGGACACACTGAGCAACTTTCACTTTCACTGTGTAAATTTAAAGTATTCAACATGATGATTTGACTTTCATACTTCATGAAATTATTACCACAATAAGTTTAGTGAACATTCATCATCTCAAGGATTACTTGAACACAACAAGCACTGCAATACCTTGACAGTCAATCTGAGAAACAAGATAGCTTTCTAAGTGATCAGTGGGATGGGATCTACTGGAAAAAGTGATGGCTCATGTCCTGGGAAGAGTGGAATGATGCAAGATTTCATCATTACTCAGAATGCAAAAATAAGGAATTGTTTATTTCTGGAATTTTCCATTTGATATTTTTCAACTGGGGTTGACCACAGGTTAACTGAAACCATGAAAAGTGAAACCACAGATAAGAGAGGAAAGATGTATGTTTATCTTATAATTTGTATATGTTAGTGGTGCTCTCTGCTATCTGTTTGATTCTGTAGTTTGATTTTTTTGGTAAGTGTTTATCTGGGCCTTATTTTCTTGTGCTTTTCCTAACTGTGTGTGTGTGTGTGTGCATGCACATACATGTGTATTTCCTACTTTACCCTTTCAGGAGTCTTGAGTTTATATGTAAAGTTCTCTGATATGTCATCCTACCTTGAGTATTACCTAGAATTTGTCTTTTGTTCAATAAAACCATGATCCACACTCTAGACTACTTAATCAGAATTAATTGACTTCAGGAAAGACACTTGGAGAAGGCAATGGCAACCCAACCAGTACTCTTGCCTGGAAAATCCCCTGAATGGAGGAGCCTGGTAGGCTGCAGTCCATGGGGTCGCTAAGAGTCCGACACGACTGAGCGACTTCACTTTCACTTTTCACTCTCATGCATTGGAGAAGGAAATGGCAACCCACTCCAATGTTCTTGCCTGGAGGATCCTAGAGTCGGAGGAGCCTGGCGGGCTGCCATCTATGGGGTTGCACAGAGTCAGACACGACTGAAGTGACTTAGCAGCAGAAGCAGCAGGAAAGACACTGGTTTAAGAAATGGCTTACTACTCTAGAAAATAATTATAGTTTCTGATCTCCAAGGGATTTCTCTGCTTCATAACAGCACAATCATTATATATATATATATATATATATATATACCTGTCTGCTAATTTCAACCTACACAGTCAAGTGTTCTGAACAAGACATTTAGTTTGTAGTACTTTCAGAAACAAACATTGAAATAGACATTTTTTATTACATAGAGTATTTCTCTGTTTAGTCTTGAGGTCTGGATATTTTAATATCAGAAATAAATATTAATTGAGGGGAGTGTTTCTGTGGCCTTTATTGAAGTGAACAAATTTCCTTTTCATTTGACTTCTACATAGGATTAAGAAAATAAATTTATTAATGTTCAACAATGCAGACATAACTCAGAGATATTACAAGTTCAGTTTCAGACCACTGTAATAAAGCAAGTTGCAATAATTTTTGGTTACCCAGTGCATATTAAAGTTATCTTTACATTATACTGTAATCTATTAAATGTATAATAGCATTATGTCTAAAAATACAATACCTTAATTCAAAAAGACTTTCTTGCTAAAAAATGCTAACTATTATCTGATCCTGTAGTGAGTTACAACTTTTTGCTGATGGAAGATCTTGCCTTTAGGTCAATGGCTACAGGGTGGTGGTTGCTGAAAGTTGGGATGGCTGTGGCAATTTCATACTGTAACTAAACAATGATGTTTGCTACATTGACTGACTCTTCCTTTCAAAAACAATTTCTCTGTAGCATGTAATGCTGTTTGATAGCATTTTATCCACAATAAGACATCTTTCAAAATTGCAGTCAGTCTTCTCAAACCCTGCGGCTGCTTTATCAGCTCAATTCAGTCAATTCAGTCACGTCCAACTCTTTGTGACCCCATGGACTGCAGCACACCAGGCCTCCCTGTCCATCACCAACTCCCGGAGTTTACTCAAACTCATGTCCATTGAGTCAATGATGCCATCCAGCCATCTCATCCTCTGTCGGCCCCTTCTCCTCCTGCCCCCAATCCCTCCCAGCATCAGGGTCTTTTCAAATGAGTCAGCTCTTCACATCAGATGGCCAAAGAATTGGAGTTTCAGCTTCAGCATCAGTCCTTCCAATGAACATTCAGGACTGATTTCCTTTAGGGTGGACTGGTTGGCTCTCCTTTCAGTCCAAGGGACTCTCAAGAGCCTTCTCCAACAACACAGTTCAAAAGCATCACTTCTTCGGCGCTCAGCTTTCTTTATAGTCCAACTCTCACATCCATACACGACTACTGAAAACCCCATAGCCTTGACTAGATGGACCTTTGTTGGCAAAGTAATGTCTCTGCTTTTGAATATGCTGTCTAGGTTGGTCATAACTTTTCTTCCAAGGAGTAAGCATCTTTTTGTTTCATGGCTGCAATCACCATCTGCAGTGATTTTGGAGCCCCCCAAAATAAAATCTGGCACTGTTTCCACTGTTTCGCCATCTATTTGCCATGTAGTGATGGGACCGAATGCCATGATCTTTGTTTTCTGAATGTTTAGCTTTAAGCCAACTTTTTCTCTCTCCTCTTTCACTTTCATTAAGAGGCTCTTTAGTTCTTCTTCGGTTTCTGCCATAAAGGTAGTGTCATCTCCATATCTGAGGTTTTTTATATTTCTCCTGGCAATCTTGATTCCAGCTTGGGCTTCATCCAGCGCAGCATTTCTCATGATGTACTCTGCATAGAAGTTAAATAAGCAGGGTGACAATATACAGCCTAGACGTACTCCTTTCCCTGTTTGGAACCAGTCTGTTGTTCCATTTCCAGTTCTAACTGTTGCTTCTTGACCTGCATACAGATTTCTCAAGAGGCAGGTCAGATGGTCTGGTATTCCCATCTCTTTTAGATATTCCCATCTCTTTCAGAATTTTCCACAGTTTATTGTGATCCACACTGTCAAAGGCTTTGGCATAGTCAAGAAAGCAGAAATAGATGTTTTTCTGGAACTCTCTTGCTTTTTTGATGATCCAGCAGATGTTGGCAGTTTGATCTCTGGTTCCTCTGCCATTTGTAAAACCAGCTTGAACATCTGGAAGTTCACAGTTCACATATTGCTGAAGCCTGGCTTGGCAAATTTTGAGCATTACTTTGCTAGTGTGTGAGATGAGTGCAATTGTATATTAGTTTGAGCATTCCTTGGCATTGCCTTTTTTTGGGATTAGAATGAAAACTGACCTTTTCCAGTCCTGTGGCCATGGCTGAGTTTTCCAAATTTGCTGACATATTGAGTGCACCACTGTTTCATAGCATCATCTTTTAGGATTTGAAATAGCTCAACTGGAATCCCATCACCTCCACTAGCTTTGTTCGTAGTGATGCTTTCTAAGGCCCACTTGACTTCACATTCCAGGATGTCTGGCTCTAAGTCAGTGATCACATCTTTGTGGTTATCTGGGTCATGAAGATCTTTTTTGTACAGTTCTTCTGTGCATTCTTGCCATCTCTTCTTAATATCAACTAAGTTTATCAACTAAGTTTACATAATATTTATTGTTAGTTTGTTAGTTCAATAGTCTTCACTGCATCTTCACTATGAGTAGAATCTATTCCAAGGAATCACTTTCTTTCCTTATCCAGGAGAGGCAACTCTGCATTTGTTAAAATTTATTATCATATTGTGGCGATTAAGTCCTATTTTTAGGCTCTACTTTTGCTGTTTCCACCGTATCTGCAGTGACTTTGTGCACAGAAGTTGAATCCTGAATAGTTATCCATAAAGGCTGGGATCAACTTCTTCTCAACTTCTGTTAATGTTGATACTTTGACCTCTTCCCATTGTCGGGGGAGTTTGTAGTTTCCTCAGTTCTGTCTCGTTGCAATAAAAATTTGAAGCGATGGACAGACCAGCATTACAGCCCTGATGGATCAGTGTTACAGCTCTTGGATATAGCTACACTGTTGTAGCACCAAGTTACAGCTCAGTTTTATTTAGAAAGTAAAGGAAAATACATCCTTGAGGTGTGAGGGCATGCTGACCCAAAAGACATAAAGAGAAGAGAGGCCCCCCCAGCCCAATTTTGGCTCTTCTTTTTATATTTTTTCTCCTCCCCCTGGGCCTGCCCTATGTAAATTGGGATAGCCAGGAGTGCTGTTTGTTTTACCTGAGGGCCTCACTCCAGTCTTCGGACCTTCCTCTGTTCTAATTTTGTGGGCTTTTCCCTTACTTTTTAGCCACCACCATTCTGGACTCCTTTTACCTAACACCATTAACCTGTAATGTTGTTAATTGCATTTAGAATGGTGACTCCTTTCTAGAAGGTTTTCAATTGACTTTGCCCCGATCCATCAGTGGAATCACTATCTAAGGCAGCTGTAGCCTTAGAATATATATATGTATAAATAAATAATAGGACATGAAAATCAGAACTACTTCTTGATCCATGGGCTGCAGAATAGATGTGTTAACAGGCTTGGAAACAATGTGAATCTCACTGTACATCTCCATTGGAGCTCTTGGATGACCAGGTTCATCATCAACATGTTCAGTAATATTTTGAAACTTTTTTTTTTCTAAGCAGTAGATCTCAACACTGGGCTTAAAATATTCAGTAAATTGTGGTTTAAAGAGATGTATTATCATCCAGGCAGAATTGATTCAGTAGAGGACCCTGGGATTTCTGGCATGGTAAATGAGTATCAGCTTCAACTTCAAGTCATCAGCTGCATTAACTCCTGGGAAATTCCATGGATAGAGGAGCTATAGTTCATGGAGTTGCTAAAGAGTCAGCCATGTTTATTTTGGGTTATCTCTGTTAGATTTTGATGTCATGTATTCATGAGCTTCATAAACTGAATTACATTCCTGTTTTTTTATATGTTACATATGAGTTTCAAACATTGAGAATACTGTAAAAATTAATCAGTACTGAAATATTTTGTGGGAATTCTTTCATCATTTGTTTTCCTTTGATGTCCTTAATTAGCCTTGTCTAAGTTTCCTTTTTATTTGCTTCCTTTTCATGTCTTTTTGTTTATGTTTCAAATATCCCTTGCTTCCTATGGTATTCATTTTGTTTTACATTTTTTGTAATTCCATGAATTAAGTTTTAATTTGTTTACATTTTTTAATAATGGAAGTATTTAAGCCTAAAAGTTTGGCTTCAGTTTTTCTGCATCCCATTGAATATAGCTCTCTGTGCCGTACAGTAGGACCTTGTTGTTTATCCATTCTCTGTATAAATAGTTTGCATCTGCTAATTCCAAACTCCCAGTTCATCCTTCCCACAATCCTCTTGTCTTTGGCAATCACACATCCTTTCTCTGTGTCTGTGAGACTGTTTCTGCTTGGTAGCTAAGTTCGTCTGTGTCATATTTTAGAATCTACATGTAAGTGATACCTTATGGTATCTGTCTCTTTCTGACTTATTACTTTACTTAGTATGATAATCTCTAGATCCATCCATGTTGCTGCAAATGGCATTATTTCATTCTTTGTTATGGCTGAGTATTATTCCATTGTATATATATATACCATATCTTCTTTATCCATTCATTTGTTGATGGACATTTAGTTTGAATACCTTTAGTCTTTTTCTTTGTTTTACTTAGATGATTCTTATTAGGTTTTTATTTTAAAGTAGTCCATTTTTACCCCCAAACCATTTTTCCACCTTGTGATAGTCTTAGAAGGTTTATGAGTTAAGTTGAAGATACTAATATGTGTTTCATCTTTTATTAGGTCTGGCACCTGGGTCCTGTCATTGTAAGCCTGGCTTCAGAGGGGTGAGCTGTGATCGCTGTGCCAGAGGTTACACTGGCTACCCAGACTGCAAACCCTGTAACTGCAGTGGTGCAGGGAGCACAAATGAGGACCCTTGTTTTGGACCCTGTAACTGCAAGGTACCTTGTTTACTCAAACAATGTCCCATTGTTTAGAGCAAAGATTATTTTCCTTAGTTTCTCTCTTATGTTTGTGCACATCAAGCAATTGGAGCTTCTGTAAATATCCAGTCTGTATTCTATGGTAGCACTCCTGTAAGTGTCTTTAGAATCAGGTTTGGTTCAGCAAGACACATGCCTTTTGTCTAAAAACTTACAAATACAGAAGAGAAGTCATCTTAAGAATGTGTTATTTTATAACAGAAACACATTTGCCCCCTTACTTATCTAGTTTGTTAATTTTAAAATATACAACACTAAAGCTAGCAACCCTTTAAAACTACTATATACACTCAAATCTACTTTAACTTCATAACTTAACTAATTCTGAAAAGAATTCTCTCAAAGGTTTCATTCTAGATTTTTAAATAATCTTCTGAAGTTTGAACCCAGATAGGTCTGAAAATACCATGTTCAAAATCTTCTATTTAATTACCAAAAAATGTGAGAAACCCTAGTAGAATTGATTACATGCTCAGTAATTCCTCCCAAGAGTACTTTCAGAAATGCAACTTTATTTATTGTACACACTCAGATAATAGGACATCATGCTATCACCAAGGGACACACTGTACCTGCAGCTTACACATAGAGGAAACATAGAAGCAAGTACAACTTTGAGATTATAAAACTTGTTTGCATGCATTCATGCATTGCTTCAGTCATATCCAACTCTGTGTGACTCCATGGACAGCAGCCCACCAGGCTCCCTTCTCCACGGGATTTTCCAGGCAGGAATCCTGAGTGGGTTGCCATTTTCTTCTCCATAAAACTGGTTTACTTTACAGTAATCAGTTCCAAAACATTCAGATCAGACAATGTTAGCTATATTAGCTGACTCCACTGAAAAAGTTAGAATCCCATACAAATATAAAAATAAATGTTACTTTGTTAAAGAAAAAGCATAGATGAAACTTTATTAAGAATATTTCTTTTGTTAATTCATTATTCTTATCTGCTGCTGCTGTTTAGTCACTTCACTGGTGTCTAACTCTTTGAGACCCCATAGACTCTAGCCCGCCAGGCTCCTCTGTCCATGGGGATTCTCCAGACAAAAATACTGGAGTGGGTTGCATGACCTCCTCCAGGCTCCAAGGGAATCTTCCCAACCCAGGGATCAAACCCAGGTCTCTTGCATTGCAGGCGGATTCTTTACCATCTGAGCCTCTAGTGAAGCAGTCTTATCTAGACAACTATAAATTATATACTGATAGTTGTTGTTTAAATGTGCATATGTATACAAACATGAAACCTTAAAATAAGTAAACATTAGTATCCATGTCGAGAATACATTTGTTGGGACAAGAAGCTAAATATTGTAGTGAGTGAAGTTGCTCAGTTTTGTCTGACTCTTTGTGACCCCATGTTCGGTAGCCTACCAGGCTCCTCAGTCCATGAAATTTTCCAGGCAAGAGTACTGGAGTGGGTTGCCATTTCCTTCTCCAGGGAATTGTCCCAACCCAGGGATCGAACCTGGGTCTTCCTCATTCCAGGCAGATGCTTTATCATCTGAGCCACCAGGGAAGCCCGATGGCTAAAAATTGTATTATTTATATAATTAAATATATGTTATATCCAGGGCTATTTAGATACCTATCTTGGAACACTGAACCAATAAAAATCCTATGTACATAAACATGCAGAAAGTCTACAGTCCATAGTAAAGAGTTGACATGTGTTGAAAAATAGTAAATTAACTACATCTAGTATCTTTTAGTCTAATATCATCTGAGATGAAGACTTACTTGTAGATCAATACCAGAGTGGTCTGTGAGTGATCACTTGCTAACAGACACCACCTCTCTTGTGGTGTATATCTTTTGGCGTGATCCTAGAAGCATCTCTAATATTTATGAAATATATTTCCTGTATGTGCTTTATTCCTTTCCCAAAACTCCACAGAAATCTCTTAGCTTTATCACTTGCTCAAATAAAGGACAGGCACAGCTGAACTTAAAATGAAAGAGAAACCTTCTGAGTCTCTGGAGTATAGGAAATAAAACTGGAAAAAAAGGGAATGTTGTTATACACATACTATTCATAGAGGGAAGATGCCTGGTATTTGCAAAGAAAGAGCAACAAATGAATGAAGGAGGCAGGCCCCATTCATTTTCTTTGATAAATATATCAGAAAGGCTAGAACAGGAGAGTTGTCATCATGAGCAGAGCTCCAAGGGAGAATTGCTCAAGCCACTGGCTGGTCTCTGCCTGCCTAAGGGAGTGATTCCAATCCTAATAAGAAAAATGCCTCTTACAAAGTCACTTGAAGCTCTACATAGACAATTAGAATACAACAATAAATAGTCATTAAGAAATCATAAAAGAGAATGAAAAATTAAGTAAGTAGCATTATTAAAAGAGTTCCCTTCAAATATGTGATATTTTAAATAGATGACTATAAGCTCTTATAAACTAGAATGCTTTATAGGATAAAAACGTGCAGAAAGCAAATCTCATAAGATATCTAAATAATTTAGAAGTGTTGAATTTTATGCATGTTTCACAAAAACATCATTTGACATAGGATTGTCAGCTGATTACTCAAAACAACATGGATCAGAATGCTGTTTAACGCATGAAATGTTATTTAGAAGCTAAGTAGAGAGTTAAATTCAAATAAGATGATACCTATAAAAGCATTCATCTCCAAAATGTGTATTAACCAGTAAACATTTGCACATTTATTCTTTTTCACCGTAATATATAGTAGTTTTCCAAAATTTTCATTAAAAAAATACAATGTTTGTGGACACTTTAAGAAATCACCTTGTTGTATGTAAAGTCTTGGGCCTAAATTTTTTTCTAGTGTAAATTGTAAGTGACTAACATTCTATTTAAATGCAGTACTGAGAAAAGTAGACACCTTATTCTCATTTCTTCCATTTCACATACAGGTATTCTGGATAAAATGGGGCAAAGAAATTTGCAATCATGTAGATTCAGGAAAGAAAGGGAATTTCCTAGATATCAGACCAAAGAAGGAAATCTGAGTTAAGCATGGTGCTGTTTAGTCGCTAAGTTGTGTTTGATTCTTTGTGACCCTGTGGACCATAGACCGTCAGCCTCCTCTGTCAGTGGGATTTCCCATGGCATATACTGGAGCGTATTGCCATTTCCTTCACTTAAGCACATGAAGTGAAGAGAAAGCGTTAGTCACTCAGCGATGTTTGACTGTTTGTGACTATAGCAGCCAGTCCATGGTGAATTCTCCAGGCAAGAATACTGAAGTGGGTAGCCATTTCCTTATCCAGGGGATCTTCCTTACCCACTGATTGCACCCACGTCTCTTGCATTTCAGGCAGATTCTTTACCATCTGAGCCACCAGGGAAGCCCATAAACTCAAACAAAACTATGCAACTAAGGTCATGGCATTGGAGATAGGAGGCTGGTCTTAATTCTGAGATAGGGGTTCAAGTTTAGAGTTTTAATGACTTCTCTAAACCTTGACACTAAGATTTGGACCCACTGAGGGAAACAGGAACTGAATTCATTTAAACTTGGACTCTAGAAATGCTCTCTAGCAGTCAACAAGCAGTGAAAAAATTACACTAAAAAATTACACCAAGAGGCTAGGCATGTCAACCATAAAACATTCTCTTTCCTTTGGGGCTCTAGGTAGGTAAAAATTAGCGCACTGTCAAAACCCCAAATCTGTGTGCCACATGGGAATGGGGTCAATTTTAATTTCCCTTTATGTGCTAGAATTCTTCAACATGTCCAGCAAATGGTATTTCCACAGGAAGAATGTATAGCCTTAACTGACAGTGAACTCACCATAAAGTAGTATGCTGCACAATAGGAAAATAACTGCAAGAGGAAATTGGAAGTCAGAAAGGTCAGAATATTCATAAACTAAAAACAAGAAAGAATCAGATAACCTGAAAAAATTGTACACATATAAAAATATTTTTAAAATTTAATAATGTAAATCACAGAAATAAAATATGTAGAAAATGAATAGTCATATCAGTAGAAGATAAAAGTGCCAAAAAAAAAAATAGGGGAAAAAAAATAGGGTAGTATATTAAAAGAATAAGTAGGTTTGGAGAAAGTTAATGTAATTTATTTCTAGAAATGAACAAAAAAATCAGATGTAGTCATTGAAATTTAAAATTCAGTGAATGGGTTGAACAAGAGGTTAGAAACTGTTGGATAGAGGATCAAAAATACAGAATGGAGTAAAATACTTACACATTGTCATAGAGAGGTGAAAAAATAAAAACATGAGATGCCAAGTGGCATGGTTGGTAGAAGGATAAAATTCAACCTAAGTTTAGCAGAAGTGGCCAAAGAAGATATTAGATGAAACTGGGGAGAACAGTATTCAAGAAATACTGGAGTAAAGAAATACAAAGAATTAAAGAAGATTATATATGCTCAGTTTGAAGAAGATAAAAAACAGTCCACCACCAGGGTTTATAGTAGAATGCTTGCCCACAAGTCAAGGATAAATATTAAAACCAGAGGCAAATAATCAGTTTATGGTGAATGACCACCACCAGCAGTTCAGTTCAGTTCACTCAGTCGTGTCCAACTCTTTGTGACCCCATGAATTGCAGCACACCAGGCCGCCCTGTCCATCACCAACTCCCAGAGTTCACCCAGACTCCTGTCCATTGAGTCGGTGATGCCATCCAGCCATCCCATCCTCTGTTGTCCCCTTCTCCTCCTGCCCCCAATCCCTCCCAGCATCAGAGTCTTTTCCAATGAGTCAACTCTTTGCATGAGGAAGCCAAAGTACTGGAGTTTCAGCTTTAGCATCATTCCTTCCAAAGAAATCCCAGGGCTGATCTCCTTCAGAATGGACTGGTTGGATCTCCTTGCAGTCCAAGAGACTCTCAAGAGTCTTCTCCAACACCACAGTTCAAAAGCATCAATACTTCGGCGCTCAGCCTTCTTCACAGTCCAACTTTCACATCCATATGTGACCACTGGAAAAACGATAGCCTTGACTAGATGGACCTTTGTTGGCAAAGTAATGTCTCTGCTTTTGAATATGCTGCCTAGGTTGGTTGTAACTATCCTTCCAAGGAGTAAGTGTCTTTTAATTTCATGGCTGCAATCACCATCTGCAGTGATTCTGGAGTCCCCCAAAATAAAGTCTGACACTGTTTCCACTGTTTCCCCATTTATTTCCCATGAAGTGATGGGACCAGATGCCATGATCTTCGTTTTCTGAATGTTCAGCTTGACGCCAACTTTTTCACTCTCCTCTTTCACTTTCATTAAGAGGCTTTAATGAAAGCCTCTTCACTTTCTGCCATAAGAATGGTGTCATCTGCATATCTGAGGTGATTGATATTTCTCCCGGCAATCTTGATTCCAGCTTGTGCTTCTTCCAGACCAGCGTTTCTCATGATGTACTCTGCATAGAAGTTAAATAAGCAGGGTGACAATATACAGCCTTGACATACTCCTTTTCCTATTTGGAACCAGTCTTTTGTTCCATGTCCAGTTCTTACTGTTGCTTCCTGACCTGCATACCGATTTCTCTAGAGGCAGGTCAGGTGGTCTGGTATTCCCATCTCTTTCACAATTTTCCACAGTTTATTGTGATCCACACAGTCAAAGGCTTTGGCATAGTCAATGAAGCAGAAATACATGTTTTACTGGAACTCTCTTGCTTTTTCGATGATCCAGCAGATGTTGGCAATTTGATTTCTGGTTCCTCTGCCTTTTCTAAAACCAGCTTGAACATCTGGGAGTTCACGGTTCACATATTGCTGAAGCTTGGCTTGGAGGATTTTGAGCGTTATTTTACTAGCGTGTGAGATGAGTGCAATTGTGCGGTAGTTTGAGCATTCTTTGGCGTTGCCTTTCTTTGGGATTGGAATGAAAACGGACCTTTTCCAGTCCTGTGGCCACTGCTGTTTTCCAGATTTGCTGGCATATTGAGTGCAGCACTTTCACAGCATAATCTTTCAGGATTTGAAAGAGCTCAACTTAGATTCCATCACCTCCACTAGCTTTGTTCATAGTGATTCTTTCTAAGGCCCACTTGATTTCACATTCCAGGATGTCTGGCTCTAGGTGAGTAATCACACCATCGTGATTATATGGGTCATGAAGATCTTTTTTGTACAGTTCTGTGTATTCTTGCCACCTCTTCTTAATATCTTTTGCTTCTGTTAGGTCCCTACCATTTATGTCCTTTATCGAGCCCATCTGTGCATGAAATGTTCCCTTGATATCTCTAATTTTCTTGAAGAGATCTAGTTTTTCCCATTCTATTGTTTTCCTCTATTTCTTTGCATTGATTGCTAAGGAAGGCTTTCTTATCTCACCTTGCTATTCTTTGGAACTCTGCATTCAGATGCTTATATCTTTCCTTTTCTCCTTTGCTTTTCCCTTCTCTTCTCTTCACAGCTATTTGTAAGGCCTCCTCAGACAGCCATTTTGCATTTTTGCATTTCTTTTCCATGGGGATGGTCTTGATCCCTGTCTCCTGTACAGTGCCACAAACCTCTGTCCATAGTTCCTCGGGCACTATCAGATCTAGTCCTTTAAGTCTATTTCTCACTTCCACTGTATAATCATAAGGGATTTGATTTAAGTCATACCTGAATGGTCTAGTGGTTTTCCCTACTTTCTTCAATTTAAGTCTGAATTTAGCAATAAGAAGTTCATGATCTGAGCCACAGTCAGCTCCTGGTCTTGTTTTTGCTGACTCTGTAGAGCTTCTCCATCTTTGGCTGCAAAGAATATAATCAATCTGATTTCGGTGTTGACCATCTGGTGATGTCCATGTGTAGAGTCTTCTCTTGAGTTGTTGGAAGAGGGTGTTTGCTATGACTAGTGCGTTCTCTTGGCAAAACTCTATTAGCCTTTGCACTGCTTCATTCCGTATTCCATGGCCAAATTTGCCTGTTACCCCAGGTGTTTCTTGACTTCCTACTTTTGCATTCCGGTCCCCTATAATGAAAAGGACGTCTTTTTTTGGGTGTTAGTTCTAAAAGGTCTTGTAGGTCTTCATAGAAGCATTCAACTTCAGCTTCTTCAGTGTTACTGGTTGAGGCATAGACTTGGATTATTGTGATATTGAATGGTTTGCCTTGGAAACGAACAGAGATCATTCTGTTGTTTTTGAGATTGCATCCAAGTACTGCATTTCAGACTCTCTTGTTGACCATGATGGCTACTCCATTTCTTCTAAGGGATTCCTGCCCAAGGTAGTAGATATAATGGTTATCTGAGTTAAATTCACCCATTCCAGTCCATTTTAGTTCACTGATTCCTAGAATGTTGACGTTCACTCTTGCCTTCTCCTGTTTGACTACTTCCAATTTGCCTTGATTCATGCACCTAACATTCCAGGTTCCTATGCACTATTGCTCTTTACAGCACTGGACCTTGCTCCCATCACCAGGCACATCCACAGCTGGGTATTGTTTTTGCTTTGGCTCCATCCCTTCATTCTTTCTGGAGTTATTCCTCCACTGACCTCCAGTAGCATATTGGGCACCTACTGACCTGGGGAGTTCCTCTTTCAGTATCCTATCATTTTGCCTTTTCATACTGTTCATGGGGTTCTCAAGGCAAGAATACTGAAGTGGTTTGCTATTCCTTTCTCCAGTGGACCACATTCTGTCAGACCTCTCCACCAT
Organism: Redunca redunca; assembly: GCA_006410935.1. Taxonomy (NCBI): domain Eukaryota; kingdom Metazoa; phylum Chordata; class Mammalia; order Artiodactyla; family Bovidae; genus Redunca; species Redunca redunca. Next base: position 486,231 of record SJYQ01002117.1, on the reverse strand, counting down.
GACCTGCCCATTTGGGGTGGCCCCACACGGTAAGGCTTAGTTTCATTGAGTTAGACAAGGCCATGGTCCATGTGATTAGATTGACTAGTTTTCTGTGATTATGGTTTCAGGGTGTCTGCCCTCTGATGCCTCTCACAACACCTACCGGCTTACTTGGGTTTCTCTTACCTTGGACGTGGGGTATCTCTTCACAGCTGCTCCTTACCTTGGTCAAGGGGTGTCTCCTCACAGCCTCCCTGCCTGACCTTGAATGTGGAGCAGCTCCTCTCGGCCCTCCTCCACCTGCGCAGCCACTGCTCCTGGACATGGGCTTGCTCTTGGATGTGGGCTTGTTATTATACAAGCAGGAGTGTGCTGAACATCTTTCATATGCTTCTGTGTACATGTAGTATAAGATTCTTTAGGGTAAAAGTCTAGATACTGAGTTGCTGGCTGACAGGTTTTAAATACCTTTAGTGATAATACTAGATAATGCCATATTGGCCTAAGTTTTACTCCAAGAGACAAATATCAGTTTATTGTGAATGTTCACCACCAGCAGTTCAGCTTCACTGAAAAAGCTTTTCAGTGACATATGTACTTTAGTCAAAGAATATTGAACCCAGAAGAGTTTCAGTGGGTTGAAGACTGTAAGAATCAGTCTATGGAAAGCAGTAGCATTTCTGTACACCAGCAATAGCCAATTAGGAAACATAATAATAATTAGAATGGCAACAAAATGATGTGGTACTTAGGAATAAATGTTCTCAAGTAGAGGTATTTTTAAAAAGATTATTGAAGATCATAAAGTAGTATTTAAAATGGGGAGGTAGCTGCTAATTTTAAGTGCTGGTAAAAATCTGGGGAATTAAAAAGTGTTCACCATTGCACTTAATAGAATGAATTAGGGACTTCCTGGTGGTCCAGTGGCTAAGACTCCGCACTCCCAATGCAGGGAGCCCAGATTTATTCTGTGAGGCGGGCATGGCAACCCACTCTGGTATTCTTGTCTGGACAATCCATATGGGCAGAGGAGCCTTGTGGCCAGGAGTGCATGGGGATCACAAATAGTCGGACACCACTGGGCAACTGAGCATCGCACAGCAAGGAACTAGGTCCCATGTGCTGCAGTGAGGATGATGAAGATCCCACATGGCACAACTTAGACCCAGTACAGCCAAATAAATAAATAAATATTTTTAAAAATCAGGATGAAGTAGTATCGAAACAGGCCAATCTGGCAATATCTAGTGTTATCATTAAAGGTGTTTAAAATCTGTCAGCCTGCAACTCAGTGTCTAGACATTTACCCTAAAGAATCTTATGCTGCGTGTACAAAGAAGCACATGAAAGATGTTCTGCACACTCCTGCTTGTTATTATGTAAATTAGGAAAAATCTAAATATCCATAGATAAGAAAAATAAATTGTGATATATTCATATAATCTGATACAAGAAACGAGTGAAATAGGTCTTACATGTAAAAACACTGATAAATTTCAGGTGAAGTGAAGAAAATAAATGCCATTATCATTTATGTAAAGATGTAAAACATTAAAAAAAATCTATAAATACACAAATAGAAATTTTAAAATTTTAAATACACTGATATGACATGTACTAATTTCAGCAAGACAAGGCTCAAAGCTTTCCCTTCTGGCCTCTTACTACATCCTCCTCCTCTCCTAGTGTCTTTCCCTCCCAAAATCTGCTTCATCTCTCATATCCTAGCCTGCCTCTTATTCTTTCAGAAGTATATATTACTTAATTTGGGCTCTTGTTGGATTTTATTTGCTGATTTGTTGACTGTATTTGCATCCACATTCCTCAGAGAAAGTGGTCTGCAATTTTCTTTTTTAGTAGTATCTTTGTCTGGTTTTGATGTCAGGGTGATGGTGGCTTCATAGAATAAATTTGGAAGTGTTTACTCCTCTTCAACTTTTTGGAACAGTTTGAGAAGGATAAATTTTTTATTGTAAATTTGGTAGGACTTCTCAATGAGGCTGTCCAATTCTGAACTCTTGTTTGGACAAAGGTTTTTTGTTTTTCTTTTTAATACAGATCGTATTCTTCTTCTCGTGATGATCTGTTCAAGTGAACTGTTTCTTCTTGACTCAGTTTTGACAAGCTGTATGTTTAAAAAACTTGTCCATTTCTGCAATTTGTTAGCATAAAACTGTTCAAACTGGAAAAGGAAATGACAACCCGCTCCAGTATTCTTGCCTGGAGAATTCCATAGACAAAGTAACCTGGTGGGCTACAGTCTATGGAGCTGTAAACAGTCAGACATGACTGAGTAACAGTTTCACAACTGTTCACAGTATTCTCTTATGACTTTTTGTTGAGCATTTTTTGTATCTGTGTTCATCAGTGATATTTGCCTGTAACTTTCTTTTTGTGGTCTCTTTACCTGGTTTGGGTATTGGGGTGATTGTGGGGCTGGGGTTGGGCAATTGTAACTGCAGGAAATGAGGTAGCAGTGCTGCTGCCTAGGATCTGGGCTGCCTCTGTGGTAGACTTCTTCTGGGACCTGTCTACTCCAGATCTAGTGCTAAGCTGTGGTGTGGAGTGAGCAGAGCTCATGTATTCTTGCTGGAAAACCAGTCACTGAATACTCCTGCCCAGAGCCTCTCTGCCCAGATTTATCACTTGGCCACTGTGTGTTCCTGTGGCACTAGCTGGTGCATGCATTGACAGTGGTCATCTAAGCTCTGCCCAGATCACACCCCAGGTGCCCTGGTCTGGCTCTGCATAAGTAGACTGAATCGCGGCCTTGTTCTTGCATCAGGCTGTAGTATGGAGTTGAGTGGACCTGGGGCATTCACCCCTTCAGATTGGGAAGTGCAGCAAAGTGGCAGCCACCATTGCAAACCTCTCTCTGCTCTAACTGCTGGCAAGCCAATGCTCCTCACCAGTAGAGCCAAGGTTTCCACAGCCCATCTGTCTTAGCAGATTTTCGAGCAGGCAGGGGGCTTGTATCCTCCATGCAGGACCCCAGGACTGAGATGCACAGAGTGAATCAATCTGCTTTCTCCCCAAGGTGAGAGCCACAAGTGTGGCCCTTCTCTTTCTTCCAGATCTCTCCAAGGGGATCAGGTTCTGACCTGAGGCCTTTTTTTCCCCTACTCTATCTGATTATGTGGAGGTCTTTCTTACAGTTTTGGTTGTATAAGAGATCTGCTGATTTCCTGTTAGTTTTCTTGTGAGAATTGTTCTGCATGTAGATATATTTTTGATAAGTTTGTGGTGAGCTCCATGTCTACCTGCTCCACCACTTTGATCCCATTTCAGATATTTAACCTATCAGCTTTTTGGGGGTGGATGGGGCATTCATGTACACTTTTTTTTTTCCTATTGTCTGATTTTCTAGTTTTCAACTATTCCAGAGTTCTAGAATAAATAGTAGCTGATCTTATGCTTGGGGAAAAAAAAAAAAAAACTTGCTCTGTTTAACTACCAGTAATAGTCATTAGCTTTTAGGGGTACGTACAGTCTTGCCTGGAAAATCTCATGGACAGAGGAGTCTGGGAGGCTGTAGTCATGGGCTTACAAAGAGTTGGACACTACTGAGTGACTGAACATAGCTGAAACACACAAGGGAAAATATTCGTATTTTTAACTTCTAGGTTGTGGGTAATGGCTAGTTATCATATGTACTTTTCTAATGCTTTGAAGTAATTCTAGATTTAAAGTTTCTCTAATTGAAGAGAAAAAAAAGGATTTCCTAATTTAAAACAATATAAAAGCAATTTTTAGCTTAATACAATATCAACTATGTAATGTCTACACATAAGATTTTCTGTTGTATCCTTGTTTAGATAATGATATTACTGAACACCATCCTAATTATATTTAAAAATATGAAAGCAGTGCAACTCAAGACACAAAAATATTTACTAATTTTATGTATTATTAAAATGTTTAAAATGTCTCTCTTGGTAAATTACAAGAGACAAGCTAATTTCAGATATATGACAAGTCAATTAAATTTAAATGCTCTTCTGACTCTTGGCATTTATTTTAAGTACTACATGCTAAAATTTGGCTCTTTTGAAGTTTAGTATCATATTTTCTATTCAAAGTGAATTGAGTTGCAGGCTCTGATAAATAATGTAAATGGACCTTGATCTAGGTAGAAACATGTTTTTATTTTTATCAAAGTCATGATAGACAAATAGTGAAGTAAAAGACTGGAAATTAAAGTCTATATTTTTATTTTTATCTTGTTTTGCTTTTTTTTTTTTTGACTGTACTTTTCGTTAACTTCTTACTGGCACACAAGGTGATGTGACTGACCTTGATTTACCTCTCCAGAATATTCTTGAGCTTCAGCCTCTGTCTTCTAGCCTTGCTTAAATTTCTTGAGCCACCAAGCTCTTTTTATCTGGAATTTTACAGATTCTATTCAGACTTCTTGGAAAACCTCACTCTGACCTTTTCCCTTTGCTTACCTAGGCAGTTTTCAAGGCTCAGTTCCATTTCTCATTAAACTGTCCATTATCCCCCAGTGAAAATTATTCTTCTGCCATAGTCACTTGTCACCTTTTTCCTTGATTATCTTTTCACAATTTGCAATCCATTTAACATCTATTACACCTCTGTGATGACATCAATTCTATGTATTTTCTTCATCATTAAAGTATAAGATAACACAGTGGCTCATACATAAAAAAGAAGGAAAGGAGAAAACTAAAAAGAAGTGTGAAGCTTTGACAGTTGCTTAAACTGATTCATACTTCTTAATCCATAAAATGATACTGAGACTTTCTTGCCTAATTCTCTATAGTTGTAATTGTAACATTGAAACCCTGTACAAAATACAAAGTATAAATATAAATGTCTGCTGGTTTACCTCTTGTTTATATATTTTTATAAGTCATGATAAGTTTCCATTCTTTTCCCCAATGGGAATTTTAAAGTGTATGCTAGTATTTTTATTGGTCTGGATTTCCCACCTCTTTTCCATTTATGTACAGGAATATTTATCTTACTTTCTTGTTAGGTTCAAACCCAGGGCATTTTTACAAAAGGCATTCAATTTATATATTTGATCCCAAATCTAAATTACAAATGTAAAATTTTTAGCATAAAAAGTCTATGCCATAATTTGTCTTCTGTGACAGTTACCATTCAAAACTATTATGTTAATTGTTTTTTTATATTGAAAGTTAAATATTGAGAACTAATTTTCATTGATTTTCGTCTCTTTGTCTAACCCACCAAGTATTATTTAGCCTTAGAACAGTGTATTTAAAGAGTAAACACTCAACAAATACTGCTAATTATCTAATTATCCTTCTTTTGTTAACTTATTTTAATACTAGGATGCATTAGAATGAAGGCCATAACAGAGGGGAAGCTTTAATTGACTACAAACACCCCAGCCAACAGTCATGGCTACAAATTTTTCTGAAGAAATTATCACAAAAAAATAACTTAAATGTCACTGGAGATATTCCTGGTGACTTCGTCAGAATTCCCAGTTGGCTAACAATCACAGATAAACATGTACTATTGAAGTTGTCCCTAATTTGTAAGAAGGTAACTTCATGAGAAAGAATACAGAGAAACTATTATGACTCTATTTCTCTAGAGAGAAACTGTGCTGAGGAAACTATAGCAAAAAGAAAACTGATGTCAACCTAACAGTCTCTAACTCAAGAAAAAAGGATCTGGTTGTATTTTTCTAATTCAACTTTATTTTTAGGAAAAAAAGAGTACTAAATAGAAAGGGACAGTTATTACATACTTTTTGTAGGGTAGGTCACAAAATATCTAATTAAATACCCGACTAAATATGTTCAACAGAAATATATGCGTAAAGCACATATTTCTCCCTAAGGAGATAAAAATTTATTCTTGAAGGGCAAAAATATATCCATTTTATGTATAAAGCAAACATATTCACGCAGTACATTAACACATACAGTATATCTGTAGAATTAAAATTTCATTGTGGTGATGATTAGAACAAAATGACTAAGAGGTTCCTTAGGGACAAGGTAATGAAAACTAGATTGAGAACCATGGGTCTGAAATGACAGTTTTTATTATCAAAATATGTAAGAGAATAAAAATATATGCTATGTGGATTGATTTTTGACAGTGAAAAAGTAATTGACTGTTATTAGTTCCTGTTTAATTTTTGTTAATATAACCAACTGGAATAATGCTTTAGAAATGAAAAAGCTAGAATATTTGCTTTCAGGAAAATAAGATGATATGAGGAAATGTTAGTTTCTAGAGTAAAAGTCTGGAGCACTCTGAAAATTAAATGTGGAACGTTTTGGAAATTACCTAGGTCATAGGCCTATGTGTAAAAAAATCACCATTAAACTTGGAAATTAGAAAGAATACTATTGAACTCTAAATAAATAAAATATTAAAATTACTGGATTGATGCAAACTGCACATTTGAAATGCCAAGAGACTAGATTTGACCCCATTTTGTTTAGATAAACAGTTAAAAAGACTTTTAACATTTTAATTAAATTATATGCTAATAACTCTTTTTAAAGTTGATCAGTATAGAGGGAGCTAAAAGAGAGAAATCTCATAATGACTAAATTAGTATTTGGGCTAAAAGTCATAGACTCTTACCATCATTATCAGGTATTTAGGATCAGTTATTTTCACATCCATGCTTTAGAGACTGAGTTAGATGGTAACACATAAGAAGATAAGTTATTTGTCCTTGACTATCTCAATAATATAAGTGGCAAAAAAAGAACATAAATGATGGTTTTATTGTTTGGACTGATTGACTTAAAAACAAAAAAACTACATAGACATTCTTACATCTGTAAACATTCTAATTAAAGAGAACAGTGGCCCATTTTAATCTGATGATACAAATCTTAGGATATATTACATTTTTTTCTTTCAAGCTTGTGGCTTTTCTGTCTTATTTTTCCTTCAGTAGGTTGGAAAACTTTGGTCATAAATCTAGTGTCAGATGCAGAGCATGTACTCAATACCCCTCTTAAGACAGTAATTCCCTTGTGCTTTGTATTGTACTTACTGGCCCATGTTCTTACTTCCTTTGCTGTAATTTTCTTGAGGACATTTTTTATATTCTCTTTGGCATTTCATATAATGCCTTGTATGTAGTGTGTCAGCTATGATTTGATGAATGAGTGAGTAATAACAGAGAATAAAGGAACAGTGAGAAGTGATATACAGATCATTTATTAATAATTTAATATTGATAACAAAGGAAATTAAAATGCTCAAAGAACCTACCCATAAAGCAGATAGTTCATTCTCAAGTTGAAAATGAATTAGGAATACAATCGGGTTGCTTCATGGATGATAGTTGTTGATTACTCCTAGAGAAATTTTGAAAAAGCAATTATGTACCTGGGAACACATAACAAGAATTGAGACCCAAGCTTCGAAGATCACGTGTATTAGAAAACTACTAAGAAGTGGATAACCTCTGTCTCTGTGAGGTGTAATAAAAGTCCTGGAGCACCATGCTTCTATATTTGAATTGTGCCACTCTAAAGTATATTAAATATCAAACTGTAATGTTCTCTAGTAAGCACTGTTTTAAAACTAGTATCTTTTTAAATAAAATTCTGGAGTCCTTAAATAAGAAATTACTTAGATATGCACTCTCTTAAGGGAGATTAGAAAGCTAAAAAGGAAGTAGAATGTAATAATTAAGTCTATACATATCAGAAAGCAGAGGGCTAGTGAGGAGCTAAAAAGATGTTCTCCCTGATTCATTATTTTCTTAGCAGCATCAAGAGGCTCTTTAACCAGTCCGTAAGAACACACATATAAGAATTATTGTATCCACCAATGGATCAAATTGCCGACATCCATTGGATCATAGAAAAAGCAAGAGATTTCCAGAAAAGCATTTACTTCTGCTTTATTGACTATGCCAAAGCCTTGACTGTGTGGATCACAACAAACTGTGAAAAATTCTTAAAGAGTTGGGAATACCAGACCACCTAACGTGCCTCCTGAGAAATCTGTATACAGGTCAAGAAGCAACAGTTAGAATCAGACATGGAACCACGGACTGGTTCCAAATTGGGAAAGGAATAAGGCAAGGCTGTGTATTAGGCTGTCACCCTGTTTATTTAACTTATATGCATAGTACATCATGCAAAATGCTGGACTCTGGATGAAGCACAAGCTGGAATCAAGATTGCCGGGAGAAATATCAATAACCTCAGATATGCAGATGACACTACCCTTATGGCAGAAAGTGAAGAGGAACTAAAAAGCCTCTTGATGAAAGTGAAAAAGAAGAGTGAAAAAGCTGGCATAAAGCTCAACATTCAGAAAACTAGGATCATGGCATCCGGTCCTATCACTTCATGGCAAATAGATGAGGAAACAATGGCAACAGTGAAAGATTTTATTTTCTTGGGCTCCAAAATCACTGCAGATGGTGACTACAGCCATGAAATTAAAAGATGCTTGCCCCTTGGAAGAAAAGCTATGACCAGCCTAGAAAGCAATATTAAAAAGCAGAGACATTACTTTGCTGACAAAAGTCCTTCTAGTCAAAGCTGTGGTTTTTTCCAGTAGTCATGTATGGATGTGAAAGTTGGGCAATAAAGAAAGCTGAATGCCGAAGAATTGATGCTTTTGAACTGTGGTGTTGGACAAGATTCTTGAGAGTCCTTTCGAATGCAAGGAGATCCAACCAGTCCATCCTAAAGGAAATCAGTCCTTAGTATTCATTGGAAGGACTGATGCTGAAGCTGAAACTCCAATACTTTGGCCATGTGATGCAGAGAACTGACTCACTAGAAAAGATGCTGATGCTGGGAAAAACTGAAGGCATGAGGTGAAGGGGACGACAGAGAATGAGATGTTTGGATGGCATCACGGAGTCAATGGACATGATTTTGAACAAGCTCTGGGAGTTGGTAAAGGACAGGGAAACCTGGCGTGCTGCAGTCCATGGGGTCGTAAAGAGTCTGACATGACTGAGCAACTCAACTGAACTGATAATTACCATGTTTAGTATTGACTTAATATTCAACTGTAGTAGAGGTTGAGAAAAATCAGAACCAAGGACTTTTCTGTTGAGTCATTCTAACTCAATCAATTAGGAACTACACTCAATAAAGAAAAAGTATGGTATAGACTCAGGACTAAAAGTGAAGAAGTCTAGAAACTTAAAGTTGTGGTTTCAAGCTGGGGTACTATGCAATAATATATAAGGTACATGCAGACTTAGATCTGATCATTGTTTTCAAGTGAGTTGAATTGAGTGTAGGATTCAGTGAAGTGAATTAGTGTACAGATTTATAAACTGTAGCAGAATCTAAAGTATTTTGCCTCAAGATTTGTCACAATAAACAAAGTAAAACTAACAGTTGGTTAACCTGTTTTTATAGGTATAGATATCCTACTATACTTACCATGTTGTGTTGGTAAAGACCACACTCATTTTGAATGATTCACTAGAAAGATTCATAACTTTGAAAAGCTATATAGTCATGGTTTATTAAAGTAAAAAAGGGGATTAGTGGTCCAGTGGTTAAGACTCCACACTTTCAATTCAGGGTGCACAGGTTCAATCCCTGGTTGGGAAACTAAGATCCCAACTGTGCACAGTGCAGACAAAAAAATAAAAAAGATAAAGTGAGAAGGATACAGGTCAAAATCCTGTATCCTTTTGTATGCAACAACAGGTGCATAGAGAATCAAGGAGAGACCAAGCACAAACTTCCAGTTATCCTTTCCCAGCAGAATCATACAGAGAGTGGTTAATTCTAACAACACTGTTTTACAATACAAATGAATTATTATCAAGCAGGAAAACTCACTGAAGTCTTAGTGTTCAAGGTTTGTATTGGAGGTCAAATTAAGTAGATATGGAGTACTCATATGACTGACTTTGTCTACTCAGTCTCAACTACCCCTAGGTCAAACTGATAATGGCAAGGACCCCACATGAACAAAACTAGGCATTTACTATAAATCATATCATTAGTATAAAATATCTCATATGACTCCTGGTTTCAGTTATACAAAGACATTCTTATCAGGCAAGATATTCTAAGGGTTTAGTGGTTATGTCCCAGGAGCTGGTCTCAATTTAGAATGTGCAAGGTTTGAATACTCTACGATCATTGAATTAATCCTTTACTGCACCTTATGATATTGAAAAGTTTCTTTGTTCTAGTGTCTCATGTTATGGATACTTTACTTACTATTGCCAGGTTAAACACCTCAAGTATAGTTGTGTTGATTTATCTCCTACTGAATACCTTTTAATGACTTTTCACCAATTCCTGTGGGATAAGATCCGATCTCTTAAAGGTTTATTACATGAAGTTAGGGGCCCTGGAACCCAAGCACCATATTAAGATCCTAGCATAAGGGAAATATTCAATATAGTTTTTTAAAGATTAAATACTGAATGAAACTTCTAAGCTCTGAATTATTATTCCTATTATTTTTGCTAATGAGGTCTCTCTTCTATCCCCTCCATAGGGATGAATTTTTAAACCATGCTTGAAGGCTTAGGTCAAATTCCACTCTTGTCATAAAGCCTCCTCAAGCCTTCATAGCAGAAACCAGCCCTTTATCCTCTGTGTTCTTATAATTTATTTCTGATATCTTCTTTTCATGTTCTACCTTGCATTATGTTGATTGTAAATGTGTCTTTTTACTCAACTCTAGATGTTGGCTTTTAAAAACAGAGATCTTGACTCATTCATCTTTATAGTACCTAGAATTTCTACCATAATGTGATGCTTTGGTTTATTAAATTGAATATTGCAATTATTTAATGATTACTTTTCAAGGTCATATTGCTAGGCTAAACTATAACTAACAAAAATGTAACTAATGTCTAAAAGTTTCTAATTGTTAGGTTCAGTATGAATCTCAGAATAGTTGTATTACAAGCTTTCCAATTAGAGTAAATGAAAGTAAATTAGACCAGGCACATAAGAACACAGTGTACAGAACAGCTATACTGTGTCCTTAACAGGATAAGCTAAATTATCATTATTGATATGTTTCATTTTTCCTGCCTTTGCCCTCTTCTGAAGATGCTCTCAGGTTCAGGATTTTGGGGATATATTTTCCATCTTAGGTCTGAAATTAGTTTGATTAGTTTTGTTGACATCTATCATCTCAAAATATCTGAAATTTACCAAATAGCAGGAACATCAGTGCAAAAATTAAATTTGTGTGCATATTGGGAGGCTGAAGTTTGACATGTGAAACATGTCTAGAGACACTCTTTTGTTTAGGCTCCTGGAAATGTAGAAATGGTTGAGATGGTAAGGAACACATAGAAATCAAGCCCAAAACTTAATTCAAATATATTATTCTCTTGGATATCAGAATATCTTTGTTTGTTTATTTTTATAAATTTCTCTATTTTTCATGCTGTTCTTCTTTTATCTTTCCCCCTATATTCTCACATTTTTATTGCCCTATCTTCTGCCTAATCTTTAGTCAAATATGTTTTTATGAAACGTCTACCAGGTGCACAGCACTTCACCAAGAGATTTACCTAAACTTAATAAAGTTTTATTAAGCTAGTATTAAGTGTTGTACCAGAAACACTTCCATTTTTGGGTATAACAAAGGTAGGTAAGATAGGGTTCTACATCTGAATAGATTATGGTATGGCTGGAGTAAATGATCTTAGAAGATATAGCAGTACTTTTCTGTGGTTATTATAGAAGAATGACAGAAGGCTATGGGAACACATTTGAGAAAGAAGTTAGTTTCATTCTTTTACAAATTGTTGACCAATTTTCCCAGCACCACTTGTTAAAGAGATTGTCTTTACTCCATTGTATATTCTTGCCTCCTTTATCAAAGATAAGGTGTACATAGGTGTGTGGATTTATCTCTGGGCTTTCTATTTTGTTCCATTGATCTATATTTCTGTTTTTGTGCCAGTACCATACTGTCTTGATGACTGTGGCTTTGTAGTAGAGCTTGAAGTCAGGCAAGTTGATTCCTCCAGTTCCATTCTTTTTTCTCAAGATTGCTTTGGCTATTCAAGGTTTTTTGTATTTCCATATAAATCTTGAAATTATTTGTTCTAGTTCTGTGAAAAATACCGCTGGTAGCTTGATAGGGATTGCATTGAATTTGTAGATTGCTTTGGGTAGTATACTTATTTTCACAATATTGATTCTTCCGATCCATGAACATGGTATATTTCTCCATCTATTGTGCTGGGCATACACACTGAGGAAACCAGAATAGAAAGAGACACATGTACCCCAATGTTCATTGCAGCACTGTTTATAATAGCCAGAACATGGAAACAATGTAGATGTCCATCAGCAGATGAATGGATAAGAAAGCTGTGGTACATATACACAATGGAGTATTACTCAGCCATTAAAAAGAATACATTTGAATCAGTTCTAAGGAGATGGATGGAACTGGAGCCGATTATACAGAGTGAAGTAAGCCAGAAAGAAAAACACCAATACAGTATACTAACGCATATATATGGAATTTAGAAAGATGGTGATGATGACCCTGTATGCGAGACAACAAAAGAGACTCCAATCTATAGGTGAACTTTTGGACTCTGGGGGAGAGGGAGAGGGAGAGGGTGGGATGAGATGGGAGAATGGCATTGAAACATGTATATTATCATGTAAGAAATGAATCGCCAGTCTATGTCCGATGCAGGATGCAGGATGCAGGATGCTTGGGGCTGGTGCATGGAGAGGACCCAGAGAGATGGTATAGGGTGGGAGATGGGAGGGGATTCATATTTGGGAATGCATGTACACTTGTGGTGAATTCATGTCAATATTTGGCAAAACCAATACAGTATTGTAAACTAAAGTTAAAATAAAAATTAAAAATATATATATATATAAAAAGAAAACATATGGCTACAAAAAAATAAAAAAAGAAGTTAGTTTTCTAAGGAAAAGGAAAATTTCAGAATTGAAGTAATAAGAGAATTCAAGGAAGAGGGAAAATGTGGGGCAAATTCATACATGGGGACTACCATGCATCTATCTCCTGAAAAGCAGGGAACTTTCATATAGAAGACATTAGTCAAGATTAACCATTCTTTAACTGAGAGATTATAGCCTTCCCAGTCTTTCATCATGTAGTCAACTTTCTCCACCTTGAGTTCCATGTATAAGCAAATAATTTTTCAGTATACTGGGTCTAGGATTAATGAAACCAATCTAGAGAGTAGTCACCAAATGAGAATGATTTTTTCCCCATAGTGGTACTATATGATTAACTGACTATACCAGTGTTAAAAGAAACACTGTGAAAATTAACTAGGGAAAACTTTCTTTCTTTCCTACTGTATCTCATCCTGGAAATAGTGTGACTATCTGCCCAGTTTCTCTACCTGTCTCATTCTTAGGCTTGCTTCAAGGATTTATATTCTTCATATGTGGTGTGAAAAATATTTTACCATCTGTATAATATCAATGTTCTAGTCTACATCTATGTATCAGCTTAATATCTTTTATTTTATCATGTATCATGTGTTCTAAGAGGAAGCAGTTCAACGACATAGATGGTTAAACACTGAACCAAATGTCTAAGTTATTGCTGGATTTATCATGACAATTACTCCACTCTGGACAAAGATGAAGATCAAATTGTAACTTGGTGGAGTAGATTAGAGTACTGTTTGATAATAATCAAGCATTATTTCCTATTTTAGTGTGGTTAGGACAGCATATAGTTAATAAGTTTTTGAGATTTTAAAAAGTATGATTATACATTAAATAAAGTTGAGAGGTAACATGAAGAATATACAGCTTATATTTTTCTTAAGTAGAAATAGGGACAATGTTCTATTTTGAAGGGGACCTGTGTTAATAACCTACTCTGTTTATAGGAAAATGTTGAAGGAGGAGACTGTAGTCGCTGCAAATTTGGGTTCTTCAATTTGCAAGAGGATAATCATAAAGGTTGTGATGAGTGCCTCTGTTCAGGAGTTTCAAACAGATGTCAAAGCTCCTACTGGACCTATGGCAAGGTAAGCAATAAATAGCCTGTGAATTCTGTGTACTGCTCCATGGGGCTTCTTGCTATTGTCCTTCTGTAAGAAATTAACTTTTTTTTCTTGTAGTGAGTTTCTACTTAAACTTATCTTGGAGAAGTGATGGAATTTTCTTTCAAATACTAGCTGTGTCTCTTTGACCAAAGCCTTTAAGGTTTTGTACCAGTGTGTAAACTGGAACCTCTTATAATAAGTCAACACTAGCTTTTTCAGTGTCCATGATTAGTATGTGAAGCAATGATGGAATTAATGCTGCTTTTGCCTCAAGGGCAGACAGTTCAACAGAGAATACATCTGATTGTGATAGGAAGGATTATGAATTGCTTCACCAGTAGTTTTGGAATACACATTAAGAGAAACTCCTTTAACAGCTATGTACATAATACCTATTACCCACCAGTCTTTAGTTGTGATTTGTTGTTACCATAGCTCTTTATTTGTTAAAAGGAGAAACTAAATTTGAATAATATCTTCATTCTTAATTGATCTGAAAAAGTTCAAGTTATTACATGTTTAGTGGCAGTAATGGTGGTTTAGTCCAACTTTTGTTACTCCATGGACTATTGCCTGCTAGGGTCCTCTGTCCATGGGAAGAATAGTGGAGTGGGCTGCCATTTCATTCTCCAGAGGATCTTCCCAACCAGGGATTAAACCTAGGTCTCCTGCATTGCAGACAGATTCTTTACCACAGAACCACCAGGGAAGCCCTCTACCATAAACATAAACATGTTTCCCTCCTACCTCCTTTGCCTATCATACACTCATTGATTTTTCATCCCTTCACAGACAGCAGTTTGCCTCCTAATGAAAGAGGACCTTCAGGGAATTTCAAATAGTTTGTGTGGCAGCACTTAGTAGTACAAAATACAAGGAAACAGGCTGGAGAAAGGAGGAGAAACCGACAGAGAGAATGAGAAACTAGATATACATGGTTAAGTTTACTAAGAAGTTGAGCTCTTATCCTTGGAGAGTAAGTAACTGAAGGATTGTAGCAGGGGGTGTTGTGATTAGAGTTGGACTTTACAAAGATCACTCTCTTACTAAAACTGAATTCCAAACACTACTGCCTTTCAGCTTTAATCAGCTAACTAATCCTTAATACAGCTGTGAAAAATTTCTCTACTTGTGTTGCTTTTAAGTCTGAAATATTATGAGTAGTGTCTGATTGTACTCTTCGTACCTAAATGAACCTGTGCGTACTTTATCAAGTATTGCTTGTGGAATAGATTTTGTAGAACCAACAGCAAATGAACAGCTAGTCTAACTTCACCCTCTAGACTGTTCCATTAATGTACAAAAGTTTTATGATTAGCAGAGGAGCAGAAGTAGCATTCAGCCTTGGACTTCAGAAACTAGGTTCACTGATATTTGCATTTCAGGAGTTTTTCTGGAAAGAACTTTCTCTGTATCTCACTGGGCTGTCCTAGGAGGTCTGATGAATGATGTTGGAAAGGGAAGAGTAGTAGTATGTATCTTGCTGCTTTTCTGTCTAATAAACTTTCACTGAATCTCTCTTTTTTGACAAAGTCAGTCCCAGCAGTTCCACAGCTTTAGAAGATACAGAATCAAATGACCTCTGCATGAAGAAATTTTAAAAATATTTCATCCATATGTGATCACCATTACCATTCTGCTACCCATTACCCACAACACCAAGCAGCTCACACATGACTAGTGGGTCCCTGGTAGCCGCAACCTCTATATCCAGTGTTATGTCCTGACTAGGTAGGATGGTTTAAATTTAGAATTGTAGCTGAGTGCCACACATAGCTGGAGAATAAACATGTTAAAGCAAGTCATCTTTCCCTAATTCCTCCTTAAATGTTCCTTCCTTTTCTGGGCAAAAGATCAAGACTAGGGGTTCTTATAGCACTTCTGACCCCATGGGAAGGAATAGGAACAGTACTGGGAGCTGGTGTTTTCAACTATCCTGGAGCCTCAAGTAGAAATTTAAATATATGAAAAGGAAGGAACTAGTAAATGAAAATTTACCTTTCATATCTTATCTCTTTTCCTTCTTTTCTTTTCAAATGTATATATAATACCTTTTGAAATAATTGTTTCCATAAGAAACAGGAAAGCACTACTGGAGTGAAAAATGTGAAATTCAAACTTCAACTATTTGATAATTTATACAAAATTATGTGTGATTTTAAATGACTTTTTAAGAAAGTAGTATTTGAAATCATAATTTTTAAAAATCATATTGGATTAATAAAAACAGATTATACTATAATATCATCCAAACTCCTAGAAACATCAAGAAAAAAATAATGGTGAGAACATATGAGACATTTAATGATATACAGAACTTTTATATTTTCCTAAATGTTCAGTTTTTGTGTTTTTAATTTTCAAAATATGAACACTACAGAAATAGGAAAGAGAAGTGTCTGGGTTCTTTTCCTAAGTGACGACTGTGTGTTTTCTTTAAGATAAAAGACATGAGTGGCTGGTATCTGACTGACATTTCCGGCCATATTCGAGTGACCCCCCAGCTGGATGACTTAGACCCTCCTCAGCAGATCAGCATCAGCAGCGTGGAGGCCCGCCGAGCCCTGCCTCAGAGCTACTACTGGAGTGCACCAGCGCCTTACCTGGGAAACAAGGTGAGTCCATACAGTGCTTGCTTCTTGCTACATTGCTTCAGTTGATCAATAAGGAGAATGCCTTTTATATAGTCTTTCTTTAAAGGAAGATGAGATCAAATATATACTGATTGGATTGCTGGAACCTACTAAATCAGATTAAGTTGGACTTTTCCACCCTGCCCCATGGGTGGTTGCATCCCCACATCACAGTACTGTATAGTTGCTATCCTGTGTTAACATTTTGAAAGGACAAGTAAAGCAATGAAGCCTTTAGATTTATTTTTTTGGTTTTTTTTTTGCAAAACAGATTGTAGATATTGGAAAAAACAGTTGTCATGTTTACTTGAAATAGCTGTTTTTCTAGAATTGTCTGTGGTGGAATACTTACTGAAGTCTTTCTCATCGTTCTATTTCATTTCAAAACTGGTATTCAAGAGAGCTACTTTCTCTACCTTGTTGGAATGTTAATTGGAAATGAAATTTATTACATAACTAATTTAATACTTGCCATGAAACTTATAATAAACACCATATTTCCTGGAGCTCAGGAAGAGAACTACCATAAAAGAAGAGCCAAATTGAAAGCACATGTTTGTTTTCAAGCCCACTGACACACATATAAACACACACACACACAGATAAACAAATGTAGCACTTTCAGAGATGAAGGTGCTTCCTTTTTCCCCTCTGTTGTGAATTAACTCTAATTGCTTGGCTTTTATCATTTTATTTTATTTTGCTTAATTCATTGGAAACAAAATTTGATATTGAAATTCTAAATGAGAATACTTGCTTGATCTGTGGAACTTAATACCTTGTCAGCTCATAATTAAATGACCTGATCACACCAGAAATTGTGGCAATCCCAGAAAAATCCTTTAGCAAATTGATGCTATTTAAGACTACTTTTCATCTATAAGAATATAGCTTACTTTGGAAAAAATCTTCATGGGTAAATAAAAATATTTTAATAACTAGTGTTGTGTGAGCATTAAGACAGAAAATCTTGCTAGTTCATATAAATGGAAACTAGTGGTTTTATATGATTGAAAATATAACTTTTGGCCTGTTTCTTATTTTTACAGGCCTCTAAATACCATTATGAAAAATGTGTAAATGAGTAAAACACATTTTTCAATGAATATGTATTTTTAAAGAGACTATGTTGCATAAAATTTTCCAGCTGTAATAAAAATCTAATTAAACTGTTACTTCAAAGCCCTTTCCAACAAGAGGTCATTCTATCCTATTCTATTTAGGAATTCCTGAATACCTGACAGACAAGAATAAAATAGCACATAGGACTCAAATGTCTATAGCTTAAAATTGCCAAAAAACAACAAACAAAAAAACCAGAAGCTGCCTTTTTTTCCAACTGCTCTGAGGAATTTAAAGAACCATGGATCAAAATTGGATGAGTTTCAGAGGTCTTACTTTTCTTACCACAGTGAAGTTTACTTATAGGTAGTTTTTTAAAAATAGAATATTTGCCATATTTTCCATCATTTCTTCTTTGCCCATATGCTTTTTATTTCTGTTGGCTGAAAATCAAACTGACGGAAGGCAAGCAAATGGGAGATGAAATAGCATCAGAGCAAAGCATTTGGACATCCTGTTCGTAGTGTTGGTTCCCAAAGATAACTTTCCTTATCCTGCCTGGACTGCTCCTTGTAACCACCCACAATGAAGTACTTCATATCCTGCACAGATTGTGTTCACATCAAAAAGCTGTGTTTGCCTGTGCTTCAGTTTCCATTCAGTGAACAAAGTACTGGTAACAGGGTGTGCAAATTGTTTGAATATGGAAGACATTTTTTAATGTAATGTGGAAGCCCATGGTGGTGTACTGTCAGACATCTCAGCATGAATGAAACAATTTGCTTTAATAACTGAACCATATAAATTTTTGATACTACAATAATACTGCAAGCTCTCACAAATTACCACAGTACATCTTAACTGTCATGTCACATCACGTAAATTACAGTCATGATGACGTGCTTAGCTTGCTTGATATAATATCTTGCTAAGGAAATGGAAAATTGTAGGGCCTTATTTGTAAATCTAGTAAAGTCACTTTTCTAAATAGTTGAGGCTAAATTCTTTCCCAGTAATTGCTGTTGGAATCAGGGCCATTGCCAAAATCTGACAGAAATAGTATGTCAAGAAACTAGTCTCTCTGCTTAGATACTGAATTTGATTTGCATCCATGACCAGGAAGTTCTGGGTATATAATCCTTTCTTTGCCTTTTTAGTATTAATTTCTAAGTTGAAAAAAGTATTTATGAGATGCTATTAGCTTTTCCTAAATATTTGTGTAACCAATTTTCAAACATTTTCTAAGTTCCTCAGTGATAAATTCACTTATAACAGATGGGAGATATGTTGTACATATTTTATTTTAATGAAGGTGCCACATGCCAATCTTCCTGTGTTTTGGTAACCTAACCCCAAATAATAAAACTGCTCTCACTTGAGATACACTTTGCTAACATAGAAACCTGCCTGGTCATAATTAAATTCAAGATCACTAGCCAGTTTAGCAAAGGAATACTTTTCATATTAAGAAACATTTTTATTGACTACAGTCCCTCTTTGGAATAATGAGGAATACATAGGTGGATATAGTTGTGTATATAGATAGTAGATGAGGCCTGGAAGAGTTAGCATATTTTTATACTACTCATTTAAAAAACTTTCCATAATCTTGTTGTCTATGGCAAGTTTGTGTGCTGAACCCATAGTTAGGCCAAACAAGCTGAAACATCGGAGTTTCAAGCTGAAAAGGGCTGAGCAAAGAGAGCGAGGCAGCCCACAATGCTCAAAAGACCCAAACTCCTCAAAGCACTTTTAGAGGCAAAGTGATGGGGGTAAGGGGGGGATATGTCACATGGTATGTGATCAGCTTGTGCACAGTTTTTTGATTGGTTGATGGTGAGATAACAGGGCAGTGTTACAGGGGTTAACATCAGGTTTCAGTATGGGGCTACGTGCTCATGGTCATCAAGTAGTTAGCTTCTTCGATTTGATGGAGGTTTTAGCATCTATAGAACAACTCAAGGAATGTGCATTAGTTTACTGTTATCTAGGTGCTTTAGGCAGGAACAAAATATTCTATGGCTGTCATATGTAAGGTTTATTGTTTAAATTCTTACCAGTTCTCCTGGACCAACTGCTGTTTTCGTCACTACATGTTCAATTCCTTCAAGCATTAATTTCTTTTTGTTGTTGTTGTTGTTCTGGACTTTATTATGAATTCTTGAGCCAGGCTTTTATGACTCAGGAGACCTGGGAGACTACAGGTTTTCTAGGAATAAAAGACCAGCTGATGACATGGGGAAGGACTCTGTCCTGAGAAGGTCCCATGGAGCCCCACTGGGTTACAGTCTCAACTACGAGTTAATCCCTCAACAGCAACCTGGAAAATGTGTTTTTCCCATATATGTGTGAGCATTCAGCACAGTGTTCACAGTCTAGTGTTAATTCCCAGCCCCTTCCATTGTAGACATTCAAAGAAAATTAAGTCAGGCACCCACAGGGCTCTACTTGGCAGCATCTTATTTTCTCCAAATACTTGACAGAGGTTAATGCTTGGTTTTAGGGCATTCGTGTAAGCATGGAACCAGGCATGAATGTAAAGTGCTAGAGCACAGAGTCCTGCTGACTTGCTACAGGCCTCAGCTATTGAGAAACAGTTTGGGTATTTCAGAGTTGGAATAATTTACTGCTTTTGTAAACTAAGTGCTATTGGAACATTGAAATAGTTATTTCTTTTCAGTTACCCTAATGATCTGAAATAGATAGTGCAGCCTTCAAAACCAGTTCTCTTCCTGTTTGTAAAGAGCCCTGAGAATCTGACTTGGCCTGTTGACTGTTCCCCTATTACCAGTAAGGTTTGCAAATCTGTCTCTGAGTGCTATTAAATTAATCTTATGTGATTTGGTCTTTATAAAACAATGCTTATTTTCTACAACATGTATACTATCTTTTTCTGTTTCTAGCTTAGAGGAGCTTTTAAATTGTTTTGTTGTAGTTGCCAAGAATACCTATAGTTTAGCATAAGCTGCATCTTATGAACAGCTGACAAAAGAGCATCTGGTTTTAAAAGTAATCTCTGGTATTTCTTTGCTGTGCTTGCTTGATTTAGAGTTCTACCTCTAACATCCCTAATTAAAGCTGTGGATTTGAAGGAGATTGATATTTGAAATTTATATGACAGGGTAGTTCTTGTCAAATGAAAGGAACTTCACAAATATTTTGTGATCAATGCTACATTTTTAACAACAACAATAGAATAGTTTTGATTAGATTTCTCAGAAATGACTTGAGTTGAGATTTAAGTTAGAGTTGAAAGATGATTTCCATCTTAGTTAAAAAATTAAAACCTCACTAATAAGCATGAGTTGCTCTCCTTTTAGCAACATAATTTATATTTCTGACTTCTTTGCTCTATATTCCTCAGAATTATTCAAAGTAAAGGTCAGACTCTCTCCGTCACCCTTGATGTCCTCCAAATTAAGTCTCAGATTAAGTGGATTAATTAAGAATGTATTATGTATGTAGAGAATGCCATGGCTATAAAGGTAAAGATAAACTGTGATTGAATTTTTATTCCATAAATCAGATCATATAAAAATGATTTGGCAATAGAATAATACCAGAAGAATATCTGTTGTCAAGAATAAACCAAATATATTGTTAGGGACAAATTTTTATAAAAAACAAAAATCATAAGAACTCATTACATGTAGTTCTGATAACGTCTACTCTGCAAAGTTAGCCCAACTATGAGGACTCACAGTACATTTCTAGAATAATAAAAATTCATAAAACTGACTGAGGGGGGAAATGTTAAAAATCATATGAACATTAAAGCAATTGAATCAGTAGCCAAAAAATTATTCCCGTAAGGAAAACAATGGTTTTATTTATTTCTGTTTAATTTGTTAAATCAAATTTCGAACCTTAAAAAATTTTTTCAACCTTACACAGCTTTACAGAGAACAAAATAATAAGGACTACTCCTCAAGTAATTTTTATGTAGCTTAATATCAGGGAGGCATGAAAAAGGAAATTTCTGCCCAAAAGCACTCGTGAAAATCGATGCAAGTATCCTAACCAAAGTGTGAATAATCAGAATTCATAATCTATAAAAATGGTAAAATTAGCTTTTATCATATGAGTTCAGTGTTGATTTAATAGAAAAAGACAATGTAATTGACAATATTGATTAAATAAAGGAGAGAAATTATTTCAATAGATGCAGAAAAATAGATAAAATTTAATGATTCATGATGTTTTAAAAAATGTGTAAACTAAGATTGGAAAGGTGCTTCTTTATTTGATGAAGAATAGCTGCACAAAAATGAATAACATATCTACTTTATTATAAAATATGGAAAGAATGCTTTAAGATCACAAACAATTTTCACTCTGACCACTTTTATTTAACATGGTACTAGCAGATTTGGGCAGTGCATTAAGATTTCAAAAAAGCAGTTAAAAGATACAGAAGTTAAAAAGGAAGAAATAAAATTGCATTTATAGATGATATTATTATCTGCTTGATATGATTATGAATTCAGAAGATAAATTATTAATAGGTGAATCAAAAGGGAACTATATACAAAGATAATATGTAAAAGCCTATTGACTAAAAAATTAGTTACAACCAGAAAGTGGAGAGTTGTTTTATTTGGTGGGAATGTTAACAACTCTGAGCACCAGAGGCAGCATCTCAGTTGTTGTTCAGTGGATAAGTCATGTTCTGCTCTTTGCAACACTATGAACTGCAACATACCAGGTTTCCCTGTTCGTCATCTCTCTGAGTTTGCTCAAACTCATGTCCACCGAGTTGGTGATGCCATCCAATCATCTCATCCTCTGTTGCCCCGTTTTCCTCCTACCCTCAATCTTTCCCAGCATCAGAGTCTTTTCCAATGAGTTGGCTCTTTGTATCAGGTGGCAAAAGTATTGGAGCTTCAGCTTTAGCATCAGTCCTTCCAATGAATATTCAGGGTTGATTTCCTTTAGAGTTGACTGGTTTGATTTCCTTGCAGTCCAAGGGACTCTTGAGTCTTCTCCAGCACCACAGTTCAAAAGCATCAATTCTTTGGCACTCAGCCTGATTTGTGGTCCAACTCTCACATCCATGCATGACTATTGGAAAAACCATAGTTTGACTCTACAGACATTTGTTGGCAAAGTGATGTCTTTGCTTTTCAACATACTGTCTAGGTTTTTCATAGCTTTTCTTCCAAGAAGCAAGCATCTTTTAATTTCATAGCTGCAGTCATCATCTGCAGTGATTTTGGAGCCCGAGAAAATAAAATCTGACACTGTTTCCACTTTTCCCCCAACTATTTGGCATGAAGTGATAGGACTGGATGCCACAACCTTCATTT
This sequence comes from Redunca redunca, assembly GCA_006410935.1. NCBI lineage: Eukaryota > Metazoa > Chordata > Mammalia > Artiodactyla > Bovidae > Redunca > Redunca redunca. Next base: position 463,261 of record SJYQ01002117.1, on the reverse strand, counting down.
TTTGAATGTTGAATTTTAAGCCAGCTTTTCCACTCTCTTCTTTCACCTTCATCAAGAGGCTCTTCAGTCTCTCTTCACTTTCTGTCATTAGACTGGATTCATCTGGATATCTGAGGTTGTTGACAAATCTTCCTGCAATCTTGATTCCAGCTTGTGATTCATCCAGCCTGGTATTTCACATGATGTAATTTGTACATAAATTAAGTAAGCAGAGTGACAATATACAGCCTTGTCTTACTCCTTTCACAATTTTGAATCAGTCCATTGTCCCATGTCCAATTCAAACTGTTGCTTCTTGACCTGCATACAGGTAGGTTTCTCAGGAGACAGGTAAGGTGGTTTGTATTCCCATCTCTTGAAGAATTTTCCACAGTTTGTTGTGATCCACATAGTCAAAGGCTTTAGCATTGTTAATGAAGCAGAAGTTGATATTTTTCTGGAATTCTCTTGCATTTTCTATGATCCAGTGGGTGTTTGCAATTTGATCTCTAGTCCCTCTCCCTTTTTTAAATCCAGCTTGAATATCTGGAAGTTCTCAGTTCATGTACTGTTGAAGCCTAGCTTGAAGGATTTTGAACATTACCTTGCTAACATGTGAAATGAGCACAGTTGTGCAGTAGTTTGAACATTCTTTGCCATTTTTCTTCTTTGGGATTAGAATGAAAACTGATCTTTTCCAGTCCTTTGGTCACTGCTGAGTTTTCCAAATTTGCTGGCATATTGAATGCTGCACTTTAACAGTGTCATCTCTTTTAGGATTTGAAATAGTTCAGCTGGAATTCCATGACCTCCACTAGGTTTGTTCATAGTAATGTTTCCTATGGCCCACTTGACTTCACACTCCAGGATGTCTGGCTCTTGGTGAGTGACCACACCATTGTGGTTATCCAGGTCATTAAGACCTTTTTTGTGTAGTTCTCCTGTGTATTCTTGCCACCTCTTCTTAAACTGCTGTAGAAGGTCAGAGAGAAGGAGTCAGGCTATATACAACTTTGCAACAAAGAGGGCAGGCAGTCTGAACATCAAAGATTATTGTTAAATAAAGAAAACCAGATATTAAGCTAAGGAACTTAGCATTCTTCTATGGGAATTTGTAAGTCTCTGAGCTCACTGAATTCTTTCCTTTCATACGTACTGCAGGTATCTGGGGCCACTTCCTGTTTCTTGATTGTTTATATCCTTAATTCCTTGTTCACCATGAGGCATGGCAGAAGATAGTTGCTTCTTGCTTTTCTCTGAGCTCCTTTGCAATCATTGCAGGGGTGGCAGCATTTGCTGGGTTACCAGGTATTGTATTCCCTTTTGGGAGCCCTCATTCACATTTGGAGGCCCAAAATCACTGATGGCTGTGACATTTCTTGCCCACTGGTATGTCAGGAAATATTTCATTTTACAAGTCAGCTGTGTTTCTTTACATCAGCAAAAACCAATTAAGATAGCACTTTAAAAATAAGTCCTGGGCTTTCCTGGTAGTCCAGTGGTTAAGGATCCATCTTGGATTGTAGGGGACACTGGTTTCATCCCTGGTTCAGGAAGATCCCACATTCCGCAGGGCAACTAAGCCCCTGAATCACAACTATTGAGTCCATGTGCAGTAACTACTAAAGCTGGTTACCCTAGAGCCCAGTGCTACCCAGCAAGACAAGCCACAACAGTGAGAAGCCTGAGCACCACAACCAGAAAGAAGCCCCTGCTTTCTGCAAGTGGAGAAGGCCTGCTCACAGTAAGGAAGACCCAGTACAACTAAAAATAAATAAAAATTTAAAGATAAGTCCTTTACAATAGCAACAAGTAACAAAATACTAAGGATAGAATCTATATAGAAAAGCAAAGAGCTTTTCAAATAATAAAAGGAGATCCTAAAGAAAGAAAGAGATGGGGTTTTAATCAAAACTTACCTGATAAAAAGACTTAGAACTCATTTTAAAAAAAGAAATAATGATTGAGACAAAGTGCTATTGGTGTGAAAAAAGATTAGAAATGATCAGTGGAGTTGAAAAAATAGCCCAGAAATATCCCATGCATATATGGATACTTGATTATTAAGAAAATAGAAATTGAAGATCAAAGACAATAGAATAGACCATATAATAAATGCTGTTGGTACCACTGAGTATCTAAAAAGAAAAAAAATGACCATACCTGCATCCCTACCTCATATTATACATAGAAATAAACTCTAGTTGAAACAAAGGCTACAGGTTTCAAAAATCATACTATAAAGTGTGGAATTTTTACTTCTGGCCATGATTGAACAAATCTTTCTTAGACAATAAGATAATTTGAGAAAAAATGTGAAACAAGTTTTTAGACACTTTACAGCAGATATTGTAGAACTTTGATCCCTGAGAGAAAAAAAAAAAGAACCAGATGAATTGAGGCTTAACAGCTGTCAAGGTTGTTGGCTGGGTGTTGTTTCAAGGTAAAGTGCATTGAGAAAGTGAAAAGTGAAAGTGAAGTAGCTCAGGCGTGTCCAACTCTTTGCAACCCCATGGACTGTGGCCTGCCAGGCTCCTCCCTCCATGGGATTCTCCAGGCAAGAATACTGGAGTGGGTTGCCATTTCCTTCTCCAAGGGATCTTCCCTACCCAGGGATCACACCTGGGTATCCCACATTGCAGGCAGACGCTTTAACCTCTGAGCCTATCATGGCCAGAAAGTGTTTTATGTACTGAGTTTTTGTATTTAATCCAGTGTATATATAGTGTTTAATTGTTGATGGTGGTGGGAGAAGCACAAGATGGTGGGAATGGATGGGACACAGATATGTATAAAGGAAGAGGGCCTCCTGTAAGCCAAGGAGAGAGGCCTGGAGCAACTCCTTCTCTCATAGTCCTCTGAGAAGACCAGTCCTACTGACATCTTGATTATAGACTAGCAAAGAAATATATTGGGCGTCCCAGGTGGTGCTAGCTAGTGGTAAAGAACCTGCCTGCCAATGCAGGAAACATAAGAGACTTGGGTTCAGTCCCAGAGTTGGGAAGATCAGCTTGAGGAGGGCATGGCAACCGACTCCAGTATTCTTGCCTGGAGAATTCCATGGACAGAGGAGCCCAGTGGGTTACAGTCCATAAAGTCACAAAGAGTTGGACATGACTGAAGCAACTTAGCATGCATGCAAAGGAATACTTTATTTCTTCCTTTAATTTTCTATCCATATCTGTGTCCCATCCTTCCCCACCGTTCTACTCTTGACTCAAAGCTATTATTTATGCAAGGGAAACTCTGGTCAGTTATTTCAGTGTTTTGATCCTTATGTTTTTCACAGATCTGATTCAACTGCTGCATCTCTTCCTTATTATTTCTGTAATCTTGAAAACATCCCATTATTTAGTTGACACTTACTTTCAATATCTGCAAATTGAGAGTTCTAGCACCTCCTCAGAGTTGTGCAAAGCCCTCAAAAATGCCTTTAGCACGTAGAAGCTGTTCAATAAATGCCAGTTGCTTTGAGAACTTCTGTAGTTGTATGGTGCAGCAGTTTATATGAGAGTTAAATCTTTATATCAATAAAGCACATTTGTCAGAGAACACTTTGTCCCTTGCTTATTATTTCTATCTGATTGAACATCTGGTGGTGGTAAAGAAAAGATAGCGTTAAAAATAAAAACAGACAATCACAGAGAGTTAACTTTAGAAAGTAAGTCAATTATGTGACTCTTAAACAGCAGTTTGTGAAAATGTGAAAAGATTAAGTCAGTTATCTAGCTTTTGGAGAAACCTGCAGAGGGTTTTGTACTTTACCTTGAAGATACCAAAATAAAGCAAATGAGCATCGTGTCACATCTTTCTAAGCAAATGATGTGATAAGTAACTATTTCTGCCTTACAGAAGTGTTTAAAAGGATTTAAGATTTCTGCCCATCAATAACTGCTTAGGTAAGTAAATTTTATCGGTATTATAAGCAGCATCAATACCTTGCAGTTATAGGGTAGCAAGTTAAAATAAGGGCATTAAAGTAGACCCAAACTCAATATGACTGTTGTTTAGGTACTAAGTCGTGTACTACTCTTTTGTGACCCCATGGACTGCAGCCCCCCAGGCTCCTCTGTCCATGGGATTTCCCAGTGGAATGGGTTATCGTTTCCTTCTCCAGGGGATCTTCCTGACCCAGGGATCAAACCCATGTCCCCTGTATTGCCAAGCAGATTCTTTACCACTTAGTCACCAGGGAAGCCCCAATATAATTTATATCCTTATAAAAAAGGAAAACTTGGAGACAGATACTCATACAAGGAGAATGCCATGTGAACATGAAGACATCCATCTGCAAGCCAAAGAGAGAGATCTGAAACAGATCCTTTTCCCACAGCCTTCAGGAGGGGCCAACTCTGCTCCTTTGGTTTTGGACTTGTATCCTTTAAAGCTGTGAGGCAATGAATTTCTGTTTTTTGAGACATGTAGGTTATGGTTTTGTTGTGATAGCCTTAGTAAACTAATCAAGTAAAATATCAATTATTTAAAAAATTCAAAGTTTTCATTTTGTTTTAATTTGTTGCAAACAAAAGCCTATTCTCATAGCTAAAGAAATTATAGAAGTTGATAACAAAGACCAACAGTTGAACAAAGAAATGGGCAACACATATGAATGAACAGTTCATAGAAACGGAATACAAATAGCTCTTAGGTATAAAAAACAATGTACAACCTGACTCATAATACAACTATACTGAGAAACTGTCATTTACCTTAGAAGAGAAAACAAAATGGTAAAATGGATAGCACGCTATTTAAAGAATTATTTATTCATTTTTGGCTGTGCTGGGTCCTCACTGCTGCACAGGCTTCCTCTAGTTGTGGCAAGAGCGGCTATTGCCTAGTTGCAGTGTGCGGGCTTCTCATTGCCTTGGCTTCTCTTGTTGCAGCGAATAGACTCTAGGGCACGCGGGTTCAGTAGTTGAAATTCCCAGGCTCTAGAGCACAGGCTTAACAATTGAGGTGTGTGGGCTTAGCTGCTTCATGGCGTCTTTCCCAACCAGGGAATGAACCTGTGTGTCTCCTGCACTGGCAGGCAGATTCTTGACTGTTAAGCCACCAGGAAAGCCTGGATAGTACGCTATTACTGAGATTTTAAAAGGACAAAGATCCTTATAATATTGGTAGTGGGGATATGTATTAATGCAATCTAAAAAAACTGACTTAGAAAATTTTACCAAAGTTATAAATGCACATATGTTCATATATTTCTCTTCTGGAAATTTTTCATATAGGGAGATATAAAGTGTGAAATGCAAAGTTATTCATTCACAAATGTTTGTGATAAACACAAAATTGTTACTGATAGACTGATTAAATACATTTTGGTACATACACACAAACACTATAATAATGTGGAATGATCTGAGGTATATGGTTAAGTAGTTAAACCTAGAAATAGAACAGTGTATATACCACCATTTGTGTAAAAAAAATAGTGGAAAAAAAGAATCTGGATGTAATTATAAGGTCGCCTAGCTGTTTAAAGTCATAGCTAGCATTTGATTGGAGGTGAACTTGTCTCAGAGACTGTCTGCTTACCCACTCAAGAACATAATATTGTTAAAGTCACAAAGTAAGGTATTCTAAGTATATGGCAAAAACCAACCCAACATTGTGAAGCAGTTATCCTCCACTTAAAAATAAGTTTTAAAAAGATATTTCATGTAGAACAATATTTTTGTTTTGCTCTATTATAAACTATTAATTTTCTAGTCTAGACTTCATTGTGAAGATTATTGTTTTGATGAGATCATTTAATATGTGCCTCAATTCTATAAACTAAAAGTTGGTTGTCATGCTTAATTAATCACAAGGATTCCAATGACACTCTTATCTTTCCAGATAGTTTCAGTGAATTCTGTTAATATCAGCAGGGCCTGTTGGGGAAGCATAAAGCTTACATTTCTAGGACTGCGGTCTTCCCATGACTTGCAACAGTAGTAGTTAAGTGGACACCCTCTCACCTTATTTTTTCTGAAGTTCTCCCTCTATGACTCGGGTCTGAGATTCCAAGTAGTTAAAATTCAACATTTGCCACATGGAAAAAGGAGCTATGTGATAAGACCCCGATCTGAAATGTGATGAATTATTAAACAGGTAGTTTGTTGGGTGATTGAAAATTACCTGGGAAAGAGTGCTTATCTCCTTGAGGCACGTCAAACACTGACGAAATTGAGCCAATTAGACTGACTGTCTCTTCAATGAGTTGTGACCTCTCGATGGTAATAGCTTATTATGATGATAAATGAACCCATCTCTTCAACTGAAGCCTGAGTACACACTTCAGCAGTTTCCCTGAATCATGAGGCCATTACCTCTCAACTTCAGATCGACAGCAGTGACAGCCCCGGGAGCAGGCGGCATGCATGACTAGACACAGATGATTGTTTTACGCCTATGAATATATTTACAGCTATTTCCAAAGAAACGAGACCTCCTTGCGCATTGGGTGTTCACACCTGAAATAGTTACTGTATGACGTCTCCTTTAACAGGAAGAAGGCTGCATCATTTTGAGATAACTAGGTGCTTTTTGGTTTTAGTTTTTGTTTGTCGTTTTCCTTGTTTAAATTGCCAGTCTTGGTCTCCTGATGGAGTAAAATTTCAGCATACAAAATATATTTTTTACAATAAATATGTTTGTAGTATACAGACAAGTTTTTGAATTAATTTAGTCTGATTAAATCTCACAATTTGTATTTGATGTGAATTAGGGAAACTACTCAGAGACTTCTTTTATTTGTAGAGAACTTTTGTAAAGATTTCTGTTTTTAAGAATCGCACAAGCATAAATACTTTAGTTTTTGTATTCCCACATCAAGGAAATGTCAGAAATTCTTTTTTTAAGTAGTTACTGAAACTTCATAATCAGTTTCCTTATTCTGCTATAGTAATATCTCTGGATTGAGAAGAATTAGAGGACAACAGGTTATTTGTTATGTTTATAACAAAATACAGTCTTCTAATTCCTGCTAATTATTAGACAGATGTAAGTTGACAACTTCTCAAATATAGACCTGAAAAAACCCTATTAATCAAGCAAAACTACGTTTATGAAGTTACTACAATAAGGGAAAACATCAACCACCTTGACAAAGTCCTAGTAGCGTCTCAGAAGAAAAGACCAGAGGAGGATTGTCATTGTTCAGCCGCTAAGTCATGGCCAACTCTTTGTGACCCCATAAACTGTAATATGCCAGGCTCCTCTGTCCTTTACTACCTCCCAGAGTTTGCTCAAACTCATGTCCATTGACTCAGTAATGCTATCCAACCATGTCATCCTCTGTCACCCCCTTCTCCTCCTGGTCTCAATCTTTCCCAGCATCAAGGTCTTATCTAATAAGTTGGCTCTTTGCATCAGGTGGCCAAAGTACTGGAGCTTCAGCATCAGTCTTTCCAGTAAATATTCAAGGTTGATTTCCTTTGGGACTGACTGGGTAGACCTACTCACAATTCAAGGGAGGAGGATACTCATGGGTTTTAGGGGAAAGATTGGATGATTCCAAAGCAAAGCTTACATTGCAGGTAATTGGGCAGAATTTGTACCATAGCTTTGGATTTGTCACAAGAGTCTTGAAGTGTTGAAGAGCTTGTTGATAGTATATAAGTAAGCTAGTTGAGACAGGTAAGGTTTTCTCAGAGCTTGTTTGCAGAATTTTTTAAAATAAGAATAGGAAATTATACTCATGCCCAACTTTATCGTAGGAATAGGGAATTATGTTGACTTTAGTTCTTATAGACAATAGCTGTGGGATCACAGTAAAGTTACTTTGTTTTCTTATGCCACTGTTTCCTCATGTTTAAAGTGGAGATAATACTAGTGCCTATTTAAACAATCATTTTGAGGATTTAAAACATATACAGCACTTAAGATACTGCTTGATAAAAAATACATGCTCAGTGTTAGCTATTATTTTTTAAATTTCTTTTTAATTGAAGAATGATTGCCTTACAATCATTCCTTGGAGAAGGAAATGGCAACCCACTTCAGTACTCTTGCCTGGAGAATCCCATGGACAGAGGAGCCTGGTGGGCTACAGTCCATGGGGTCGCAAAGAGTTGGACACGACTAAGCGACTTCACTTCACTTCATTGCCTTACAGTATTCTGTTGGTTTCTGCCATACATCAACATGAATCAGCCATAACAATTTTTTTTAATTCCATCTGGGCCTATTTCAAGGTCAGACATAATTCCATTGAAATTTTAGAAAGGCTACCCATGAAGAAAGGGAAGGAAGGAAGGAAAGAAAGAAGAAAGGGAAGAAGGAAGGAACAGAACAGAAAAGGAGAATCTGTTCATATGTATTTCATTTGTAGGGTATTTTATAGGTTAGAAAATGACTATATATGGGGACCTACTTCTTTTAGCCCAGCTCTATCAAGAAGTGGTTTGGTCTTTGAGTAAAATACGTTTTTGTTTTCCAGTTTTCTTCTGGGGCTGAGTTTGACATGATTATCAGCCTCAGTGTTCCTGAAATAAGTCCTTTATAATGAAATGGAACTGGAACTGAAAGAAGCTTTGGCAGGCCATTGAAGGTCTCCAAGACTGTTTACTGCATTAAGCTTATTTTTACTTATCATCACAGGAAAAAAAAAAAAAAGAGTAGAGGCATTGTTCTTATAGCAAACAGTTTAAAATTAAGATGTGATTTTTAAAATAAGAGTCAAAATGCTTTATTTTGCTTTTTCTTTCAAAACAAGTATAGAGATAAATTTTTATTATGTTAATGTCTAATCTTAATTCTGCTCTTGAGAAACTTGAAACTTTACACAGGAAACAACACAGCAATTTAATGGATCTCACTGTCTAGCAAATTTTTGGAGGATGAAGGATAGAATAAGTGTTTGGAAAAAAGAAATAACTTTCTTTTGTGCCAAACACATGAACTTTGTGCTTGGTGAAAGATATTTAGACTAAAGAAAATATCAACTATGCTGAGAATGAACACCATGACCACTTGATCCTGTAAGATTTAGCAGGGATTGGGTTTGTTTGCATGTCACTGACTCATGTGGTGCAATAATTTTACTTAAAAGAGACAAGCCAGGTTAAGCAGTTCAGCAAAACCATTTAGATCAGCCCTTTCTTTTAAAATCTAGTTAGATAGAATTACAGCAGTCTCTTAAGTGTGGCACTCAGACCCCCATCAGAGTCATCTGGAATCTTTATTGAAAATGGATATTTTTGGCCTCTATCTTGGACTCACTCAGTCAGGAGATCTGGGGGAAATATGTGGAAATCTACGTTTTTAAGCAGCCTCCCCCAAGTGCTTGTTTGCTCGTAAAATTTTGAGTCACTCTTGTGTGATTATTTTTTTTTAATTACCAATGATCAAATAGATATCCTTACATGGTTCCTGAGACTAAAACTTCCCAAAGCTTAAAAAAGAATTTAAAAATTAAAAAGTCCCACAGCATGTTTTAATCTGAATGTCAAAGTTGACTTTTCTACCCAATAGTAATAGTTTTGCCTTGGCCAGGGAACCCTCAAATAATATGTTGTCAGCTACCAAAAACTGTGTAAATACAAATCTATATGTCTATCTCATTACAAACAGATACACACACACACACACACACACACACACAACATACACAAAAACACATATTCTCATGGGAAGAAAATGAATCTTAGAAAGAAGCTGTTTTTTAATGGAAAGTCTAAAATGCACTGCCATTGCTATCTGGAATGAGGAAATTCAGCAAGATGAGAATATAACTTGGAGATTAGGGACAGTTTCAGATTCTAGCAAAGTTTTCAACTCTTCCTGAACGTGTATGAACAGTTTTGCTATTTGAGCTCACTGATTCAATGGACATGAGTTTGAGTAAACCCCAGGAGTTGGCGATGGACAGGGAGGCCTGGCGTGCTGCAGTCCATGGAGTTGCAAAGAGTTGGACATGACTGAGTGACTGAACTGAACTGGAACACAAGCAAGATCCTTAACTTCATTGTGTTTAAAATTTATATTAGTGAAGTTCAGAGGAGATTATAGTTTTAGTAACAGAACCTGTTTTATAAGCAAAATCTTTATTAGAAAACACAAAATTAAGAAAAATCATTCAAGTGGGTGACAGGGCTGGTGCTGGTTGCCAGGGGAGACAGGAATGGTGCTGGTTACGATGACTGGCAGGGTGGGTTCTGGTTATACTGGATGACAAGGACAGGAGCTCTGTGTGCATTGCTTTTCATAGCCTTTGTAGTTTCCCCAAGAAACACCAAGGTTTTGGAAAAAACCTAGCATGAATACAAAGAGACCAAATGAATGAGGAAGTCTCTTACAGATTTAAAAATTTTATGATTTAACACCAAACAGAATCATACAATCAGCTGACTACTAACAATGAAATAATAACTGTGCAAAAGATGGTAAAGAGGCTACTTGATACCAATTGAAAAAATAAATGTTTCTCAGCCGAGTTATTGTCCATATCCAGATACCTTGATGATACATATGCCCAGTCATAGAAAACGTGGGACGTTATCACAAAAAAACAACTACAATAATTTAAGACACTGAATAGTCAGTGTTGAGCCCACATCATTTCTTACTTAAATTACAGAAAAAGTCATTTAACGTTCTGCCTCCAGCCTCTGCATTCTAATGCTTTATTCACATACCTGATGAAAGAAGATCTTTATAAAACTCAAACTTTATTGCCTTGGCACCCCATTGAAAAACCCTCTGTCTTAAGAATGTGAGAGGTCTCTGAGACCGTTCTGGACTTGTACTCAGGAAGGAACTCGGTGGACATTCAAATGTCCGTATGTATTCCATGCTCCCTCAGACTTTCGCATCTCAGTTTCCTTTTGTCTGAGATTCTCTTGTACCAGTTTGCTGAGTGACTAACTTGTGTTCATCCTTCAAAATGCAGTTCAAGTATTGAATTCTATAGGAAACTTTTCTGACCCCATCTCCCAGAACAGGCCAAGTTAGGCCTTCCTCTGTGCACTTCCCCTGAGACTTCCCAGCATTCAGAAACCTCCCCCACTAAACTGTGAATTCCTGGGTGCAGCTGGATTCTGTTCACCTTTGTACTTCTAGGACGTTGCTTAAAGTTGTTTAGGAGCTTAATAATCCCCTGTCAAATAAATAAATAGATGCTCTGTGTGAATTATTATTTCTGTTTCTATAGAAGATGAATGAGAGGAAATATATGTGGAATTGTCCTAAATAAAAAAAAAAATTTTTTTTTGAAACCATAGAAAAAAGAACTTGGTTGGAGCTTCTTTGGAAGTTCCTGCTGGATTTTATAAATATTAAAAAAAAAATAATTCTGGGATCATTTAAGGCCACCTCCATTCAGAGCCAGGCAGATGACCTAAATCATCTGCCAAATTCTTTTCTAGCCCTCAGATTTTATGAGTCTGAGCAGCATTGTTGGAGTAAAAATCTTGTTCTCTGCGGATCAGAAGGAAGTTATGATGTTGTGAATGTTTACAGAGAAACAAAGAATTTCAGAACTGGAAATCATTTGAGCCATATTCTATCAAATGGTTTTTGCACTGTGTTCTGTGTGGTCTTCCTCTGCTGGGACCGGAGGCAGGATGGAGCAGGCAGGAGTCCTCTTCCCTCTTTTACCAGGGTGTCTTTATCTGTTTGCATGCTGAGAGTACATGGAATGGGATGGGGAAGACAAGACTGTGAGAGTTTAAGTCACTTGAACAAAGATATACAGCTTCTCCAGAGACCAGGCTGACATTAGAGTTATGATTCCCTGACTTTCCCTGCAGATCTCTTTCCATTTTTCTATGCAGCACATGGTTAAATAAGGGCAGGTTATTTACTTTACAGGCAAGGTTAGTTAAAATCATGACACTGTTTTGAAACATCACTTTACAGTTGATGCCATCAAATTAAGTTTGTTAACTAAGTTTAATTTACTTTCACTTACAAAGCAGCTGTCTTTCAAGATAAAAAAATTAACAGAGGCAATAATATTTGGTCAGCTTTTAATTTAAATGTTTGACTCGGTACTGTTTAGTCTGCTGGATTCCAGAACTTTTGGAGAGAGGTGTATGCATTTAAAAGCATCTTAAATGTTTCTTATGATGTTCTAGGTCTGCCTGTCTTTCTGTTCACTTAAGCAGACTTGGCGTTGCTTTGGAAGCACATATTTTACAATACACATGTTATTTTCATAATCTATATATTTTTGGGAGAAAGTAGCAAATATGAAACAGGCCATTTTCTTTACTGGCCATTTTCTTTACTGTTTCCATAGTTTCTCTTTCAGGGTGTTATGTAGTTGGAATCATAAGTATATAGTCTTTCCTGGTGGGTTTATTTCAGTTCATAGAATGCATTTAAGATTTACCCATGTCTTTTGATAAATTGGTGGTTCATTGCTTTTTAGCACTGAGAAATATTCTACTGGGGCCATATACTGCAGTTTAGTTATCCATTCACCCGTATCTTTGTTGTTTCTCTGCATGTTCAGTTGCTCATTTGTGTCCAACTCTTTGCAACCCCATAGACTGTAGCCCACCAGCCTCCTCTGTCCATAGAGTTTTCCAGGCAGGAGTACTGGAGTGGGTTGCTATTTCCTACTCCATGGTTGTTTCCGAGTTTAGGCAAAAATGAATAAAGCTGCTACAGACATTCATAGGTAGATCTTCCTGTAGCTTAAGTTTTCAACCTCTTTGGGTTATGGTTAGAGAATGTTTAGTTTTATAAGTAACTGCCAGTGTCTTTTCAACGTACTTGTATCATTTTGCATTCCCACCAACAATGAATGAGTGTTCCTGTTACTCGACATCATTGCCAGTATTTGGTGTTGTCAGCTTGTGCATATTAGGTGTCCTAACAGATGTGTTGTTGTTTAGTTACTAAGTTGTGTCCAGTTCTTTTGAAACCCCATGGACTGTGGCTCACCAGGCTCTGCTGTCCATGGGATTTCTCAGGCAAGAACACTGGAGTAGTGATAGGTGTATAGTGGGGTCTCATTTTTTTAAACTCATGATTCTCTAATGATGTATGATGCTGAACATCATTATATGTTTCCTTGCTATCAGTATAAAATCTCTGGTGAGTAGTCTGTTTATTTTTGACCATTTTTAAAGCTGGATTGTTGATTTTTTATTGTTAAGGTTTAAATATTCTTTGTGTGTTTTGTAGATAAGTTCTCTATTGGATTCATTTTTGAAAATATTTTGTCTCAAACTGTGACTGTCCTCTCAGTCTCTTGACAGTGTCTTTTGCAGAGCAGATAATTTTTCATTTTAATAAGTCCAACTTATTAGTTTTTCTTCCATACTTTTGATACTATATCTAAAAACTCATTACCAAACTTCAGATTATCTAGAGTTTCTCACATGTTATCTTCTAGGAATTAAAGACTGAATAGAGCCCCAAGGGATTATTCAAATTAGAGATTTTTATTCCCAACAGAGTCATAAAGAATTGTGTACAGTATACTAGCTGCAAATATAACCCAATATCAAAGCTTCTGATTTAGACCACTCCCTCATAACCATGAGTCTTTTTCTTTTCATCACTAAGAAGTAACTGGAAATACTAGTAAGAAGTAACTGGAAATACTGCTTTGCCATCCCATGCCATAATGCTGTATTTCTGGAGAATGCTAGGATACCCAGCTCGTGTATACTTCTCAAGACTATGTAGCATTGGATTGGCTAAAGAAGTTTGGTCGGGGTTTTTTCTGTAAGATGGTATGAGAAAACCTGAACAAACTTTTTGACCAACCCAATATAAAATCAGAAACGATGGAGGCAAACAGACATGATTTTGTTTTTTTAAACATAAAATTTACTAGCTGCGAGATTTTAGAAAAAATTCTTTCACTTCATGTGCTTCATTACTTTAGTTATAAAATGGAGATTGCAAATGCTACTTCATAGAATTAAGATGATTTCATTTAATAATACATAAAACATCTGGTATGTAATAGGAACTGGATTATTATTTACCCCTTTGGTTTTCCTTGATAGTCCCATAAAAAATTACTTGATTCAATATGCAAACTTATATGATAGATTCTAGTTGAGTAACTGAATTTGGGGGAAGAAGTTTACCACTTATTTTTCTCTTTGCATTTTAAAAAGTATCTGTAGAAGAAATAGGATCAGTGACTACTAAGAAATTGCTTCCTACTGATTCAATATGAACAGGGACAGTACTGGTTGTCTGTGCCCTACTGTGCAGGCAAAAATGAGCTCACTAAATGACAGAAATCATGAGTTAGAAAGTGAATTCTGTTTTACAAATGATGGTTAGCTACAAATCAGCTAGGAAATGCAGCCTCTGGTTGTACAACTATGGTAACCTATAGCTACAGTCTAGGAATAAACACCATTGTAGAATGGAAACATTTTTGTTTATATTTTATGAAAATGGTTCTTCTTTGTGAATTTGAGGATAGGAAAATATCCTTTGGGGAAATACATGCCTTTCATATTTTAGGGCTGCCTAGAGCACATTCTGGCACATTATATAAATATTAAGTAATTCCTGTAATTAAAATGATGTTCCTTGAAATGAGGAGGGAGACACATGATTACCTAAATAGACTTGAGGTAGCTCTGCAATAAGTAGTCTTTTGCTTTTCTAGAATGTGTAATGAATAAAGCTGTGTTACAAGTAGGTATTAATTGATGGCTGAAATACAAAAGACATTTTCTTGGGATTATATAATTATATTACCACCACAGGTGTTTATCATGATAAATGCCAGTTAGTATTGAATCATGGAGGTATATAGGAGATCCATTTTCCTTCTTAATGGAAGTTATTATTGTATTTTATTAATACAATATTAATAAAACTTAAAATTATTAA
>SJYQ01002117.1:375556-448020 GCA_006410935.1 Redunca redunca | reverse complement strand
TAGAGATTTGCCAATTATTCCTTCAAGCATTTTTGGCAGTTTGCTAGTTTTCATGAGTTAGGTTAGAATGAATGCCCTGAATGTAATGGCTTAAAGCTTGTCAAAATATATGGGTGAAAAAGTCACTCTAAATCAGTAGCCTTCAAGAACTTAGGAGGTGTTCAATGAATAAATATTTATGTAGGAGGAACAGTAAGACTTATATATTCATATTTTATTTAATAACTAAGAAAAAGTAAAGGCTTTTCTAACGTTCAGTGTATGAATTGACATTAGCCCATACGCCTGGCTGGGTACCATGCTCAAGATGTTCTGAGAGAAAAATTAGCATTTAAGGTCAGAAGATTTATAGTGCTAAAGGAGCGTGTTGATTAACTGACATATTGTTGTGCTGTGCTTAGTCACCCAGTTGTGTCAACTCTGCACCCCCATGGACTGTAGCCCACCAGGCTCCCCTGTTGGGGATTCTCCAGGCAAGAATACTGGAGTGAATTGCCATGGCCTCCTGTACGGTGTCCTCCTAGCCCAGGGATCAAACCCAGGTCTCACACAGTGCAGGTGGATTCTTTACCATCTAAGCCAGAAGGGAAGCTCAAGAATACAGGAGTGGGTTGCCTATTCCTTCTCCAGGGAATATTCCTGATCCAGTAATTGAACTGGGGTCTCCTGCATTGCAGGCAGATTCTTTACCAGCTAAGCTACCAGGGAAGCCCAACTGACATGAAATATTATACTTTAATTTTGCTCAGCTAAGCTGTTCTATGAGTTATATTACCTAGCTTTTTAACTAATATAAACTCACCAGAAAAATGCATGAGTGTACTATATCCCTCAAAAGAGTTACAGTGAGAATAGTATTGACAATGCACACAGAAAGAGAAGAATAAGAAAATATTAATGTTTACTATTACTTTATGTAAGAGCTTTTCACAATCATTAACTAAAGTGGAAGTAAAGTTGCTCAGTCATGTCTGACTCTTTGCGACCCCATGGACTGTAGCCTACCAGGCTCCGCCCATGCCCCATGGACTGTAGCCTACCAGGCTCTGCCCTCCATGGGATTCTCCAGGCAAGAGTACTGGAGTGGGTTGCCATTTCCTTCTCCAGGGGATCTTCCCAACCCAGGGATCGAACCTGGCTCTCCCGCATTCCAGGCAGACACTTTAACCTCTGAGCCACCGGGACCTAGGCTCGGGTAGTCAACATCAAACATGAAAAAAGTTGATCAATGAGTAAGAAATTGCTTTTTCAAAATCAGCTGTTGTTATAGAGAAACAATTTTGAAAACAGTTGCCCAGAATTTTCTTTTTCTGGTTCAAATTCATGATACCCTACAATGATAGCCTAAATATTTTAAAGTAGTATTTTTTTTCTCATGCTTTTAAATCCTTATCTTTGTTCTTATATAAATATACAACATGCCATAGCATATTATTTAAAATATAAATAAATATATGCAATGAGTATATAGATACATGTGAGCACGTATGTACACATCTCTCTGTATATTTGTTGTTGTTCAGTCACTAAGTCATGTCTGACTATTTGCGATCCCATGGGCAGCAGCATGCCAGGCTTCCATGTCCTTCACTGTCTCCCAGAGTATGCTCAAATTCATGTCCATTGAGTCAGTGATGCCATCCAACTACCTCATCCACTATCATCCTGTTCTCCTTTTGCCTCAATCTTTCTCAGCATCAGGGTCTTTTCCGTTGAGTCAGCTCTTCACATCAGGTGGCCAAACTATTGGAGCTTCACCTTTAGCATCAGTCCTTCCAATGAATATTCAGGGTTAATTTCCTTTAGGATTGACTGGTTCAGCAAACTGAACTCTTCTTTTTAATATGCTGTCTAGGTTTGTCATAGCTTTTCTGCCTAGGAGCAAGTGTCTTTTAATTTCATGATTGCAGTCACCATCTGCAGTGATTTTGGAGCCCATGAAAGTAAAATCTGTCACTGTTGACACTTTCCCCCCAGCTATTTGCCATGAAGTAATGGGACTATAACACTTTTTGGTGATGATCATTTCTTGCCATGATCTTGTTTTTTTGAATATTGAGTTTTAAGCCAGTTCTTTCATTCTCCTCTTTGACCTTCATCCAGTGGTTCTTTAGTTCCTCTTTGCTTTCTGACATAAGGGTGGTGTCATCTGCATATCCGAGGTTATTGATATTTCTCCCAGCAATTTTGATTCCAACTTGTGCTTCATCCAGTCCAGTGTTTCTCATGATGTATTCTAAGTTAAATAAACAGGGTGATGTTATACAGCCTTGACGTACTCCTTTCCCATTTTGGAATCAGTCCATTGTCCCATGTCCAGTTTTAACTGTTGCTTCTTGAACTGCATACAGATTTCTCATGTCAGGTCAGGTGGTCTGGTATTCCCATCTCTTGAAGAATTTTCCAGTTTGTTGTGATCCACACAAAGGCTTCATTGTAGTCAGTGGAGCAGAAGTAGATGTTTTTCCAGAATTCCTTGCTTTTTCTAAGACCCAACGGATATTGGCAGTTTGATCTCTATTCCTCTGCCTTTTCTAAATCTAACATTTACATCCAAAATTTCTTAGTTCATGTACTATTGAAGCCTAGCTTGAAGGATTTTAGCATTAGCTTGCTAGCATGTGAAATGTGCTCAATTGTACAGTAATTTGAATATTCTTTGGCATTGTCTTCCTTTGGGACTGGAATGAAAACTAACTTTTTCTAGTCCCATAGCCATTGTTGAGTTTTCCAAATTTGCTGGCATTTTGAGTGCAGCACTTCAACAGCATCAGCTGGAATTCCATCACCTCCACTAACTTTGTATTAATGCTTCCTGAGGAAGGCCCACTTGATTTCACACTTGAGGATGTCCGGTTCTAGGTTAGTGACCACACCATTATCTGGGTCATTAAGACTTTTTTGGATAGTTCTCCTATGTATACTTGCCACCTCTTCTTAATCTCTTCTGCTTCTGTTAAGTCCTTGCCCTTTTTGTCCTTTATTATGCCCATCTTTGCATGACATGTTCCCTACATATCTCCAATTTTCTTAAAGAGATCTCTAATCTTTCCCATTCTGTTGTTTTCCTCTGTTGCTTTGCATTGTTCACTTAAGGTTTTCTTATCTCTCTTGCTATTCTCTGGAGCTCTGAATTCAGTTGGGTATATCGTTCCCTTTCTCCTTTGTTTTTCATGTCTCTTATTTTCTCAACTATTTGTAAGGCCTTCTCAGACAACCATTTTGCCTTCTTGCATTTCTTTTTCTTAGTGAATGTGGTTTTTGTTGTGGAGGCTATGGACAAAAACCACAACCACAGAATGCTAACCAAAATGATCGCGTGGATCATAGCCTGTGTAACTCAATGAAGCTATGGACCACATTTTGTCAGAACTCTCCACTATGACCTGTCCATCTTGGGTGTCCCTGATCATCAGAGCTGTATGTATATGTGTACTCTCATATATATGTGTATGTGTGATGTGCTCAGTTGAGTCCAACTCTTTGAGACCCTGTGGACTGTAGCCCACCAGGCTCCTTTGCCCATGGAATTTTCCAGGCAAGAATATTGGAGTGAGTTGCCATTTCCTCTTCCTGGGAACTTTTCTGTTCAAGTCCATATCTCTTGAGTCTCCTGCATTGGCATGCAGGTTCTTTACCACTATGCCTGGGAAGCCCATATATGTGTATGTAAATGCTAAAAAAGCATTTTTGTTGATAAAATTGTAAAACCAGTTCTGGCAACCCCCTACTGTCGGTAACTGCATAGTGCAGTAAATCCAGCCCTAAGAAAAATCTATGGAATAGATCAAGCATATCTTCCATGTACAATTAATACCCTTCCATCTGTGGTCTTCATTCTTCAGATGATTATCTTGGATTCTTCTATTCACCTTTCTCTTGATGGGTGGTGCTGTGTTCCCTCCCTTTTATTTGACCTGAGGCCAAACTATGGTGGAGGTAATGAAGATAATGGCGAGCTCCTTCAAAAGGTCCCAGGCACAAACTTCTGCACTCAGTGGCCCCAACCCTGCAGCAGGCCACTGCCAAACAAGACCCAGTTTCCCCCTCAGTCAGTCTCTCCCATCAGGAAGCTTCCATAAGCCTCTTATCCTTCTCCATAAGAAGGCAAACAGAATGAAAACCACAATCACAGAAAACTAACCAATCTGATCACATAGACCACAGCCTTGTCTAACTCCATGAAACTATGAGCCATGCCCTGTAGGACCAACCAAGATGAACAGGTCATGGTGGAGAGTTCTGATAAATAATGGTCCACTTGAAAAGGGAATGGCAGACGACTTCAGTATTCTTGCCTTGAGAACCCCATGAACAGTATGAAAAGGCAGAAAGATTAGGACACTGAAAGATGAACTCCTTAGGTCAGTAGGTATCCAGTATGCTACTGGAGATCAGTGGAGAAATAACTCCAGAAAGAATGAAGATACGAAGCCAAAGCAATAACAACACCCAGTTGTGGATGTGATGTGATGGAAGTAAACTCCAATGCTGTAAAGAGCAGTATTGCATAGGAACCTGGAATGTTAGGTCCATGAATCAAGGCAAACTGAAAGTGGTCAAACAGGAGATGGCAAGAGTGGACATCAAGATTTTAGGAATCAACAAACTAAATTAGACTGGAACGGGTGAATTTAACTCAAATGACCATTATATCTACTACTGTGGGCAAGAATCCCTTAGACGAAATGCAGTAGCGCTCATAGTCAACAAAAGAGTCTGAAATGCAGTACTTGGCTGCAGTCTCTAAACAATACAATGATTTCTGTTCATTTCCAAGGCAAACCATTCAATATCATGATAATTTAAGTCTATGCCCTGATGCTGAAGAAGCTGAAGCTGAACAGTTCTGTGAAGACCTACAAGACCTTCTAGAACTAACACCCAAAAAAGATGTCCTTTTCATTATAGGGGACTGGAATGCAAGGTAGGAAGTCAAGAAATACCTGGAGTAACAGGCAAATTTGGCCTTGGAGTACAGAATGAAGCAGAGCAAAGGCTAATAGAGTTTTGCCAAGAGAACGTACTGGTCATAGCAAACACCCTCTTTCAACAACACAAGAGAAGACTCTACACATGGACATCACCAGATAATCAATACCGAAAACAGATGGATTATATTCTTTGCAGCCAAAGATGGAGAAGCTCTATATAGTCAACAAAAACAAGACCAGGAGCTGACTACAGCTCAGATCATGAACTCCTTATTGCCAAATTCAGATTTAAATTGAAGGAAATAGGGAAAACCACTAGATCATTAAGATATGACCTAAAACAAATCCCTTATAATTACACAGTGGAAGTGACAAATAGATTCAAGGAATTAGGTATGGTAAAGTGCCTGAAGAACTATGGATGAGGTTCCTGACACTGTACAGGAGGCAGTGATCAAGACATTCCCTAAAAAAAAGAAATGCAAAAAGGCAAATGCTTGCCTGAGGAGGCCTTGGAAATAGCTGTGAAAAGAAGAGAAGTGAAAGGCTAAGGAGAAAAGGAAAGATATGCCCATTTGAATGCAGAGTTCCAAAGAATAACAGAGAGATAAGAAAGCCTTCATCAGTGATTAATGCAAAGAAATAGAGGAAAACAGTAGAATGGGAAGATGAGAGATCTCTTCAAGAAAATTAGAGAAACCAGGGGAACATTTCATGCAAACATGGGCACAATAAAGGACAGAAGCAGAAGATATTAAGAAGAGTTAGTTAGAATATACAGAAGAACTGTACAAAAAAGATCTTCATGACCCAGATAATCATGATGCTGTGAACACTCACCTAGAGTCAGACATCCTGGAATGTAAAGTCAAGTGGGCCTTACGAAGTATCACTATGAACAAAGTTAGTGGAGGTGATGGAATTCCGGTTGAGCTCTTTCAAATCCTAAAAGATGATGCTGTGCAAATGCTGCACTCAATATGCCAGCAAATTTGGAAAACTCAGCAGTGGCCACATGACTAGAAAAGGTCAGTTTTCATTCCAATCCCCAAAAAAGGCAATGCCAAAGAATGCTTAAGCTACCACACAATTGCACTCATCTCACATGCTAGTAAAGTAATGCTCAAAATTCTCCAAGCCAGACTTCAACAGCATGTGAACCGTGAACTTCCAGATGTTCAAGCTGGATTTAGAAAAGGTAGAGGAACCAGAGATCAAAATTGCCAACACCTGTTGTATCATCAAAAAAGCGAGAGAGTTCCAGAAAAACATCTATTTCTGCTTTATTGACTATGCCAAAGCCTTTGACTGTGTGGATCACAACAAACTGTGAAAAATTCTTCAAGAGAATAGAATACAAGACCACCTGACCTGCCTCTTAAGAAATCTGTTTGCAGGTCAAGAAGCAACAGGTAGAACTGGACGTGGAAAAACGGACCTGTTCCACGTTGGGAAAGGAGAACATCATGCCTGTATATTGTCACCCTGCTTGTTTAACTTATATGAAGAGTACATCATGAGAAATGCTGGACTGGATGATGCACAAGCTGGAATCAAGCTTGCCAGGAGAAATATCAATAACCTCAGATATGCAGATAACACCACCCTTATGGCAGAAAGCAAAGAACTAAAGAGCCTCTTGATGAAAGTAAAAGAGGAGGTTGAAAAAGATGGCTTAAAGCTCAGCATTCAGAAAACTAAGATCATGGCATCTGCTCCCATCTCTTCATTGCAAATAGATGGGGAAACAGTAGAAACAGTGATAAACCATTTTGGGGGGCCCTAAAATCACTGCAGATGGTGACGGCAGCCATGAAATTAAAAAACAATTGCTCCTTGGAAGAAAAGTTATGACCAACCTAGACAGCATATTAAAAAGCACAGCCATTATTTTGCCAGTAAATTTCCATCTAGTCAAAGCTATGGTTTTTCCAGTAGTTATGCATGGATGTGAGAGTTGGACTATATAGAAATCTGAGCACCTAAGAACTGATGCTTTTGAAGTGTGGTGTTGCAGAAGACTCTTGAGAGTCCCTTGGACTGCAGGGAGATCCAACCAGTCCATCCTAAACAAAATCAGTCCTGAATATTCATTGGAAGGGCTGATACTGAAGCTGAAACTCCCATATTTTGGCTACCTGATGCCAAGAGCTGACTCATTTGAAAAGACCCTGATTCTAGGAAAGATTGAAGGCGGGAGAAGGGGATGACAGTGGATGAGATAGTTGATTGGCATCACAGACTAAATGGACATGAGTTTGGTAAGCTCCAGGTCTTGGTGATGGACAGGGAAACTGGTAAGCTGTAGTCCATGGGGTCACAAAGAGTAGGACAGGACTGAATGACTGAACTGCACTGAACTGATTCATCTTAATTATACTATTAAGTGTCAAGATCTAGGTGTTCAAAATAGACACTTAAGAGAATTATCACTGCAAATTACTATCTGATGACCAATGTATGTATTCCTTTATCAGGAACTTTCTAATCTCTCAGCAGTGAATATAACAGATAAAACTCTGCCATCCTATAGCTTGAAAATGAAAGTTGCTCAGCTGTGTCCAACTCTTTGCAACCCCATGCACCATACAGTCCATGGAATTCTCCAGGCCAGAATTCTGGAGTGGGTAGACTTTCCCTTCTCCAGGGGATCTTCCAAACCCAGGGATGGAACCCAGGTCTCCCACATTGCAGGCAGATTCTTTACTAGAAAGCCAACCCCCCAAAAAAAGGTAAAATTGATTAAGTACATAAACAATATGTTAGGAAATTATAAATGTTGAAGAGAAAAATAGAGCGAGGAAGGGGTAGGAAGAGCAATGGTAGGTATAGATGGTGGTATAATTTTAGATAGAATATTTAGTCAAAGAACTGAAGATGATACAGGAGCAAGCTATGTGGATATCTTGGGAAAGACCAAAGATATCTTGGTCTTAGGAAAAGAGAAAAGCAATTGCAAATGCCCTAAAACATGACTAAGTCTAGAATGTTAAAACATATTCAGAATGGGGTAAGAGTGAATAATATAAAAGTAGATGGGGATAAGGATACTATTGCAGGGCTTTAGGTCATTAGAATGTCTTTGAATTTTTCCCACAGTGAAGTGGGAAGCCGTTGGAGTGCTTTGAACACTAAAGTGTAATTATCTGATGTATCTTTCAATGTGATTGTTGAAGGGTCAATGTGATTGTTACACTGAAAACAGAATGAAAAGGACAAGGACAGAAATAGGGAGACCAGAGGCTTTGCAATCAGTCTGTCAGTAGATATGATGGCCTGAACCAGAGCGGTAGCAATGGAGTAATGAAGAGTAATTTGATTCATTTGATTATGGATACCTTTTGAAGGTAAAGCCATAAAGATATGCTGGCAGTTTATTTATGGAACATTTTAGAAAAAGGGAATTGAGAATGACTTCAAAGTTACGAGTCTGAACAGCTGAAAGAATAAAGTTACCATTTGTTTCAGTGAGGAAGATTACTGGCTCAGTCTAGCTTGTCCTTTTAAGTTAGAAAAGCATTTTAGATATCCAAGGAGAAATGTTAAGGTGATAATTGTCATACATGTCAGAAGTTCAGTGTGTGTGTTTGTATTATGTCTGTAGGGAAGGGAGGGCATCTGGCCTTAATTTTTTAAATGTTTTAATCTTCTATATGGATGTTACTTAAGCCCGGAGACTAGATATGATAACCAAGAAGATGAGAAAAGAGAGGTAAGAGAAAAGGGCTGAGGACTGAGCCTTGGGCACCCCAAAACTTAAAAGTTAGTAAAGTGAAGTGAAGTGTTGTTCAGTCATGTCTGACCCTTTGTGACCCCATAGACTGGGGCTTGCCAGACTCTTCTGTCCGTGGGATTCTCCAAGAAAGAACACTGGAGTGGTTGTCATTTCATTCTCCAGAAGATCTTCCCCACCCAAGGATCGAACCCAGGTCTCCTGCATTGTAAGCAGACTCTTTACCATCTGAGCCACCAGGGAAGCACTAGTAAAGTGAGGAGAAGCCAAAAAAAAAAAAAAAAAAAAAGACTAACAAGGATTGGCCTTAAAGTAGAAAACTAGGAGGGAGGAGTATTGAAAGCCAATTGATACAGTAATGTAAAGTAAACTAAAGTTAAAATAAAAATTTTAAAAGTAAAAAAAAAAAAAAAAAAACCAATTGAGTTAATTAAGAGTGCACAACTCTATCAAATACTATTCATGGGTCAAATAAGGTACAGAATGAGAATTAACCATCGGATTTAGCAATGGGTGCTACTGGTGACCTTGGAAATGAACTTCCAGGCAAGAGTGCTGGAGTGGATTGCCATTTCCTTCTCCAGATATAGAGTGATAGGTATGAAAAATTGACTGGGATGGATTTATGAGAGAATGAGGAGAAAGGATTTGGAGACAGCAAGCATAGACTTCTCTTTCTAGGAAGAAAATAAAGACATACATATATGCTTGGATATGAATTGAAGTGGTTCTGAAAGGATTGAAGTTTTCTTCTGTTGGCCTTCATATTCTTAGAAAAATAGAAAATAGTTGATCATGAAGATATGGGAGGAGGAGTTTGGAGTTTTGAGAAGAAAGGAGAAAATATGAAATAGCAACCAAGGAAAATGGACCAGACAGTACCAGAGTCAGATGAGTTTAGTGATCATAAATTTGAGGCACGTTCGTTCAACAAGGTGGCATGTGTTTCTTCAGATATGTCCTGCTCAACAGTTGCAGATACAAAGAAGATGGAGAGTTGGGTTTAACTAAGGTGGAATTAGCCAAGGGAATACAGTGAAACTAGAGAAGGGCAAGGGAGTTGAGATTGTATGCAATGGAAAAATTAAAATTTTTGACCATGAAGTTCTAGATGGTGATAGAAAAGTCTCAGGCCATATGCTTTCTCATTTTCCCCTCCTTCTAAAATATTATTGGTGTTTTAAGACAAAACCTAAAATAAATAAACCTTAGTTTTATGGGACTATATAAGGCAATATAAAATATTTAGTATCCTTGATCCCCCCAGACACTAAATATCAGTATCTCTTCACCAAAATCGAAGGAACAGTAAGTAATTGTAAACAGTTTTCTAACCTCATTCACTTTTCTTCTTTTTTGAAATGGATTTTTTTTTTTCTACATGCCTCCTCAAAACAAAGCTACTTTGGAGTAAGTGAAGAGAAAGTGCCACTCAGTTGTGTCTGACTCTTTGTGACCCGATGAACTGTAGCCCACCCAGGTTTCTCTATCCGTGGAATTCTCCAGGCAAGAATACTGGAGTGGATAGCCATACAGAAGCCAAGCCAATCATCTGTTTGTTGTATCCAGTACAAAATATGGCATCAAGGAAAATACAGGGGAATGTTTGGAAATTATACACACAAGAATGTTTATCTAATATTAAGCAACTGTCTTATTCAATACATATAATAGTAATAACTGGAATTTATTAAGTAGTCATATCTGAAATTCATTGTGTTCACATATGTATATTGCATAGAGCCAATTGTTTTACCCACCTAAACTTATTTTATCCTCACATTATTCTCTGAAGTATGTATTATCATTATTCTTATTATATAGCAAATGATTTTAAAATGTGCTTATTACTTGGGGGATGGAGGAATGGTTTGCAAAGTTATGTACAGCTGCTCACTTTTCATTCATATATGTTGACACTGAATAACTTCAGGCTGATAAAGCGGCATTGGAGAGTACACTCTTTTTTCCAGGAATAAACACACTTTATCCTTTGTCTTTTTTTCCCTCAGACTGCTCATGTACTTCCTTCCTCTTTCTTTTTTACATTGGTGGTTAAAATGGGGAGCTTAAACTTTTTTAACAAAAAGCCAGCCAATGGGAGCCTATGCCCTCCAGGGTGTTTAGAGCATCTTACACATAAAATGATTCAACTACTTAAAGAAAATGTTTGGCCACTGGAGTAGCATTCCATTAGATATTAGTGACATTTACTTGTGAATGAATACATGTGTTCTGCCTCACTGTAACTGCCATCACTATATCAACAGTATATATATATAGACTTCCAAATACATTGCAGAAAAATGATATAAAAATAATAGTGGTCACTAAGGTGCCCTTGACTGAAACTGCATTCTACAATGTTCTTTCTTTTTAAGCTCAATAAGGTGAAAAATATAGCTGTCTATTTATAAAAAAGACATTTCCTCATTTGGCAGAATATTGTCATCACACAGTTTATGTATAGTATGGTCCTAATTTGTGTCTATGTGTGCTAGGCTTAGAAAAGTCACTTTAAGTTTTACTAAATTTATTTTGGAGTTTAAGTCTTACTTTTGACATGATTTATATTCGAAGGAGATCTCAGCTTATTCCAGCTTGAAACTCAGCAAAATGTCATTAAATACATAGGGAAAGTGTATGTATCTTATTATAGCTGTGTCTGCTAGGGCTGCTGTCCTATGTTAGAAACCTGTCAGAATTTTCAATGTAAGCCTTCCTTTTCTGGGTGTTATGATTTAATCTGTTAGCTCCTATTGCTCCCTGAAAATTGTGCAGCCATTCTGTATCTTAGAATGAAATCTATAATTGCAAGTTCCTTTTTCTTTCTCCATATCTCCCCTTCCCTGTGTTTTATTTTTATTATTTCAATATTACAGTGCTTGATTCCAAATTGGAATTCTCAGTTTGTTTGCAGAGCTGGTGACCAGTGACCCCTCAGGAATTTCTTTATATTGACTGATATGTGTAATAGGCCAAAAATGACCCCGTCAAATATGTCCTCATTCTAATCCCCAGAACCTATGAGATGTACTTCATGTGGCAAAAAGTTCTTTGCAAATGTGATTAAGGACTTCGAGATGAGATTATCCTGAATTATCTAGGTGGGCCCAGTCTAATCACATGAGGTCTTAGAAGTAGAAGGCAAAAAAGGAGGTCAGATTGATGTGACAATAGAGGAAGAGGAAGGAGATATTCTAAGCATGAATGAGATCCTGTCCCTTATTGCTGGCTTTGAAGAAGGATGGGTGCATGGGCCAAGGAATGTAGATAATGTCTAGAACCTGGGAATGGGTTTTGTTAACCTCTAGTAAAGAAATGGGGACCTTAGTTCTTTAACCACAAGAACTGAATTCTGCCAGTACTGATGAGTAAGAATGTAGATTCTCCCCTAGAACCTCCAGAAATAAATACAGTCTGGCTGACACCATGATTTAGCCATTTCAGCTCAGTGAGGCCCATATTGGAATTCTCACCTAGAGAACTGTGAGATGATAATTTTGTGTTGCTTCCAGCTGCTAAGTTTGTTATGACAGCAATTGGAAACTAACATAATATATAAGGTTGCTTGTATTTTTAGACAGAAGGGGGTAGAAGTAATTTTGTGCAAAAAAACAGGAAGAAATAATGGGATGAAAAAAATCAGTAGCAAAGATGTCACAGTTTTTGTCCCTTTTTCTCCTCTCACCTTCTTGGAGGGCCATGAGAAAATGGTGTTTGAATCCTCATTACAATAGAGAAAAAGGTGGAGGACTGAAAATAAGGAAGAAACTTTCTTGTGAAAAGTGTTGTGAGACAAATTGTGAAACAGAGAAGAGGAAAAGCCCATTTTATCCAAATCTGACCAAGAGCAGGTTTGGTATCCAGAGTTAACAGCAGCTTTGCATGCATCTGGGTTTCTGCTATGAGCACCAGCAGCCACATAAAGAAGAGATGTCATAATGAGGGTCTACAACAGATTTCCTTTGAAAAGAAAAGAGGCCTAAGATTATCTTTGTTGAACACCAATGTCAATGAGACCTCATTTCTATCCATAGGTTCGTGAGGCCTGGGAATATGAAAATTATGTTAAAAAGGCTATCTTTATCATTATAAAAGCCTGAAGTAATTAATGTCCAAATATTCAGCCATTTTAGATGATGTATACACACATATAGGTGAAAACCCAAAAGATGAATCATTCATCATCATAATTCTACCAATGTGTTTGTTTTTATGTAGAAGCTTCTCAGAGGGCACCTCTTGCTGACTTTTGTGTTTTCACTTATATCACAGAGTAAGGATATTCAAAGTGTAGCAAAAATGGGAGATAAATTGAAAAAATAATGTAGTAATGGTATTTCTGCTCTGTACACATGTTGTATTAGAGCTATTTTTGTGATTAGAAATCCATTAACATGAATATAGTTTGAATTGAATAAGTATGTTTTATTAAAGCAGCAAAATGTTTATTTGGGAGGGTATGTTTATGAACAGTTGAGAAATCAAAACTACATTTTTTAAAATTAAACCATATTGATGTGAAGAAGTTAGTTAATCTGCTCATTATTAACTATGTGTATACTTTCATGCTATATAGAAAATCAGTTACATGGAATGTGTTTTAAGCATTCAAGTGTTAAGTCATCTATGCATTTACTAGGAGGCATAAAACTGATCATTGACTCTATGTCTTTATGAAATTACATAACTAAAAGAAAAACCGGTCAATGTACTCAAGTGAATTCATCTCTAAACTTCAGTTCAGTTCAGTTCAGTTCAGTCACTCAGTCGTGTCTGACTCTGCAACCCCATGAATCGCAGTACGCCAGATCTCCCTGTCCATCACCAACTCCCAGAGTTCACTCAGACTGACGTCCATCGAGTCAGTGATGCCATCCAGCCATCTCATCAACGGTCGTCCCCTTCTCCTCCTGCCCCCAATCCCTCCCAGCATCAGGGTCTTTTCCAATGAGTCAACTCTTCGCATGAGGTGGCCAAAGTACTGGAGCTTCAACTTTAGCATCAGTCCTTCCAAAGAAATCCCAGGGCTGATCTCCTTCAGAATGGACCGGTTGGATCTGCTTGCAGTCCAAGGGACTCTCAAGAGTCTTCTCCAACAGTTCAAAAACATCAATTCTTCGGCACTCAGCTTTCTTCACAGTCCAACTCTCACATCCATACATGACCACTGGAAAAATCATAGCCCTGACTAGATGGACCTAAAGTAATGTCTCTGTTTTTTAATATGCTATCTAGGTTGGTCATAACTTTTCTTCCAAGGAGTAAGCATCTTTTAATTTCGTGGCTGCAGTCACCATCTGCAGTGATTTTGGAGCCCCCAAAAATAAAGTCTGACACTGTTTCCACTGTTTCCCCATCTATTTCCCATGAAGTGATCTACTGCAAATTGTGTCCTGTTTCAGTGAATGAAATGCAGTAAATTAATCTTAACTTGAAAAGTGAAAGTGAAAGTGAAGTCGCTCAGTCATGGCCGACTCTTTGCAACCCCCTGGAAGGTGGCCTACCAGGCTCCGCCATCCATGGGATTTTCCAGACAAGAATACTGGAGTGGGCTGCCATTTCCTTCTCCAGGGGATCTTCCCAACCCAGGGATCAAACCCGGGTCTACTGCGTTATAGACAGACGCTTACTGTCTGAGCCACCAGGGAAGCCCATCTTAACTTATTCTAGTTTATTTTAGATAAAATATATGATTTAAAAGCTGGAAGTAAAATTTTAAACACATCTCTGAAATGTTAAAAAAAATAATTTCATAATTCCAGGCTTTACAAGGACGTACTGACTCAGCTGAGTGTGTCTTATATTCACAATTGAATGCTCACACTGACTTGATTGACAGGCAAGAAAATTCCATTGTCTGGGAAACAGAACCAATTGAACTGGAAGAATATAAGCATTAGGTATTTCAGTATACCTAATATAATGAACAGAGTTTGTGGACAAAAATAAATAAATAATGGATTCTTCTGAATTATTATGCTCCTAGAGTAGCCAGGGGCTTCCCTGGTGGCTCAGAGGTTAAAGTGTCTGCCTCCAATGCAGGAAACCCAGGTTCGATCCCTGGGTTGGGAAGATTCCCTGGAGAAGGAAATGGCAACCCACTCCAGTATTCTTGCCTGGAAAATACTATGGACGGAGGAGCTTGGTAGGCTACAGCCCACGGGGTCACAAAGAGTCGGACACAACTAAGTGACTTCACTTTCACCTTCACTTTCACTTTAGGGTATCCAGAGTTTGGGATTGTTTTGTTTTACTTTATTCAAGTCATGGTGAGGAACCAGTGAGCTTTAAAAGGATGACTGCCTTGGTGCTCTTCTGTTTTCCTTCATGTGCTGTGTATAATGAGCACCCCTCCAAATGAGCAAGCTTTGCTTCACTCTACCTTTTTCATCCTTGACAAAGCTATCAGGCTTTTCTATCCTCCTACCTTGATATTAAAAAAGATTCTCATTTTCTAAATTGTACCAAAATAGAAATACATGTTTCTTTTTTGCTATATCCTTATAGTTACACATACTTTTGCATGGGGCCAAGCCATATGTAAAAATAGATTTATTGAATTACCCAGTAATAACTAAAATTGTAATGTAATTTTATTTACTTCAGAAAAATGATCAAATTTTCTTGAATGTCAGATGTATAAAATAAGATAGAAAAAGTTAATGAAATGATGAATGTGCTGTCCTGATGATTATGATACACATTAACATTTCTTCAATTCTCATTAACTAAATGTAATGTAATTCTAAAAATGTCTATTATGGCATTAATTTGTTAAAAAGTTATTATGTAAATTACCTTGCATAAGAAATGCTTTGCCTGGGTGTTCTTTTTCTTCTCATTTTTTAACTTAATGTGTTTAAAGTATACTGTCAGATTTGATAACATTTTTAGAAATAGTGAAATTTCTTGTTTTATGTTTAATTATTTGATTTTTTAATTTACAATTTACATAAATGGTTAGTATATTTTCTTATAATTTTTGATAGTTAGAAATGCTCTAAATGTTATCTTATAGATATGAAACCATACATACTATTAGTTTACCCCAGGCTTGCTTTGTTATAATTAAAATTATGCCAGTAGTTTTAGGAATTTCTTCTTGTGTTTGAGGAAGACTCACCATGTGCTCCTTGATACTTTTTAATTGATATGTAAGCAAACAATTGTAGTAATAGTAAACTTTAATACATGACAATTTTTGAAAGATAAGGAGAGAAATGTAAACATTTAGCAAATAAGTCTTATTAAAGATTTAAAAATAAGTGACAGTATCTCTGAACACCTGTGGAGACACAGAACTGAATCTAAAAGCCAGCATCACTGCCATTATTTACACTTTGGTCTTGGGCAGATCACATATCTTCTCTGGCCCATTTTTATGATAAAATAAGTGTTTGAGGGCTAAAAGACATATCAAGTCTTTTTGTTGGTGAGGAATAAATGAGGTCAGTAAGATTTCCATCAACTTCTTCATATGTGATTTCTTTCAGAAATACTGCTGCAGACTTAAGTGATGGGAGGTTCTTTGTGTTATCAAACTTCTGCTTACTCATAATTGGACAAATGAGTGCTGAAGATCAGACAGTGATGCATATAGCTTTTCTTTTTACCTACTTTTGGTAAATTTCTAAGAAACATATGATATTTTAAAATTAAATCTGTCCCTTTCAAGAATTACGTGAATGGCCTAAATGATCTGATTTAGGAGAGAAGGGTCCGTATTTTTATGTCTCAGCAGTTCAGGGATAGATTATTTCAAAGAGGTGTTTTTCTTCTTCTCCCTCAGGGGGAATAGAAGTTGCTGTTAAATGGACCAGAAAGCTTATGAAGTTTTGCTGTTGCCATTTACAAAGTATATGGGGTACTATACGTTTAATTGGAAATGTTTTATATTAGTCATTAGTAGCTGGAGATAGCCTTCTGTTTTAACTGATAATACAAGTCCCATGCTTTTCTGCAGACCATGATATAAATGGTAGTTCACTGAGAAAAACTGATGAGGAGCCTAAAAATTAATGAGACATAAAAGCTTTTGACTCTGACCTTGAGATGCAATTTGGTATTTATGATGTTAAATCACTTGCCTTCTTCAGAGTAGAGAAACAGCTGGTCTGTGTGGGAGGGGTGTTCAGTTATGATTGAGAAGAAAGAACAGAGATGTTGAAACCTTTAGAAACAGTATATTTTTAAAAAAGTAAGTATTACAAAATTCAATGCAGTGTGCTAAAGTTCAAAGACTGCATAAATGTTGCCCCTCACCCAAAAAAGTATACAGTTGCTGTGCTGATGTGAATTTGTGTGAGGAAAATGAGTGTCCAAAGCTGCATAAATATTTGCACCCCTGTGAGAGGGTGAGAAAATGTGTGTTTCATGTTGTGATTGATGGGACTGCTTTTATGCCCCTCTTTGAACTCTGAGCAGAAATTTTGGAGTGTCCTGAGGGTTTGTGTGCCTTTGTATGGCAGGAACTCTGTTTTCTTAGAAAATAGTTAGGAACACTGTTTGTACTCCCTTTGTTATAAAAGGGTACCTACAGTTTATGGGAATTGGGGAACTTGTAGAAAAATCACAAACTTTCTTCTATATCTTACAGGGAGTGCTAAGCTTTATTTTTAAATTTTGGCTATTGTGTTTCCCTGTCTTCTGGAGTTTTTTTGGTTTTGTTTTGAGTTAAGGAGTCCATAGTTTGACATACTTTCGATATATGTGTGATGAAATTTGTGGATTCAGGTGGGGGTAGTTTAATGATTTATCTATTAAAAACAAAAAGAAATGGGGGCAAGGCAGATCTAAAATATTGTGTGATTATATTTACTTGAATGCAATCATTTCTGCATATTAGAGGCTTTCACTACTGAAGCAAGAAGTGTGATATATCAGATTTCCGTGGTCATTTAAGTAAGAATTTTAGATCTAAAAGTATCAAATAATAAAAATGTTACATATATGTAGTCTCCAAAGTATACTAATAATTATTGCTTCATAGAAATCTCAAAATAATATGGTAAAATAGGAAAACCATTAAAATTTGCACAGGAAAAATGATTCTAAAGCTCTTTCAGATAAATATTTGTGAAGTCATACTTCTGTGAAATACTCATGAGCTGACACATTATGTCAGCTCTTCTTGCTCCCATATTCGGAGTGTGGTTTTGTTCCTCACTAACAAATGTTTCTAAATTGTACATCTGGTTGGAGCGGGGCTAGCTAACACTCAAGTCTCCTGACTTCTTTCGTTTGTATTTTTTCAGTGTTACTCTTCCAGAAGCCCCTCTAAATATATTTTCAAAGCAGTCTTAATAAAACACACTCTCTACTTGGGTACCACAGCCATTTTTCAGGTACTTAAATCACAAATATTTGACCTCTGCAGGTATTCCAGCTAGTGATGATGATACTGTTAGTTACATCATCTGATAAATTAAGAATAAATAGCATCAAAATAGTAACTACCAAGTATTTTGGGGTAACACTTATCTTCCCTATTCTATATTTCCTTTTATGTATATATGTTATAAATTCATAGATACATAATTTTTCTCATTNTATAGAAATATATATATGTACATACATATATATATATATATATGTACATTTTAGTTAGTTTTATTTTGTTGAACAGATGCATGCAAATTTGTTCAGGAATCATAAGAGGTTAAATTTTGACTCTAGTTCCAGATTGTGAGATTCAAATCCTGATTTTACCACCTACCAACGTTATAACCTTGAGGAAATTATGTAATCACTCAGTGCTTTGGTTTTCTCATCTTTAAAATAAATGTACCAATGATCACAACATGCCTATCTCATATGGCAGTATGAATATTATTTTGAGAATTAAATTAGTTAATATATGTAAAGCCACATTGCAGAGTATTTGCCATCTCCATTATTATCATTATTGCTATGTCTATTAATGATCACTATTGATGGACGTGAGTCCATTTTCCATATTTTTTCTAGTACAAACATTGTTGCAATGAATAATCATATGCTTAGCTATATCTTACATGTGCAAGTATGGCTGTTGGATTAATTTCCAGAGGTAAAATTGCATATCAAGTTGTATATGTATTTGTACTTTTGCTATTACAAATTGATCCCAAGATTGTAGACATACACCACCAACGCATGAAAGTGCTTGTTTCCCTAAGCTCTTCACTAATGGAATATGTTATTAAACATTTGGATATTCAATGAGTGAAAAATGCTATTTTAGAAAAAGTTTTACTTTATTTTCTTCTCATTATTAATGAAAATAATATATGTTCATCTTTAAGAAAAATAATCTTTTCTTTCCTACACAAGCATTTAGACTCCAATTAACAAACTTATTTTAAATTTGCTTAACTTCCAGAATAATTATTAGAGAAAATGAGACTCTGTTTGAATAAATTCAATATGCCTGATATAGAATACAAAGNGAGAAAATGAGACTCTGTTTGAATAAATTCAATATGCCTGATATAGAATACGAAGAATAGGATTTACATAGTTTATTTTATGAATTCTTTATAAAAACCTTCAAGGTAGGTAGTTTCATTCTCTTTGAGACATAACTCTATGTATACTACAGAATTAATCTGTCCAAAGTCACACAGTAAATGTATGAACTAAGATTGGAGAATGGGTCAGTCTTATTCTGGAGCAAAAGATCTTTGTATTATGTATACCATGCACACTGAGTGAGTGAGTGAGTGAGTGAGTGAGTGTGTGTGTGTGTGTGTGTGTGTGAGAGAGAGAGAGAGAGAGAGGTGGAAGAGGTAGAGTCTCTAACTGAAAAAGGTAAGCATAAATCAAGGCTGCATCTCAGCATCACTAAAGTATGACTTTGAATAGGTTAACCTCTTGGAGCCTTAATTTCCCACTGTATATCATATAATAACAACAATATACAGTATTTGTTTTTCTCTTTCTGACTTCACTCTGTAGGGGGGTGGAGAGAGTAGCATGAATGGAGAAATTAACACTAGCATGTGTAAGATAAATAGCTGGTGAGTAGTTGCTATATTACACAGGGAGCCCAGCCTGGTGCTCTGTGATGATGTGAAGGAAGGGGAGAAGGAGGAGGGAAGTTCAAGCAGGAGGTTATATATGTATAATTATGGTTGTATTGTTGTACAGCAGAAACCAATGCAATATTGTAAAGCAACTTTCCTCCAATTACTAAGTTATTTTAAGATGAGATAAAAAACAACAATAATACAAGATTTTTCAAGAGTAAACAAAATGGTGCCAGAAGTGTTACTGAAATTCTAAAGTTTCATATGAATATTTGCTTGATTACATAAGGAAGACTTAGTATTTGAGTCCCTTAATTTTTGAGACCTACTATAATTTTATGTTCTGTATGTCTTGCTCAGGGCTTCCAAGGTAGCTGAGTGGTAAAGAATTTGCCTGCCAATACAGTAGACGTGGGTTCAGTCCCTGGGTCAGGAAGATCCTCTGGATAAGGAAATGGCAGTCCACTCCTGTATTCTTGCCTGGAAAATCCCATGGACAGAGGAGCCTAGCAAACTACAGTCCATGGGGTTGCAAAAGAGTAGTACATGAATTGGCATCTAAATGGCAACAAGGTATCTTGCTTAAAAATGTGGCAAATGTTTGTTTTCAAACTTAAAAATATCCAGATCATACTGATTTGTGCAGTGATGTGGTAGTTAGAGAATGTTGCTCTCAGTTCAGTTCAGTTCAGTCTCTCAGTCATGTCCGACACTTTGCAACACATGGACCACAGCATGCCAGGCCTCTCTGTCCATCACCAATTCCCGGAATCTACTCCAACTCATCTCCATTGAGTAGGTGATGCCA
The DNA here is from genome assembly GCA_006410935.1 of Redunca redunca. Classification (NCBI taxonomy): domain Eukaryota; kingdom Metazoa; phylum Chordata; class Mammalia; order Artiodactyla; family Bovidae; genus Redunca; species Redunca redunca. The sequence goes on along the minus strand of SJYQ01002117.1, from coordinate 427,533 downwards.
CCCAACCATCTCATTCCCTGTTGTGCCCTTCTTCTCCTGCCTTCAGTCTTTCCCAGCATCAGGGTCTCTTCAAATGAGTCAGCTCTTCAAATCAGGTGACCAAAATATTGGAGTTTCAGCTTCAACATCAGTCCTTCCAATGAACACCCAGGACTGATCTCCTTTAGGATGGACAGGTTGGATCTCCTTGTGTTCCAAGGAACTCTCAAGAGTCTTCTCAAACACCACAATTCAAAATCATCAATTCTTCAGCACTCAGCTTTCTTTATAGTCCAGCTCTCACATCCATACATGATTATGGGGAAAAACCATAGTCTTGACTAGATGGACCTTTGTTGGCAAAGTAATGCTTCTGCTTTTGAATATGCTATCTAGGTTGGTCATACCTTTCCTTCCAAGGAGTAAGCGTCTTTTAATTTCATAACTGCAGTCTCCATATGCAGTGATTTTGAAGCCCCCAAATATAAAGTCAGCAACTGTTTCCCCATCTATTTCCCATGAAGTGAGGGGACCAGATGCCATGATGATAGTTTTCTGAATGTTGAGCTTTAAGCCACTTTCTTCACTCTCCTCTTTCACTTTCATCAAGAGGCTCTTTAGTTCTTCACTTTCTGCCATAAGGGTGGTGTCATCTGCATATCTGAGGTTATTGATATTTCTCCCAGCAATCTTGATTCCAGCTTGTGCTTCATCCAGCCCAGCATTTCTCATGATGTACTCTGCATATAAGTTAAATAAGCAGGGTGACAATATACAAGCTTGCAAGAGGCAGGTCAGGTGGTCTGGTTTCCATTTCTTTCAGAATTGTCCACAGTTGATTGTGATCCACACAGTCAAAGGCTTTGGCATAGTCAATAAAGCAGCAATAGATATTTTTCTGGAACTCTCTTGCTTTTTTTATGATCCAGTGGATGTTGGCAGTTTGATCTCTGGTTCCTCTTCTTTTTCTAAAACCAGTTGAATATCTGGAAGTTCACAGTTCATGTACTATTGAAGCCTGGCTTGGAGAATTTTGAGCATTACTTTACTAGCATGTGATGTGAGTGAAGTTGTGTAATAGTTTGTACATTCTTTGGCATTGCCTTGCTTTGGGATTGGAATGAAAATTGACCTTTTCCAGTGTGTGGCCACTACTGGGTTTTCCAAATTTGCTGACATGTTGAGTGCAGCACTTTCACAGCACCATCTTTTAGGATTTGAAATAGCTCAACTGGAATTCCATCACCTCCACTAGTTTTGTTCATAGTGATGCTTCCTAAGGCCCACTTGACTTCACATTCCAGGATGTCTGACTCTAGGTGAGTGTTCACACCATCATGATTATCTGGGTCATGAAGATCTTTTTTGTATAGTTCTGTGTATTCTTGCCACCTCCTCTTAATATCTTCTGCTCCTGTTAGGTCCATACCATCTCTGTCCTTTACTGATCCTGTCTTTGCATGAAATATTTCCTTGGTATCTCTAATTTTCTTGAAGAGATCTCTAGTCTTTCTCATTCTATTGTTTTCCTCTATTTCTTTTCACTAATCACTGAGGAAGGCTTTCTTATCTCTCCTTGCTATTCTTTGGAACTCTGCATTCAAATGGGTATATCTTTCATTTTCCCTTTTGTGCTTTTCACTTCTCTTCTTTTCACAGCTATTTGTAAGGCCTCCTTAGCCATTTTGCTCTTTTGCATTTCTTTTTCTTGGGGAATGTCTTGATCACTGCCTACTTACAATGTCTCGAACCTCCATCCATAGTTCATCAGGTATTCTGTCTCTCAGATCTAGTCCCTTAAAGCTATTTCTCACTTCCACTGTATAATTGTAAGTGATTTGATTAGGTCATACCTGAATGGTCTAGCGGTTTTCCCCACTTTCTTCAATTTAAGTCTGAATTTGGCAATAAGGAGTTCATGATCTGAGCCACAGTCAGCTCCTGGCCTTATTCTTGCTGACTGTATAGAGCTTCCCCATCTTTGGCTGCAAAGAATATAATCAATCTGATTTTGGTGTTGGCCGTCTGGTGATCTCCATGTGTTGCTCTGGATGGTTACAAATTTTGGGTATTGTTTACATAATAGCAACAAAAACAAGAATATCAGCAAACCTTTATTCAACACTTGTGATATGTCATTTACTGTCCTGGACTGTTCAGTGAAATTCTTACACAACTTTGTTAGGCATTTACTATTTTATCATGTCCACATTTCAGATGAAGATTTGAGACAGATTAAATAGTTAACTCTGCTGCTGCTGCTGCTAAGTCGCTTCAGTCGTGTCCGACTCTGTGGACCCCATAGACGGCAGCCCACCAGGCTCCCCCGTCCCTGGGATTCTCCAGGCAAGAATACTGGAGTGGGTTGCCATTCCTTCTCCAATGCAGGAAAGTGAAAAGTGAAAGTGAAGTTATTCAGTCTTGTCCGACTCTTAGCGACCCCAGGGACTGCAGCCTACCAGGCTCCTCTGTCCATGGGATTTTCCAGGCAAGAGTACTGGAGTGGGGTGCCATTGCCTTCTCCAAGTTAACTCTAGTCATACTCAGTTAACTGGAGAAGGAAATGGCAACCACTCCAGTATCTTGCCTGGAGAATCCAATGGACAGAGGAGCCTGGTGGACTATAGTCCATGGGGTCACAAGAGTCAGATATGATTTAGTGACCAAACCACCACCACCACCACCACCATACTCAGTTAATAAGTGGCAGGGCTATTTCTCCCTCAGAAGTCTAGCTCCAGATCATGTTCTTTTCCCCCATTGTTCCTTTCTGTCTCTCCGGTACTATGTATACACGCAGTTTTCTCTTAACAAAATGTGCTGCTCTCCTATTAATTCTGTATCTCAAATCACAGAGCACGAAGCAGATGTACATAAAGCTAGTAGTATTCTGGTATTCTACAGTGGAAATTGCAAAGGCCTACTTACTCTGGTATTTAATCAACCCAGCTATTATTAATAATAAAGTAGCTGTAAGACAGCATAGTAGAATTGCAAGTTGCCTAGTGATTTCAGATCTAAGCTAACCTTTCAGAAGTGGAGCCATTTTTCCTCCATCTTCCCCAATGGATGGACCTCTATTCACATATCTTCAGGGCTATGAATACCCTACAAGGTGGTGCATCCCATTTCACTAAGGTAGTTCATTTCATTTTCTAGATATTATAAGTTAATTTTTACACATAACCAAGCAGTACTCCTTCCCCTCACTTCCTTATATAGGCTCAAGTTCCATGCTGCAAACAGAACAAGTTTTCTACCTATTGTACACACTAGACCTTCAACCATTTGTGAAAACAATCATGTTTTCCCTAAGTATTTTCTTATAAGGTCAAACATTCCCATTACCTTCCTAAACCGTTTGCTCAGCTTTTAGAGCCATCAACATCCCAGTCATTCCTCTTTGAATGAACTCTAATTTGTCAACTACTCTCTTAAACGGTGATGTCAAGAATGTGCTCTGACTGGCTATGATTGCAGTTGGATCATGGCTTCCTTTAATCTGTATGCTAGGTATCTTCTTAATACAGAGAGTACATTGTTTGCCAATATATCAGAGCATATTGAAAACGTGTTTGTGGCTTATAAAATATGTATTTGTGGGCACTGGAAATTGCACTATTATCCTAGATATAGAAGTTAATGAGAAGTAATGCATATAGTTGCTTCATGTGTGTAAGTGTCTAAATGACTTAAATATTGATTTTTTTCCCTTCAACTGTAGATCAAACTTCCCAGTGCTAAAGTTTCCTTATTTTAAAACAAATGCACGTATAATTTGCCAGTCAGCAGTACAGTAAGTTCCTGTGGTAAGCTCAAATCATTAGAAAGCTCAAACAGGCATATCTAGTTTGGTTTGTTTTTTAGGACTGATTGAGATAATAGACCACTAAAGACCTACTTTAATAACAACCGAACGCTATCTCATGGAGTAGTACAAATTTTCCATGTTTTTTTTATAACTTCTCCATCTATAAAGCATTGAAATGATATATGACATAGAATTTGATTAAAATTCACAGATATTTATGTACCATCTACTGTCTGTGAGATACTTATGCAGAATACTGGAGGGAAACATTAAAACGTGAATAAGACCTGAATCCTGCCATCACTTTGACTCTTCCAAAACTCCTCAGATTTTAAAGTGCGTGTAAAATAGTGAAATAAATATTATTAGGAAAATCCTCAAATTCTAAAGTGCATGTAAAATCATGAAATAAATATTATTAGGTTTTTTAGTGTGAAGTGTGTATATATTTAATTTTGAAAAGATATTAAAACAGTATAACATGTAACATTTATTAAAATATATTATGTGCTAAGTACTAGATGAGGAATTTAATGTGAATTTTCTCATTTCATCCTCAGAACAAAATTCGGAGGTAGGTGTAATTCAGCTCATTTAAGTGAAAATTAACTGAGACTCTGAAGGCATAAATAAATTTTCCAAAGGCCATACAGCAATTTAAAGGCAGAACCAGAATCCAAAATAAGACATGGAAAATCTCCAGGATTGGGTTTGATCTTTTGTGTGATTCAGAACTGACTCCTGTATTAATAGACATGTCAGATAACTAACACAGCCCTTTATCTGGTCTTTCTGGAAGAAGATACTTAAAGGTATTTTATTAGCCTGTTGATTCTTCTCTGGGATGTGACTTAGTTTCCACTGCACATTTGGGCATCTTTTCTTCTAAAATTTATAATCAGCTTCTACTGGTAATAAAGAATCACCTGCAGATATCATGAATGAAAGAAGAAAGAAAAGGAGATAGTGGTAGCTCAGTTTAGCCTCAAATCAAAATAGTATTCCAAGATGTGTTCTGGCTTTGCTTTGGGGGGAGTAAATTGATGACTATCTCAAAATAACCTCTTTTTAAATAACATAACCTAAAATTCATTGAACTTATTTAAACACACAGCACTTACAACTATAGTGTTGCTAAATATACAAACTGTTAGAATTGTCTATGAACAAAATGAAGGCTCCATACTTATAAGGCAAAATACTTAAGCAGTAAGAGAAAGATTAACTAAAATTCTCATTCACATAGGAAATAACAATGTTGATAACTCCTTTTTACAGTGTTTTCATAAATTTTCCACAAGGATTGTATGTTTTGTTTTTATTCATTTGTCATTTATGTGAAAAGAGTAAGTATGTTTCTCTTTAACTTAATGGAACTTGGATTAAAATGGGTTCTGTTATTTTAATCACATCAGTGTTGTATATCGTGAGGAAACAGTTTTCTATTTCCTTGGCAGAGAACTTTAAAGAAAAAAATTAAGCTCTAGTCAATAAGAAACTTATGTTTATATGAAACCATAATTTATGGTTTATTTGATTAGATCAATGTTTAATTATGTATTACATGTATTTTTTGTACTGAATATTTACTTATAAATTAATCCAACCCACAGCAGGAGTGCTAATAGAAGCTTCCATCCAAATATAATAAGTAAACAGAAGACAAACAGCTGTTGCAAACATCCTATTTTTGAGTCTGGGCCTGATAACAAAAAATAGTTTGGAGAATTGGCTGCTACCATACACTCACATCTGTTGAGACGGTACTGTTTCAACTCAATACTTGATCCTGCATGTCACAAGGTAGCAAGTAGTTCTCTTAAGTCAGAGAACTTAGAGAAAGCACTAAATGCTAATTTATGTTTGGATGTTGTACTTCTAAGCTCTTCATCTTCTGTGTAATGTTTAGTGAATTTATTCCTGAGATGTTTATATTTTTAAGTGTACTCAATGGATCTAGGTGTTTGTCAAAATATATTAAGTAGAAAAACTTTAACCCATTTAATTGTAGCATTTAGAAATTTGACCTGGGGGACTTCCCTGGTGATGCAATAGTTAAGACTCTACATTTCCACTGCAGGCAGCACCGATTCTATCCCCGGTCAGAGAACTAAGATCCTGATTGCCACACAGTGCATCCAAAAATAATTTTTTTTTTTTAATCCTTCAACTTTTGGTGTTCTTGTTCTAGGAAAACCACTAAATGTCTGCTTTTCAGTTGCAACCCGAAATATTCTTACCTGATCAAGCTCTTATAATTCCTTTTGCTTTGAATCATAACTGAATAGAGGGAAAATATAATTGGGCCTTGTTTTGTATACTGGAGACAGAAAGCTTATGCTACAGATAGGTAGGCATTATTCAAGTAAATAAATAGTTAAACGAAAGTTCATATGGGAATCTCACGCTGACTTCTTAATTCCTCAGGATGTATCTCTCACCGTTGCTTTGTCTTTCTTCTGCCAATGAGAACACTGTAAAGAGTCTCTCTCGGCAGTATTAATGGGAAACACTGTCTATGAGTATTGGCTAGGAAGTAGGTTGTGAGAATTTGGGAAGCGTGGTGAAAGTTAGGAAGAATAAGTGAGTTTAGGTCGTTCCTTACAGAGGTGAAGGACTGTGCTGCAGGCACACTGAGTGGTCAGTTCCTGAGTGATGAACTGAGGGATGGGCTTCCTCGGAGGCTCAGATGGTAAAGAATCTACCTGCAGTGTGGGAGACCTGGGTTCCATCCCTGAGTCAGGAGAATCCCCTGGAGAAGGGATAGGCTACCCACTCCTGTGTCCTTGCCTGTGAATCCTACGGGCAGAGGAGCCCAGCAGGCTGCAGTCCATGGGGTCATAAAGAGTTGGACATGACTGAGCGACTAAGCACGCACGCACACTGAGGGAGCGTCTCTTGTGGCTGCCACAGAACTCTGTCCTTGGCCCTGTCACATTCAGGATTTTTGTCCCTGCTTTGGGTACATATGAACTTTATGTTTTATTTTATTTTTGAATTAATTTGTTGGCATATATTTGGTTTATAATGCTGTGCTTGTTTCTGCTGTACAGCAAAGTGAACCCATTATACAGATACATATATCAACTTTTTTAGATTCTATTCCCATATAGGTCATTACAGAGTATTGAATAGAGCTCTCTGTGCTATATAGTAGGTTCTTATTATCTGTTTTATGTGTAGTAGCATGTATATGTCAATCCCAATCTCACAATTTACACCCCCCTTACTCCCAGATAACCATAAGTTTGTTTTCTACGTCTGTGACCCTATTGCTATTTTGTAAATAGGTCATTTGTACCATTTTTCTTAGATTCCACATATATGCAATATCACCTGATGTTAATCTTTCTCAGTCTTACTTCATATATAAACTTTAGATGATACCAAGTACAAAGGAATGCAAAATTATTTTATCAGGTTGAAAGTGACCAAGTCTAAAAGGAAAAAAATATCAGAAGAAAGATGAGAGGGAGATGGGTAGGGGGAGATTATAAAATGAGGATACAGGGCAGGAAAAGCAAGCAGAGAGGGGGAAAAGGGAAAAAAGAAAGGGAGAAATAAGGCAGGCAGAAAGTAAAATTCCTCAAGAATTTTTTTTTCCCTATGTGTCTCCTGGAATACATAAAGAAGATTCTTCCCTTCCAAAGCAACATTTCTAGAATGCTTTATCTCCATCTGACCCCCACTACTCCAAGTCCCCTTTCTATGCATTAAAGATGATATAACTTTATGATTTCCTATGTAAATTCTGTACGTTTTCTAATTTAGCATCCTCTTGCATCTGTTCTATTCTAATAATTATTGTACTTTGAAAGGAGAGAATGTGCTCTTATTGCAATGTTCTAAATGTATGGAAGAACAGAACAAGTCCTGCAGTGGGACATTTCTGTTTTGAAAGAGATCTTCGTGAATGAATGAAGTAGTAACACTTCCAGGAGGTCCCTTTTCCAACTTTAAAGCTCTGGGCCTTGGAATCTAGAAAGATAAATCACCTGCCCACTTTGTGATACTAAATTGAAATTGACAGGTATGTTTTGTTTATCTTGCTCAATCTTACAAAGCCTTTCCCTCCTTTGATTTTAGTATATCCCTCCTGAAATATTTGCTCTGGTAAGAAAAGCAAATATTGGGTTTTATGCCCCACTTCGTGAAGTAAGAATGATGATGTTCTAACATCAGAGAACCAAATATTCCAGGCTTATTTTTCTGAGAAAAAATTTCCTTGCAGATAGATTGTCCTCCATAGATCATCCATTCTTCACCCCTCAGTTCATTCATATTTCCTGAATTAGGGGGAAAAGAGAATACACAAAATACAAAAATACTTTCATAAAGCTTAGCTTTATGAATTAACTTCAGCCTTTTCCACTCATGAGGGAAAACTTTCCTGCCTCATTAAATCTTTAATACAATGTGCTGTCTGCACTCTACATTATTATGTGTGACATTAGGTTATATATTGCATAGTAACTATAAAGTTACTTGCCATAAAGCTGTTTCTTTCCCCTGAAGGTAGAATTAAGACAAGTACTCGTGGGAAACAGCTACTTGTGTTGCTCTTTTCTTAATGGGGTGAAATTGAGGATCAGGAGAGTGAAGGGCTTAGCACTGAACCATCTCTAGGAAGGGATGGGTGCTGCTCCTTTGTCTTACAGTGCCTTCGCAACTTGATATCTGAATCTCCCCAAAGAGAATTTTACTTAATAGGTAAGTGAAAAAGTGAAAATGTTAGTTGCTCAGTCATGTCTAACACTCAGCAACCCCATGGACTGTGGTCCACCAGACTCCTCTCTCCACAGAATTTTCCAGGTAAGTATACTGAAGTGGGCAGCCATTCCCTTCTCCAGGGGATCTTCCCCACCTAGGGAGGGATTGAACTGGTATCTCCTGCATTTCAAGCATATTATTTACCCTCTAAGCCACCAGAGAAGCATAATTAAGGGAAAAAGTAAAAGGCTAGGTCTTTGGGACTCATATGGAATGAAATATCTTCATTAAATTCACTTTCTCTTTTAATTGAAAAGGGATACACATTTCATCTCTGGTAAATATAGTCTAATCCAGTAAAGATAACAATTGACCTAAAGCAAACTAGAATTGCACTTATTTCTACCTGTGGGAAAGCAAATATTTCTAGCCAATAGATGATGAAAACTTGGTTTTTAATAGCCAAAGAAAATGAAATCTTCTATTCTCTGTACATGGAGTGCTTCATAAAATTAGAGAAATCAATGTTGTCCCCAAGATGAACTAATATGAAAATGTCAAATATAAAGCTGATAATTAAGTCTACAAAGTCCAAAATTGTGGAAAGCTGAAGTTATGCACAGTTCAGTTCAGTTCATTTCAGTCGCTCAGTCCTGTCCGATTCTTTGCGACCCCATGAATCGCAGCACACCAGGCCTCCCTGTCCATCACCAACTCCTGGAGTTCACTCAGACTCACGTCCATCGAGTCAGTGATGCCATCCAGCCATCTCATCCTCTGTCGTCCCCTTCTCCTCTTGCTCCCAAACCCTCCCAGCATCAGAGACTTTTCCAATGAGTCAACTCTTCACATGAGGTGGCCAAAGTACTGGAGTTTCAGCTTTAGCATCATTCTTTCCAAAGAAATCCCAGGGCTGATCTCCTTCAGAATGGACTGGTTGGATCTCCTTGCAGTCCAAGGGACTCTCAAGAGTCTTCTCCAATACCACAGTTCAAAAGCATCAATTCTTCGGCGCTCAGCATGACTTGACAATGTTGTGTGATGTATTGTTAGAATTCTTCATTGCTGTGGGATGAGTTGGTCTATACAGTGTTCTGTTTTTGTTTTGTTTTTTAATCCTTTGGCTCTGTTACCAGTTGTAGTTGCTGCTGACTTCTCGGAAGATTTTAAGAACATCACTAAGAGAGCTTCGTTTTCCTAGTCTTCTGTCCAGTGGGGCATCATCCAGGCAAAGAAAGAAAAGCAGCATGTCATGGTCAGAGAGCTGTAAGAATGAGAATTTCAGCAGAAAAATTACATTAAGCAAATATAAGTAGCAGAATGGATACAAGAAAAGGCTAGATTGGGAATTCCAAAACTTTTTCAAAATGTGGTTCTCTTCAGTTCAGTCGCTCAGTTGTGTCTGACTCTTTGTGACCCCATGGACTGCAGCACGCTAGGCTTCCCTATCCATCACCAACTCCCAGAGCTTATTCAAACTCATGTCCATTGAGTTGGTGATGCCATCCAAGCATCTCATCTGTTGTCCCCTTCTTCTCTTGCCTTCAATCTTTCCCAGCATCAGGATCTTTTCCAGTGAGTCAGTTCTCTTAGCATCTCCATATGTTTTTTCACATTTCCTTCTCAGTTCAGTTCAGTCACTCAGTCCTGTCCAACTCTTTGGGACCCCATGAATCACAGCACGCCAGGCCTCCCTGTCCATCACCAACTCCCAGAGTTCACCAAACTCACACCCATTGAGTCAGTGATGCCATCCAGCCATCTCATCTTCTGTCATCCCCTTCTCCTCCTGCCCCCAATCCCTCCCAGCATCAGGGTCTTTTCCAGTGAGTCAACTCTTCACATGAGGTGGCCAAAGTACTGGAGTTTCAGCTTTAGCATCAGTCCTTCCAAAGAACACCCAGGATTAATCTCCTTTAGGATGGACTGGTTGGATCTCCTTGCAGTCCAAGGGACTCTCAAGAGTCTTCTCCAACACCACAGTTCAAAAGCATCAATTCTTCGGCGCTCAGCTTTCTTCACAGTCCAACTCTCACATCTATATGTGACCACTGGAAAAACCATAGCCTTGACTAGACGGACCTTTGTTGGCAAAGTAATGTCTCTGCTTTTGAATATGCTATCTAGGTTGGTCATGATTTTCCTTATCAGACTTTATTTTTTTGGGCTCCAAAATCACTGTAGATGGTGATTGCAGCCATGAAATTAAAAGCATTAATTAAATTAAAGCTTACTCCTTGGAAGGAAAGTCATGACCAACCTAGATAGATCAACTGAAATGTGCCACAGTAGTTAGAGCTGAACAACAAAAAGATATTTGTAATTTAGCAACTTAGCAATCATTAAAAAATAATTCTCATAAATTTAAACAATATAATAATTTCTTTTCTTCATAAATTACTATAGTTACTTACTAATGAGATATTGCTTGATGAGTAATATTCAAATTCTCAAAACCTAGAATCAGATAAGACCCTGCTGCCCTTATTTTCTGTTACACATTAATTTTTGTACAACACTTGGTTTTTGATCTCAGCATTCACTGAAAACTTTCCTTAACAAAGATATGACATGACTGAAAATGCAAGTAAACAAAAACATAGCTCAAAATTTTGAGAATATCCTCTAGAGGAATTTGGAATATTATCTGATAAAATTGTGAACTACCCAGAGCTAGTTGTTTGTGTGGAATCCGATAGATACATAGTATTTCTTTGTTTCCTTCAAACATTTACGGCATCCCACTGTGCCTTTGTGAGTTTACTGCGGTGCTTTGGGGCATCTGTGCACAGAGCTAGTGAACAGAGAGCTAGATAGATCCTACAGTGTATTGAAACTGCACAGAAACTTGAATGATACTATAGATCTCAAGGCCACTGCAGGTTCTTCATTAAGGAAGTGCAACAGCAGAAGTAATTGTTGATAAAACTTTCCCCAACAAGAAAACTAAAATCAGAGAATTGAATTCGAATGCTTGATGAGGACCTAGTGAGTATGATATAGCATTGGGAACAGAAAGTTAGACAAGAAGCATCTCAAGGAATAGGATTGAGGCACTAATTTGATTCAAATAATAGAGTGAAAGCAATATTATGTAGTATCTGTAGTTTCCACTTTACAACAGAGGAATTAAACAATGGCTTGACTCATGTGACTCATGGAAGTTGGCAAAATAGTTGTTTGTTTCCTGGGAAGAGCCAGATAATAAACTTTGGGTATTCTGAGTGTTTGTTATTAAATAGTCATTCGGTACAGAAATGTAATAGGCTGAACTGTCCCCCTCAAATTCACATGTTGAAGTCCTAACTCCCAGAACCTCAAAATGAGACTGAATTTGAAGAAAGGATCCTTTATTCTGATGAAGCTAAAATGGGGCACTTAATGTGGTCCCTAATACACCATGATTTTTCCTTATAAGAACAGAAAATTAGGACATAAACAAACACAGAAGGAAGACCATGGGAGAACCCAGGAAAAAGATAACCGTCTACAAGCCAAGGTGGGGGGCCTAAGAAGAAACCAGCCTTGCTGACATCTTTTCTTTTTTTTTTGATAGGCAAGAAGTAGATTTATTAATATAGAATGCTAGTGATAGATGCAAGTGGGCAGGTGAGGTGGGTTCTCCCAGCTAACACCTTGATCTCAGGTTTCTGTTGTTTACCCAGTTTTTGGACCTTTGTTATAGCACCATGCCCAAATTCATACAGGAACATGGGACAGGATAGAAGATACAGATTGAGAAACCAGGGCTGAACACAGTTCAATCCACGAGAGAGGAATGGAAAGTCAGTAAGAAAGGACAACCAAAAAAGGGTAAGAATCTTAGAAACATCCATATACTGAGTATAGAATAAAAGAAAAATGTATTTATAATGGAGTCAGAGGTACCTCTGTCATACTGAAAGAAGTATCAGAAAAGTTTAGTGCAGTAGGAACCAAGGAGTCAAGAATCCTAAGAATTATTAGATATCACATGAAACTGAACAAAAGCCCATTCGTGGTTGCTAGACAGAGCTGATAAGTGACCTTTCAAGACATACTGTTAGTGAAGTTCTAAGTGTGGAAAGCAGGCTGAAGTAGGTCAAATAAGTAAGGGTGGATGAGTAGAAGTACAGAAAATGAGGTGGTAATACCCCATACCTCAGAGTTTGATAGCAAAACTAACAAATGTCCAGAGATAATATCTAGCGGAGACAAAGTCAATTGATGACTTGCAGCTCTGTGCACATTTGATTTGAAGGAGATAGTGAAGACTGGGACATTGAAGGAATTACTGGAAAGTGGAGAAGCAAGCAGATGAAGGAGCCAAGTCAATATAGCATTTGGAATATGGAGCAGAATATAGATGGAGAAGAGACAGAGAAGCCTTCATCCAAAGTTGTATATGAAAGGACAACTTATATTCCAAGTATTTCCACAGTTTGTTCCCCAGAAAACAAATATTCCATAGAAAATAAGTTTTTCTAGCTTTATTTTATTGGTGTCCAAAATCACTGCAGATGGTGACTGCAGCCATGAAATTAAAAGATACTTGCTCCTTGGAAGAAAAACTATGACAAGCATAGACAGCCTATTATAAAGCAGAGACATTTCTTTGCCAACAAAGATCCATCTAATCAAAGCTATGATTTTTTTCAGTAGTTACGTATGAATGTGAGAGTTGGACCATAAAGAAAGCTGAGCACCAAAGAACTGATGCTTTTGAATTGTGGTGTTGGAGAAGACTCCTGAGAGTCCCAGGACTGCAAGGAGATCCAACCAGTCCATCCTAAAGGAAATCAGGCCTGGATATTCTTTGGAGGAACTGATGCTAAACCTGAAGCTCCAATACTTTCGCCACCTGATGCAAAGAGCTGACTCATTGGAAAAGACCCTGATGCTGTGAAAGATTGAGGGCAGGAGGAGAAGGGGACAACAGAGGATTAGATGGTTCGGTGGCAGCAAGAACTCGATGGACATGAACTTGAGCACTCCTCCAGGATATGGTGAAGGACAGGGAAGCCTTGTGTGCTGCAGTCCAGGGGGTCGCAAAGAGTCAGACACGACTAGGTGACTGAACAACGGATAACTGACTTGTTACAAAGACTCTCTCCAGTGATATGTACCCTTTGGGGAAGACACATTAGCTGGAAACAATATCAAGAAATGCTTGGTTTCATTTCTTATAAAGAGATTATTTGATGCAGTTGATAGATAAATAGAAGCAAAGGAGTTTTATTGCTGTTCAGTCGCTCAGTCACGGCCAACTGTTTGCAACCCATGGACTGCAGCACGCCAGCCTTCCCTGTCCTTCATCATCTCCCAGAGCTTGCTCAAACTCTTGTCCATTGAGTCAGTGCTGCCATCCAACTGTCTCATCCTCTGTCATCCCCTTCTCCTCCTGCCTTCGATCTTTCCCAGCATCCTTCTTTACTAATGAATTGGCTTTTCACATCAGGTGGCCAAAGTATTGGAGCTTCAGCTTCAGCAGAGAATAAATAATTAACCCTAGGAGGTGTGCTCAGTCATTCAATATGTCAGACTCTTTGCCACCCCCGTGGACTGTAGCCCACCAGGCTTCTCTGTCCATGGGATTTTCCCAACAAGAATACTGGAGTGGGTTGCCATGTCTTCTGGCAGGGTATCTTCCTGACCCAGGGATCGACGCAAGTTTCCAGTATTGCAGGAAGGTTCTTTGCCACTAAGCTATGCAGGAAGCCCTATTCCTAGGAGATCCAGTTTCTCAATTAAAGGATAATATTAAAACAACCTTTTTTAAAAAATTACTTAAATAAGTACTTGACTAAGTAATTATATAGAGATATATCATCAGTATATACCTTAGGGTGAATGAAATAGACAGTGATTTTAATATTATGGAAATGAACACTTGTAGCTTGGGGAAAAAACATCTGGTAACAGTGTCATGCGTCTATTTAAAATTGCCTGTTATTTCACAACTTAGGTGGGAGCAAAAAGGATTCACTCATGAAAACTGTTATGATGCCTATGCATGAATATCAGGGGTGCATGAAAGAGGACAGAAAAAAGTTGTTTTATGAAATGTGAATGAGAAAACAATTTCTCGTTAGTATTACTACTACTACAAGCCCTCAGGTGAACAGGTTGAATTCTGCTCCATTGTTTGTGTTGTATATTACTGACCTATAAAAGACCCCTCTCTTTTTCCATGTAGTTATTTGTTGTTTTTCTCCCATTTCCACCCTCATTACTCTCTCATATTATTATTACTTCATATATTATATGACTTTATTATAAGTAGGTGTAGAAAATCCATGGACAAATCAAATATTGTAACAAATCCAACATTTTTCTTTTTATCTTGTGTCTCAACATCTGGGATATTCAAATTACATTTTGACTCTCTTCTTTGGCAAAATGGGAGTTACCTTTAATTCTAAGTTTCTTAAATTGATTTAAGGAAATTAAGAATTAATATACTTTGATCTTTTTCTTTTTTAAGGAAACCTGTTCTAGAAGGATAATAGCATGTAATCTAAATTTTAATAATCAAAATACATTTAGAAGCTCAAAGTTTGTGACATTATAGATCTGTGTCCCTATGTCCTTTCCAAACTCAGTCCCTACCTCCTATTAAATATTTTTATTAATTTAGGAAATTCTGAATAATTAAGTTCTCTTTGAAATATATGAAACATTCTTTGCTGCTGCCTTTCTGGACTCCCCATCATTAAGAAAATGTCTGGTTGATTTTTGAACAAGCACATTTTATGTAATTTTGGAAGCTTATCTTAATATAACCAAAAAACTTTTACATAGATTCACCCCTCATTACTCACAGTAATGCCAAGTGCTATAGTCCAGGCAGATATTTATTATTTTAGATATGAAAAGACATTATAACAGGGCTATTTTTCAGTGTAGCAGAGGAATAAAAGTTTTCTGAATTTTAGTTCCTTATAAAGCTCCCTGTAATGAGCTCTTAGAAGACATTGAGAAGCTGTGATTTAAAAACTTTGTTTAATCAGCCATGGCGAGCTGTGTTTCATTCCCAATGGAACAACTCTGAAAGGAATCTGGTTTCCTCCTCCTCCACCCAGAGCATCACCAGGAGTTGCTTTGTGGTCAGGGTCTGCCATGAGAGGCCACAGAGGGCCCAGGGCGGCGAAGCTAGGTCTCTGCTTGTCGTTATGGAGGAAACGGCAGAATACAAATCATCAGCTTTGTTTTATGAGTGTCTATTTACAATGCTGGGGTGGAACTTTTTAGAAAAGCACTGCAGCATTTGCATCGTCTGTCATTCAAGTTCCAATGTTGATTCCTGTCCTGTAAATGATCTTGCTTTCCTATTTTTTTTTAATCCTTTGTACAAGGTTACTGTCAATGTCAGCAAATGTAAACCTCAAGCATACATTGTGTGGGGTTCAGCACACATGATGGAAGGAAAGAATTTTGTTTAATGAAAAAGGATAGCAGTATTCATTCACACTAAGTATATTTGATTGCCCAAGGGAAAGTGTATCTTTGGGAATTTTGATTAAATTTTTTCATGATATAAAATTTGCTGCTTTATTTCTTTTTCTTTGACCAACAACATTCTCCAGCATAGCTTATAGTTTAGGTAAAGTACCTGGGAAATGAAGTGATGTCTTTGCTGAAAGCATTCAGACCCACAGAAAGTGAGTGACCTTCGGTGATGAGTAGAAATCTCCCAATTTTAACAAATATCCTCCTCTGTTTGGGAATTGTAAAGCTCAAGCCACACACTAGGAAAAATGCCAGGAGGGGCTGTGTTTTGTTCCCTGGAAATTAACCTATTTCGGCAAGCCTGCAACACCAGGAAAAAGGGTACATGAATTTATATGATGTATGTCAGGCTTACCATTGATAGGTAAGGTTCGTATAAAGGTTACTCCTAAAGAAATGTCCATCATTCTCAATCTGCTCATGATTTCTGTTTCTTCCAAATCCTGCCCTCTAGAACAATAAAATAATTTAAAAATAATAAGCAAAGCACAGTTTAATAGCCCATCTCCTGTCCTGTGATGATGACGCATCTTCTCTCTTATAGCTCACAGCAGCTGGAGGACAGTTGATGTTTACTGCATCATATGACCTTGAAGAAGCAAATGAAGACGCAGAGCACACACTCCAGCTTATGGTCATCTTAGAGGTAGAGTATGGGAAGTGTCATTTATGTTTAACTGCTTTACACTCATGTAATCTGAGGTTATTCCTTACCTAACTAGTTTAACATTCATTTATATGCTACTAGAGAAAAATATTGTATCTTGGGAATTTTTTTCTGCCATTCACTCTGAGACATATCTAGAAGACTGCACACAGGTCTTGGGTTCCAATGGTAAAAGGGATTTTTAGAGCAGACTTGAAATTTAAATTTAAAACCTAATGACCATGTCCCCCAGAATATAAGTATACCAAAAGTATTTGAGCAAATAGCTGATTTATATAGTTGTAGTTTTTATATCTCTCGTTGCTTCCAAGTATATTTTATTGTTTATACCTTTGTTTATATTAGATAGAAGTAAGTGGAAAAGGGAAATTTATCTCTTTAGGTAAAGTTGAATCTTGACTTCAAAACTCTCTTAATTTAACTAAGAAAAATATAGGAGAAACTGCTTTGAGCATTTGGAGGGACACAGGCGGTTCCCAAAGGCTATAAGCCTAAAGTTATCACATAAAAGCTGCCTTCCTTTCTCATATTCTTCCTTTCTTCTCCTCTGCTCACACAAAGGCACACATTTCATGCATATTTATGGGTCCAAATGGATCTATGTTGATTTTGCATGGGGCTCTGTTGTTGTTTGGTCTTGAAATGTTCATGCATGAGAATCAATTTTAAAAAAAAGTCTTCCCCCAAAATGAATGTTTCCAGTATTAGGTGAAGTGATCTGAGTGATATATATCATTACATATGTGTGTGTTTATGAAAATAGAAGTATGTCATGGAATTCCTTTGAGATAAAAGGGGTTCTCTAAATGTAAAATATTGAGAAGCTATGTATTATTAATATGACTGAATTAAGATAAAAGGTTAACCCAAGTGGTAATAATGCCATTATCCGATTGTAATCATGAAACTGGAGAATTTTGTCTTGTTTCTTTTTTCCCCAGATTGAAGAGTCCTTTAAAACAATAGCTTCATGCACTGTTTTAACTTTTCTTCCCTATTTTCCTATATAATCCACATTCACCATAAAATACTATATCTGAAATATTCAGTTTTGCACACTTCTATAAAATTGATGTATTTGTAATCATATATATCTAAACTTACCAAGTATTAATTATTTTAGTTATTAGGGGAAGCAGAGTCACGCATAACCAAGAAGCTTATACTTTGTGGTACATCGAGTTAAGGCTAATATTTAAATTGTTTTCTCTCTGCCTTTTATACATACTAGAAATATGCTGACAGGGAAAGCTAACCTGAAATAAAAAACCTACTGAGGATAACCTACAAAGAGGAGAATCTCTTTTTTCACAGTTTTATCCTTGTATACTCTCTTTTCCCCTTTAGGGAAATGACTTGAGAATCAGCTCAGTCCAAGAGGAGGTGTATCTGCAACCATCTGAAGAACATAGTAATGTGTTGTCACTTAAAGAAGAATCATTTACCACACATGGCACAAATTTCCCAGTCAGTAGAAAGGAGTTTATGACAGTGCTTGTGAATTTGCAGAGAGTCCTCATACAAATCACATACAGCCTTGGGATGGATGCCATCTTCAGGTAAACTCAGGAATTGCATCTTCCAGCTCTTACACATTTGCCTTGGGGAGGACATGCAAGTGCTAAGTGACTGAAGATCCCTGCTGCTGCTAAGTCGCTTCAGTCGTGTCCGACTCTGTGCAGCCCACCAGGCTCCCCCATCCCTGGGATCCTCCAACCTACTGGAGTGGGTTGCCATTTCCTTCTCCAGTGCATGAAAGTGAAAAGTGAAAGTGAAGTCACTCAGTCGTGTCCAACTTCTAACTCTGTCCATGGGATTTGCCAGGCTAGAGTACTGGAGGTTTGCCTTCTCGTAAGGTTTGCCATCTTCAAATAATAGTTAATGATGGAGCACCGGTTTTCTGAAAAGTGTTTCTATTGATCTTTAAAATTTTACCTACCCAGGATGAATCTTAGTCCTTTGATGATTCTCAGTTCTGCCAGAACATGCAATAAAAATGATCCCTATACTGAGAAATGCTATACTGGAAAGCACAATCTCCTTTATGATGACTCAAATAGTGGAGAAGTAAAGTGATATAATTCCAGGATACCCATATTCAGAAAGTGGTTTGTGAAATATTTGCTTCCATTAATTCATTCAGTAGATTCTGACTTAGTATATTGTTGATAATGAGAGATATAAGCACCTTCATTTGAATAACCACAAGTTTTTTTGTGAAACACTGTAATACTATAATGGCTACATGATATCAAGGAAAGTAAGACTAAGAATTCAACTAGCTCTATTGCTTATTATATGTATGACCTTTGGCAAGTGGTTGGTCCTTATGGAAACTGGATTTCTTCAAATGTGAAGTGGAGATAATAGTGCCTACCTTTCAGGGTCATTGTGAAAATTATATGTGATAATTATGTAAACTGCTCATTACCTCGAACACTTTCAAGGGATTATTCCTTTCTACTCTCTGTTTTGTTTCCTTAAAGAGAGAACCCCCCAACTTGAGCTACACATGTCCATAAGAAGCACCCTAAAGGCTGCTTTCCATTAAAAAAAAAATGACTTGCAAATTTCACGGCAGTTTTTTCCTGCATGTGTGCATTCTAAATCGCTTCAGTTGTGTCTGACTCTGTGCAACCCTGTGGACTATAGCCCACCAGTCTCCTGTGTCCAAGGGATTCTCAAGCAAGGATACTAGAGTGGGTTGCCATGCCCTCCCCCAGGGGATCTTCCAGACCCAGGGATCAAACCCAGCATCTCTTATGTTTTCTGCATTAGCAGGCAAGTTTGTTTGTTTGTTTTTTTTACCACTAGTGCCACCTGGCAAGCCCAATTTTCTCCTAAAGCAGCTTAAATTAGATGATCAAATGTGACCCCAAACCGACAGCTTAGCATACCCATCAGCACAGCAATGTCTCCAATGCTGGTTTATCTACAAGAGGGTCTTTTAATTGCTGATGCTCCACCACCCCCCTTCATCTGCTTGTGCTGTCTAGTTTGTCTTTCACTTGTAGTATTTCAACTAAGTGTAATCATCATTACCATCTCCCTAAGGAGAGAATCGCAGATTCAGAAACAGAACCACTGCCAAACAATGTACCTCTTTTGCATAGTCAATGCTGCTAGAAGCTGGGTTAAAATGCCGTGAAGATGAGAAGCAGCACTTCGGAATTAATTATGTTTTTTCACATTTAGTAAATAGAGACTGTCATGATGTTTAAAGAGTACAAAGAGATGAGTCCTCTGGATTTCAAAATAAATGACAAGCAAATTGACAAAAGTGGCTGAGGGGTTTGTTTATTTTTGCCAGCCTTGCTTCTCAGACTAGTTAATCCAAAGCATTTCTCCCTGATTCATGTGAGATAATTTTAGTGTCTACTTATCTTAAAATCACTAGTTTCATTTGAGCCTTCTGAGCTTTTCCCATACACGAACAACATGTTCACAGAACATGGCTATGGGATCCGACACGGGATCTGATTCATGTAGGTGATGCTCTCTGCAGCCTACATTACACAAGGCACTGTAGTTCGAGAAGTTAGGCCATGTTGTATGTGAAACTCCTACCCACTTCAGGTCAGCCACAAGCCAGCATGAATCTTGAGTCAGTAAGCTTGTTATATTTTATTTATCTCTGATCTAAGAGTGGATTGAGTCCTATTTGTAAAATATCACTTGAATTGATTTCAACTTGTCTTGCACAGTAGGCTTCCAACTTGGTATATGGCTTATGTGTAAGCACAAGTAAATTGAAGCTATCACAACAGAAATTCATGTTTAGAATTATTTAAGGAGGATTTACTTCCATGGTAGTTCTCTCTGCAAATGGGCTTATGTTCCCTCCCGATACGGAGGAACTGGAATTGAATAGTGGAAGGAAAATGGGGCAGCAGGTTAGAATTTTGACTTCTGTTTTCAAGTCAGCTGTTTAATAGCTGTGAACAGAAGTGTTATTTTAGATCTCTCTGGATTTCAGTCACCTCATCTGTAAAATCAGGAGGACAATGGACAATTGTCAATGTCAAAAAGTCACTATGAGAATGGAATTAAAGCAAAAATGCTTTGCTCATGGCCAGTCAGCACACAAATCTGAAGTATTTACATCTAACCTGCACATTCTAGGAAGTACCATTTTCTCCATTAAGTACCATTAAGACTTGAAGGTATCTAGAATAAAGAATGGATTGGTGTTTCAAAATTGAGACCATTTTTGCTGTCATTCTTTTCTACAGTGCTGAGGAGCCCATGTGATAAACTTAACTGATTTTCTCCTCATTGTACTCATTAATAAATGAAGATAAAAATGGAAAACTTTTCATTCTTTCTTTAAGAATGTAAGAGAAATCAACTTAACTGTGAATCTTTCTCCTTTAAATTCTCCAAACCTTAGTTTCAATACCAATCCTTGATATTTAACTTGATATTTTTCTTACCGCTTGTAAAAGTGAAACTGTTAGTTGCTCAGTCATGTCCGACTCTTTGTGACCCCATGGACTGTAAACCACCTGGTTCCTCTGTCCAGGAAGTTCTCCAATCAAGAATACTAAAGTGGGTAGCCATTTCCTTCTCCAGATCTTCCCAACCCAGGGATTGAACCAGGTCTCTTGCATTGCAGGCAGATTCTTTATCATCTGAGCCACCAGGGAAGACCTTATACCCTATACTAGACATTAGTACAGTTCATCAAATTTTAATCTCCTTCTTTTGAAATACTGCATTTCCTTTGAGGGTAGATGTTATCATAGGTCTTGGTTTGGCCAATGAAATGTGAGCTGAAGTGATGTATTATTCCTGTTCTACTATCCCCTCTCCCAACCCTAGAAAAGCATTGAATTACCTGTAGGAGACTCTATGGAGCTTACACAGTTACCAGAACATAAAAACAGTCTGAAATATTGACAGCACATGGAAGTCAGCTGCCCTGAAAGGTTACCCAGAACCGTAGAGGATTTTCCTTGAGTTTTCTGACAAGCCACTGAGAATTCAGTTTGTTAGCCCAGCATAGCTGAGCCCATTGTGATTTTATTGTGATACAACCCATATATCTTTATTGTTTGAAAATAAATTTCTCCTAGGCTAGACATTTTCACATGACTTTTAAGAATGGGTTTTTTTTTTTCTAGTATCAAAAACATTACACAGAATTTATCTAATAAATTATCCAATAAATCTAGAAAAATCCATATAAACAAAGGAGTGTTTTGATGATTATAGAAATAGTTCTGATAGTAAACTTCTACCTTATGAAAGTAATAATCGAGGTAATCACATTTGAAGAAATTACTACAATAAGGGCTCTAACGATCTTAAAAAGATTTCTATAACTTGCTCTTGGGAAGAGGTTCAACCAGGTTTTATACCAACATGTATTTTTTTTCCCCATTGCCTTACACTGCCTCCCAAATCTATTCTGTAATATTGGATTTATTCAGTCTACCAGCATTTACTGAGTGCCTTCCCTGTGTATTTGAATCTCAGCTTCCTCTTTTGTAAAATGGCAGAAACATACCTAACTTTCAAGATTGAATGCTCAGTGAGAAAATGATGCATCTGAGACATCTGACCTTCTGTCTAGTGTACTGTGGGAGACAATGTCGGGCAACAAGCTAAGCATTGGTTTTTTATTTCAGTCTGTGCTGCACAATATTTGCAGACAGTGTTATATAGACAAGGCACTTTACTTCTCTGAGCTTCGGGTTCTTCCTTTGTGAGTGTGGGCAGAAACATGATTACTGCATTGGTCTCATTGATTTTTTAAAATATAACTTTATTTATTTATCTATTTTGGCTGTGCTGGGCCTTCGTTGCTGCGCTGGCTTTTGTCTAGTTGCAGAGAGCAGGGGCTACTCTCTAGTTGCAGTCCATGGGCGCCTCGTGGCGGTGGCTTCTCTCGTGGAGCACAGGCTCTAGGGAGCACTGATTTCAGTACTTGCGGCCTGTGAGCTCAGTAGTAGTCGTTCTTGGACTTTAGAGCACAGGCTCAATAGTTGTGTCACACGGGCCTAGTTGCTCCACAGAAGGTGGGATCCACCCAAACCAAGAGATCGCATCTGTGTCTCCTGTATTGACAGGCATATTCTTCAGCACTAAGCTGTCAGGGAAGCCCAATTTCACTGATACTTAAGGGAGACATGTCTCAAGTTCCCATTATAATGCGCAGAAGTTTTAATTATTATAATGCACACTTAGTGGGGCTTCCCTGGTAGCTCAGAGGTTAAAGCGTCTGCCTCCAATGCGGGAGACCTGGGTTCAATCCCTGGGTCGGGAAGATCCCCTGGAGAAGGAAATGGCAATCCACTCCAGTATTCTTGCCTGGAGAAGCCCATGGACGGAGAAGCCCTAGTAGGTTACAGTCCACAGGGTCGCAAAGAGTTGGACACGACTGAGCAACTTCACCTTCACCTTACCTTACAGTTAGTACACAGTAATTATTATGATGTGGTAGTTCTAGGCTAAGGAAAGAGGAAACAAAGATGGAAAATGATCAGTGAATTCAAACAACATATAGTCCATTATCCAAGTCAGACGTATGTTTGTGGTGTATAATAAAGAGTGCAGTGGAAGTGAGCACAATGCATATTGGTAGGAATAAGGAGAAAGAAATATGAATTCTCATATTAGCATTTAGTATATTTTTGATGAATGGTTTGCAACAGTGGTAGATTCTGTTCGTTATTTCCCTTAGTTGGCATAGGACTGACAATGTTTGGGAGAAATGTCTAGCTCATACCAAGATAGCTCACTCAGACACTGACTGAGTTTGTAAATGATTCTGTTGCCTTTTTAGGTATGAGATAAACAATGATTAGACTTCATTAACTGAGTAGTACTTTGTGGAGCTTTCACAAGACAGAGACTAAAGGAAATTTTAGGTCATAATCTTGTGTTGCATTAAAAATGAAATAGAACAAAGCCCCTTAACAACAATAAAATCTTTATCTATGGTAACAAACCCAAAGTAACATTTATTTAGTATAATTAAATGGAGGTCCTCTAAATTTTTTAAAAAGGTGAATTAAAAAAAATAATTATTTAAAAGAGTTTTAAGATCAAGTGTCCTATTGTTTAAAGAATAATTTGGATTTTTTTCCTTTTTTTGTGAAACATGATATATCTAACTCTGGTTGAAAATATAGTAAAAAATATACAGAGCATCTTTAAGTCAGTACCAGGGCAATGTTTCTTATATGATTCCAATATTTTCAATAATAGCTTATATAATTATGCCTTGGCTCTTCATCCATCATCTTATCTGTATTTTCCTTTCATAATAATTAGAAAGAACCAGCTAGAGCATTTGACAAATCTTTGACAGTTTGTGCATCTCCAACAATACTTTATTACTACCAGCATTATGTATTTTAATGAATACAGCCTATATCAAGAAAAGAAAATGACCATATTGAAAGAGGAAAAAGAATAAACCACAGACTTCTTCAAGAGTAACACTAAAAACTGTTAAACACATTAAAATCCCATTTAACAAATATCAGAACCTAATGAACATTGGGACTGCTCGGTGAATACTAATGTGGAATATTGCTGGGAAAGATGTTTGAATGCTGAAATTTCTCATAGCTCAAAATGGTTACATAGATTAAGGAGAGGAACATCTGTTGTTTCAAAGACAAATGGTAGTTCGCTGAAAATATTTTTGTTTTGTTCCATTTTAAATTTTTTCTTAATGTAGTCATTTACTTTCTTTCTATTTTAAAATGTTGCTATACTGCAGTCCACACTTAGTTGCTTCGACTGAAGTGTCCAACTCTGTGACCCCATTTACTGTAGTCCACCAGGCTTCTCTGCTCATGAGATTTCCCAGGCAAGAATACTGGCATGGGTTGCCTTTTCCTTCTCCTTGGATACTACAGTCCATAGGATCGCAAAGAGTCGGACATGACCGAAGTAACTTCAGTTCAGTTCATTTCAGTTGCTCAGTCGTGTCTGACTCTTTGCGATCCCATGGAGTGCAGCATGCCAGGCTGACCTGTCCATCACCAACTCCCAGAGCTTACTCAAACTCATGTCCATTGAGTCGGCGATGCCATCCAACCATCTCATCCTCTGTCGTCCCCTTCTCCTCCTGCCTTCAATCTTTCCCAGCATCAGGGTCTTTTCCAATGAGTCCAGAGCGTACTGCTGGCATATGCCGTGGCTGACTTTATTTTTCTGGGCTCCAAAATCACTGCAGATAGTGATTGAAGCAATGAAACTAAAAGACGCTTACTCCTTGGAAGGAAAGTTATGACCAACCTAGACAGCGTATTAAAAAGCAGAGACATCACTTTGCCAACAATTTTTTGTCTATTCAAGGCTATGGTTTTTCCAGTGGTCATGTATGGATGTGAGAGTTGGACTACAAAGAAAGCTGAGTGCCAAGGAATTGATGCTTTTGAACTGTGGTGTTGGAGAAGACTCTTGAGAGGCCCTTGGATTGCAAGGAGATCCAACAAGTCCATCCTAAAGGAGCTCAGTCCTAGGTGTTCATTGGAAGGACTGATGCTGAAGCTGAAACTCCAATACTTTGGCCACCTCCTGCGAAGACTTGACTCATTGGAAAAGACCCTGATGCTGGGAAAGATTGAAGGCAGGAGGAGAAGGGGACGACAGAGGATGAGATGGTTGGATGGCATCGCCAACTCAATGGACATGAGTTTGGGTAAATTCTGGGAGTTGGTGATGGACAGGGAGGCCTGGCATGCTGCAGTTCATGGGGTCACAAAGAGTCGGACACAACTGAGCGACTGAACTGGGCGCAGCACTTTCACAGCATCATCTTTTAGGATTCAGAATAGTTCAATTTAGCATGCATGAAAATTCTTTCTTAATTTTTTGTTTATTAATCTTATATTGATTGTCCTGGGACTATATATACAGTTGACCAGGCTCGTGGTTAGTAAGCTGTGATAGTCTGTTATATGATAATCAACTAGTATGCATGCATGATAAGTCTCTTCCATTGTGTCTTCTTTGAGATCCCATGGACTGTAGCCAACCAGGCTCCTCTGTCCATGGGGTTATCCAGGCAAGAATACTGGAGTGCTTTGGCAGGCCTTCCTCCAGGGGATCTTCTGTTTGTCTCTGGCATTGGCAGGCGGGTTCTTTGCACCACCTGGAAAGCCCAATCGACTAGTATTGTTGTTCAGCCACTAAGTCATGTCTGACTCTGCGACTCCATGAATGGCAGCATGCCAGGCTTCCCTGTCCTTTCACTATCAACTAGTATCAGTTAGTCAGTCAGTTCAGTTGCTCAGTCATGTCCAACTCTTTGTGACCCCATGAACTGCAGCATGCCAGACCTCCCTGTCTATCACCAACTCCTGGAGTTCCCTCAAACTCATGTCCATCGAGTCGGTAATGCCATCCAGCCATCTCATCAACTAGTATAGTAATCATGACATCATCTAATTCTGAAATTAAAGTGATCAGAAATACAAGTTTGTCATGTGACAGTCCATTACTTGCAGGTGATTAGATGTCACAATAAATTCAGATGAGTTCTGGCCTGTGGCCTCAAGTCCTAATGCTAACAGTTTTCAATTTATCTTTTTTGTTAGATCAAATAAGTAATTTTTCTTTCATTTGTCTGATTTTATTCATCTAAATATGGATGTTAAACTTCAGTGTATTGTTTTAGAGTATGTTATTCACTACTTACAATATAATTTCATTCCATTACTCTATCCATTTATTTATTCATTTATCATGTGTTTTTAGTCTTATATCCATCCATTTATCCATCTGTCTGTCAACCCACTATTCGTCTATCCTTCTATCTATCCATAGATTCATCCATCCAATAAAAATGTGTTGAGTGTGCATTGAGGTGATCAGGCTAGGTTTAGAGATGACACATCAGAATCTCTTTTCTTAAGAACTAGCTTATAAACTCATGTAAACATAAACAAGTAGTATTTTTATTTTAGTAACTCTTCCAAACCTTATGTTGTATTAAGAATTGTCATATTTAGAAATTCCACTCCTAGTTATATACCCCAAAGAATTAAAAATGGGTACTCAAAAATACTTTACACAAATATAGCAGTATATTTGCAATAGTCAAAGAGTAATAATAGCCAAACATCCATCAACAGATGGATGGATAAAGAAAATGTGGTATATTAATACCACAATAATAGAATATTGGGCTTCCCTGGTGGCTCAGACAGTAAAGTGTCTGCCTGCAATGTGGGAGACACAGGTTCAATCCCTGGGTTGGGAAGATCCCCTGGAGAAGGAAATGGCAACCCACTCCAGTACTCTTGCCTGGATAATCCCATGGACAGAGGAGCCTGGTAGGCTATAGTCTGTGGGGTCACAAAGAGTCAGACTATATCTATATATATAGATATAGTCCCAAGACAATCAATATAAGATTAATAAACAAAAAATCAAGAAAGAGTATTTATGCATGCTAAAGACTGAGTAGCTTTAAAATATTGCTACCATAAAAATAAATGAAATATTGATATGTCCTACAACATAGATGAACTTTGAAAACGCTATGCTAACAGAAGTTAGACACAAAAAGTATATATTATATACGTCCATTTGTATGAAATATCCAGACTAGGTAAATCCATGGAGACAGAAGCAGCTTCATGGTTGACAGGAATTGAGGAAATGGTGGAATAGAGTGTGACTGCTTGATAGACACAGGGTTTTATTGTGGAGGGGGAAGAGGGAGCTAATGAAAATGTCTGGAACCGGAGATGGTGGTTGTACAACACTGTGAATGTATTAAATGACACCTTAAAGTGATTATGTTATGCAAAATTCATCTCGATTAAAAAATAGTGCCCGTGACACTTTATATACAAGTTTATTTGGTGGGAGGAAAATGACTGAAAATTTGTTTAAATCTCTGTGTAACCCAAATTCTGTAAAACAGTGATTTTTAATGCTTGCCAGTTTAGAACCTTCTGCCAAGCTGTCTAAACTGTGCCCCCAGAGAAGAAAGCATCCAAAAAATGGTGTCAAATGAGTCAATCTGTAGGTAAATATAATTCGCTTGTCTTTAGACAATGCCAACTAGCACCCAGCACCTATAGCATTCCCATCCAAACGTCTGTTTTCTACGATTCCAAGATGATTTTCCTTTTCTGCTTCTCAGTTATGCATGAACTTATACATGTTCCAAGGTACTATCAAGTCTCTGTTGTTGTTAGTGGCTCAGTCCTGTCCAACTCTTTATGACCCCATGGACTGTAGCCCACCAGGCTCCTCTGTCCATGGAACTCTCCAGGCAAGAATACTGGAAGTGGGTCATCACTTCCTTTTCCAGGGGATCTTCCTGTAGATTATTCATGTAGTCATTTTGATTCGATTTCAACAGTGAATGTATGTTAATAAAATGCCTAGCATTTTATGACCACATACATGAGTTAGGTACTATATCAAGAATATTGTATTCATTAATCCTTGAATCAATTCATTATGTTTGGACTCTTGTATTATCTCTGTTACACAGATGACAGTATTGAGGCCTAGAGATATTAAGTCATTTCTTCCACAATATGGGACTGGTAAGATCTCCAGAGGGTCCCTTCTAGGGATCAAACCCGAGTCTCCCTCATTGCAGGCATGTTCTTTACCACCTGAATCACCAGGGAAGCCCCCTATCAAGCTTCTAGGATTAGGAAAATCAGGATGAAAGCAGAGATTTTAGAAACCTGTTGCCAGAAAACATAGCTTAAAGATTGTCACTTTTGAAGATACATTCAATGAGCCTATTAACTTTGTTCTCTGCCTTGATTACAACATAGATTCTCAAACTGGCAAGGTCTTTGGTAATTGTGGATCACTAATCAATAAAAATCTACCACCACTCTTAAGGAAGCAACTAAAAAATTCATGTCCTAGCAAGAGTCATTGTATCTTTTTTATAGTTAAATAATGGCATTTTAGATGTTATGAAGATCTATCAATTATTTTATAAAGCAATAATTATCTATGAATCAAGAGCAGTCATTTAATTTTGTGCTGTTAGAGTTGATTTAAAATTTAAAATGACAAAAATCTAGTTTAAGTCATAGAAATTTTATTCTTTTGTATTTTGATACTATTTCAACAGTCAATGTATATTAATAAAATACCTAGCATTTTATAACCACATACATGAGTTAGGTACTACATCAACAACTTTACATTCATTCTTTCATTTAATCCTTTAATCAATTCATTATATATGGACTCTTGTATTATCTCTGATACAAAGATGACAATTGAGGCCTAAAGATGTTAAGTCATTTCTTCCAGGCAATGGGACTGGTAAATATCAGAGACAGCATGTGAATCTTGATCTCTCTGGCTCTTGAGCTTGTGTTCTTAACAATGAAGATTTTGTATTTTCCTTTATTTAAAAAAAGTGATAAGCCAATAAGACATGAANGTGAATGTATATTGGTTGCATATTTTGGAAGAAATACATACACACAACATACATATATACCATTTTATGTAATTGCAGTTTCAGTTTGGCCAAATCAGCTTTTTCTCAAAATAACGAGTGATACCAAATCTCAATGCTAAAATCACCAGATCTGTACAGAAGTACCAATAAAATGAAACTCATAAATACAGAAAGCAGTGAATTTAATTTAGGCCTAAAACAATTTAGGAAAATAGATCTAACTAATCCCGAAAGATTAGATGCTGTGAAAGTGCTGCACTCAATATGCCAGCAAATTTGGAAACCTCAGCAGTGGCCACGGGACTGGAAAAAGTCAGTTTTCATTCCAATCCCAAAGAAAGGCAATGCCAAAGAATGCTCAAACTGGCGCACAATTGTACTCATCTCACACGCTAGTAAAGTAATGCTCAAAATTCTCCAAGCCAGGCTTCAGCAATATGTGAACTGTGACTTCCAGATGTTCAAACTGGTTTTAGAAAAGGTAGAGGAACCAGAGATCAAATTGCCAACATCCGCTGGATCATGGAAAAAGGAAGAGAGTTCCAGAAATACATCTATTTCTGCTTTATTAACTATGCCAAAGGCTTTGGCTGTGTGGATCACAATCAACTGTGGAAAATTCTGAAAGAGATGGGAATACCAGACCACCTGACCTGCCTCTTGAGAAACCTATATGCAGGTCAGAAAGCAACAGTTAGAACTGGACGTGGAACAACAGAAAGGTTCCAAATAGGAAAAGGAGTACGTCAAGGCTATATATTTCCACCCTGCTTATTTAACTTCTATGCAGAGTACATCATGAGAAACGCTGGGCTAAAAGAAGCACAAGCTGGAATCAAGATTGCTAGGAGAAATATCAATAACCTCAGATATGTAGATGACACCACCCTTATGACAGAAAGTGAAGAGGAACTAAAAGGCTCTTGATGAAAGTGAAAGTGGAAAGTGAAAAATTTGGCTTAAAGCTCAACATTTAGAAAATGAAGATCATGGCATCTGGTCCCATCACTTCATGGGAAATAGATGGGCAAACAGTGGGAACAGTGTCAGATTTTATTTTTTGGGCTCCAAAATCACTGCAGATGGTGATTGCAGCCATGAAATTAAGGGACGCTTGCTCCTTGGAAGGAAAGTTATGACCAACCTAGATAGCATATTCAAAAGCAAGAGACATTACTTTGCCAACAAAGGTCCATCTAGTCAAGGCTAAGGTTTTTCCAGTGGTCATGTATGGATGTGAAGAAACCTGAGCACCAAAGAACTGATGTTTTTGAACTGTGGTGTTGGAGAAGACTCTTGAGAGTCCCTTGGACTGCAAGGAGAACCAACCAGTCCATTCTGAAGGAGATCAGCCCTGGGATTTCTTTGGAGGAAATGATGCTAAAGCTGAAACTCCAGTACTTTGGCCACCTCATGTGAAGAGTTGACTCATTGGAAAAGACCCTGATGCTGGGAGGGATTGGGGGCAGGAGAAGAAGGGGATGACAGAGGATGAGATGGTTGGATGGCATCACCGACTTGATGGACATGAGTTTGAGTGAACTCCAGGAGTTGGTGATAGACAGGGAGGCCTTGTGTGCTGCGATTCATGGGGTCACAAAGAGTTGGACACTACTGAGCGACTGAACTGAACTGAATATAAGAACATTTGATAAAGTTTCACTTTTACCTATTAATATGCAGATTTATTTCTGAAAAAAAGGCAACAAAAATAATTTACTTCTTTTCCTTTGCTTCCATTTTTGTTTGAATTTAAAAGATTGGACTGAATATTGTGTCCCTCTGCTTTTCTAGTTTAATTATTAAAAATAAGTCAGTCATATGAATATTTCTTATTTTAAAAATTCCTTCAACTATGATTTTAAACTATCTCAAAAAAAAATAGGGAAAACATATAGCCAAAAACCAAGAAATGAGCAAAAATGGTCTTATATCTTTTCAGCATTTGATTGTGGTACAGTTTGTGAGCACTTTTAAACTAGGCTGACTTTGCCTAATATGATGAATGACCAGGATTTCAAGTTATATTCATTTGCCTTTTTTCTCATCATAAACATGTGCTTATATTTACATCATTGTTCCTATCCTGTTCCTCAAGAGATGTAACACCTAGGAGCTTGTTTACTTATTCACCATCTCTTTTTCCTTCTGCTCAGGCTGAGCTCTGTTGAACTTGAATCTGCAGTCCCCTATCCTACTGACGGAAGCTTTGCAACAGCCGTGGAAGTTTGTCAATGTCCACCAGGGTATAGTGGCTCCTCCTGTGAAGTAAGTTTGTGAGAATATAGCTTCAGTGCATTCTAAGTTCTTTCAGCATTAACTATTAAACTATTCTAAAATGAATTTAGTTTTTTCATCAAGGATTGCACAAATGATAGTGTCTTATTACTCGAAGAACTTCAATGTCTGCCAAAAGTCATGACTGTCAAGTAGAGTGTTACTCATATGATGTCATCTTGAAGTCATATTTTTCCTTTTGACATAATAGCTAAAAATCTACTGCTTTTGAAAGTTTTTGTTTTCTCTTTAATCCGTTGATAAAATGGGATGAATGATGGTGGAATACTATTTCAATATATTTCTCCTTCATTTCCACCTGAGTGCTTGAGAGGAATTTAGCACTGTTTCTTTTCTTTTTCACTTTCTCCATTTTTTTTAATCCTATGCACCACATTCTTTCTCTACTTTATTCCTAAGAATACAACCAATTCACAATCATCTGAAGGACTCAATCTTTAAAATGTCAAGAACATAATATATGGAAGAAATACCTTGATTCGGAAAATTTTCTACAGGTCTTTGATTTGTTTAGCTCCTAAAGTTTGAGATATTTATTGTTGTCTCAGTATTCTAGATTAATGTTCCTTACTTAATATTGCAATGTGTCCTTCTAAGGTAATAATTTTTATTTACTTTTATGTATGTTGTAGGTGGTTTGAAAATTGATTTTACTTGAAATCTGCTCAAAAAATATAAGCACCATTTCCCTGATAGAGGGCATGGCTTCGTATAAATAGGAGCTTAAATTCTTTAAAAATGGTGCCTTTAAGAAATCATCTGAGTGTACCAAGATGTTCCACTTCAGCACCCTACCCCATTAAGCCATTTACAGAAATACCCTAGGCTTTGCTTTTCAGTTCTCTTGTACTTTAAAATAATGCATGCTTCCAGAGGATACACAGGGCTTAGAGTCATATTCATGTCAGACGTTTTTTTTAAGTGAGCTTGTATTCACCTATCTAAAAATAAAACTAAATGTAATTCACCATCACTTTTTTTAAAATTCATACAGAGAATACAAAAATAATAATGGAAATGAATTAGCTCTGTCAACCCAAATTTGATTTCACATATAAAATATATGTTGTATTTGATGAAACATATTCTTTAAGAACCTAGCAGTTTTTATTTCAAACCAGAAAGCTCTCTTTGAACTTCTAAGTTCTTATTTCAACTGAAATAAACTACTCTTATTATATTCTTGCTTTCACACTTATTCCCACATTGGTGATTCTTAGTACTCTTCATCATCTTCTGTACAAATTTCAAATGCCCATTGAATCTGAAACTGTCTGTATTAGAATCATTTCATTGGCTACGCATTTTGTTTCTTCTTTTCTTTCACCAAAGCATTTATTGAGAATCTTTGGTAAATTCTGCCCTAGGTGCTGAGGGGGATTATCAAGGTTACATCACAATCCTTGTTCTTAAGGAGCTAACAGTCTGTTTAGTCAGACAGAACACATGATAAATGGGATCACGGCCCTATAGAATTAAGGCACCAATAAGTGGTACAGAACATGAGTGCAATAATCTTTCAAAGATGTGATCAGTTCCAGTGGAGAGAGATGTCACAGAAAATGTTCTGGGGTGGAAAAATCTCGACTTGGAAATGAAATAATGGTGACAATTAGGTAGGAAGAGAGAAGCAAGTGGGTGTGGAAGAGTCAGAACAAAGAAACTGGAAGAAGGATAAGAAAGTCTTCCTGTGCTTCTCACACAATAATGGATAAAGTTGCCTTGGAATCCATAAAAGAAATTAATCGAATCAGAAGACAAGGAACTCTGAAACTCTGGAGTTTCTCTCAGGCTTCTTCATTTCTTCTACTCTCTAATAATCCTTTCTTTTCTTTATTGAAGCTTCCCGTCCCTTATCTCACTATTATCTATCCATATCTTTTCCTGATTTCATTTGCTTTTTTACTGAGTTTGAAAGGGCAGACATTCTAGATTTGTTACCACTGATATTCCCAAATCCTTTAAAAGCTGAGTAAACTCCAAACACCATTGTTGTTGTTATCGTTCAGTCCCTGAGTTATGTCTGTCTCTTTGTGACCCCATGGACTGCAGCACACCAGGCTTTCCATCACTGTCTCCTGGAGTTTGCTGATTCATGTCCATTGAGTCCATGATGCCATCCAACCATCTCAGCCTCTGTCGCCTCCTTCTCCTCTTGCCCTCAATTTTTCCCAGCATCAGGGTCTTTTCCAGTGAGTTGGCTCTGCACATCAGGTGGCCTAAGTATTAACATCTTAATTCTAGCTTGCCTAAAACAGATTATATGATTCCATGATAAATCATTCTTTTCTGTTTTCTTTGGAGCTATAAATGTTGATCCAGAATTTTTAAATCATTTCTACTTTTTATAAATCCCTACAGATTTTATTTTTCAAATATTTCCATACTTTCCTAGAATTGTCATAGCTTATTTCACTTAACAAGTGGGACAGATGAGAAAGTAATAGCAAAGTTAGGTACTGAAAGAGTGTTTTAATTAAAATCTCAGTTTCCTCTTCTACATGATGGAAATATTAACTACTTCATGGAAGTATTCATACTTTCATTTTAGCTAACAGATATTGATGACCATGCATTCTGAGATGATCAAAACTCTTGATGTGGATGGTAATGTGATGAACAATACACATACAGTCTATGACCTCAAGGACATTACATTTGATGGTAGACTAAACTATATGCCAGAAAGAAAATTTAAGTAAATATGATAAATTCCATGAAGACAACAAGCAGGGGGCCTTGATAGAGGTTCTGAGAACAGGTGTAGGAAGATGAGATGGAAGGGACTATATTATGAGAGGTTGTTGGAAAGACTGTCTAAGGTGGTAGCATCTAAACTGAGCTCTAGGGTCTTCTTAGGTAAAGGGAACCAAGAAGGAAGTGAAACACAGTTTGGAATCTGCAAGGACCTGAAAGAAGGCACGTATGGCTGGAGCTTAATAAGCAAGGGGAACATAGCACAAGACATGCCTGTAGGAGCCAAACCACTCAGAACTTGCATGCATGATTAAAATTTTGTGGTATTATTCTAAATGCAATGGAAAGAAAACTTTTCTGTTCCTGCTGCCCAGTCATGTCTGACTCTCTGCAACCCCATTAACTAGGCCAACAGACTCCTCTGTCCATGAAGTTTTCCAGGCAAGAAGACTGGAGTGAGTTGCCATTTGATATGATACCATAATCTGAGTTAAATTTTTTTTTAAGTCATTATAACTACAGTGGGTAGGACATACTGTACATGAAAGGGATGGCAGGAAGTACAATGGTTAATATGCTATTTTGTTAGAATGTCATGATGATAGAAGTTTGTTAGGATAATGGCAGAGGATGTGAAAAGATATGTTGTTTATTTCAAAAAGATTTTTTTAGTAGAACCAATCAGTCTTACTGATTGACATGCCATGGGAACACTCAAAGTAACAATGGTTTTGAGAATGAGTCAGATGTTGAGTTTGAGCAGCTGAATGTGGTGCCATTTACTTATCTGAGGAAAACTGTGGGAAGGAACGGGGATGATAAAATCAACCATCCATTTTAGAAATATTAGGTTTGAAAGAACTATGAAGTATATTGTCAGTGTCCAGGTAGAATACGTAGGTCTTGACCTCAGAATAGCTGTCTGGTCTAGAGGTATATATTTGGAAGAAATCATCAGCTAGACAGCTGAATAAAATTACCTGGGAGCAAGTGTGGAAGAAAAAAGAGAAAATGACTAAGCCCCCAAGAGCTCCTGACCATGAGAAGGGAGTTGAAGCAGAGGAGACAGCAGAGAGATGGGCAGAAACCTGGGACTGTGGTATCACGAAAGCTGAGAGAAGAGGGCTTTTGAGGGAGATAGGAATCAACTAAACCATAGCTTGATGAGAGATCAAATAAAATGTTAATTGTAGAACTGTTCATTTGATTTGGTTCCCTGGAATTCGGTGGCATGGACAAGAGCAGTTTTAACCCAGTCATTATGGCACAAGACAGATTAGGATGGAGTGAACTGCTGAAGGGAAGTGAGAAAGAAAAGATATTTTAGAGCAGTCTTACCTAAAAGAAAAAAATAGGTAACTGAAAGTTATGGGATATTAAGAGAATGTTTTTGTCCTTTTTTTTCTGTTAGCTAATTTTTTTACAGAGATACAAGTCATATTTCCAAGCTGGTAGTAATGATCTAACAGAAAGGAAAGCTATTACTGATGCAGCACTGAGTGGGTATATTGGGAAAACAATTACAAGTGGGGTGATAATCCTTTGAGAGTAGAAGGAATTCTGCGTGCCTCATCCCCATTGTTCCAGAGGGAAATATAACTAATGGAAATATGGGCTTGTGCTTGCGTACTTGGTAGTGGAAAGATAGTTGCCACTGCCTTCAATATTCTCGTGACTAATGAGATGAAATCACTGGCTAAGAGAGAGGTGTAAAGTGTTGGGAAATTTAAAGAGGATGTAGGATAAGTAATATATTTGCAGATATATATGTGTGTATATATATATGCCTTGTTTTATATATATATATATATATACATACACACACATACACCTTATATATTATATATATATCTGTATATAATATATATCGTATTAATGACAATTCTGTGAATATTTTTCCTCAAAACAGTAAGTCAATTCTCTCCCTATTATCAATACCCTTAATATCTATTCCCTTCTGAATATATGGCTTCACCAGTTTTTAGAAATATATATTACATTACAAAATCTACTCTATAATAAGTATAGGGTGATAACATTTTTAATGATGAAAAATTATTAGAAAGGGTTAGAAAACTGACGCCTTCTTTTCTATACTGCCCAAATTAAGAAAGTTGCTTTTGTTTTCCTTTAGGATATGAAGTATCAGATCATCCTTTTTTTATATTTTTGCTATTGATGTTCAAATTTAAGAATCCTCATATCCTGAGGCAGAAGGAACATTTCCAACAATACACAGCACAATTCTATATTCTTTATTACCTCAGTGGTTTCTCTCTTGTTTCCACTAGGAAAAAAAAGGCCTTTTCATGATATACTGTGTTGTAGTTAACCATCCAGAAATACAGTAAATAACCCACAAAATGCAGTTTTATCTTGAGGAAGATCATAAGCTCCTACCGGGCAGCAGTGTTTGCCCCCTTTATTTTGTACCCTGTCCAGCTGATAGTGACCCCCATGGAAGGGATGCTTAAACATGACAGTGAACTGAAAGCCAGCACTGACACACAGATGCTCTGTGACCCAAATATCCTTTTTCTAATCAGAATTCTATTTTTGTATGAGAAAGTGTTTTACACTTTAAAAAGGAATGATGGCTATAACTAGAGTTCTAGTAGAATAAAACCATAAAATAAAATATCTAAGGAATGTATGGTAAATAAGTCATAAACTATTTTGTGTAAATTTGAGAAAGTATAATAGGATGGAGGAAGTTGAGAATGAGAACTATAAATTATATATGTGCAGAAGACAGCCATGTAGGTGATCAAATGCAAGATGAGTGCTGCCTTTTTTTCCAGCTGATTGCAAAGATTTTCTGAAAGTGACAGAGTTAAGGGCAGTTTGCATGTGAGAAAGGGAAGACATTCCAGAGAATCTACAATCCTTGGACAGGACATTAAATGCTCTAGCAGGCTAAGGTTCTGAAGAGTCCCTTTATGTCGGCTGCTTTTTTCCAATACTTTTTCTTCCGTTTTCTTGTCTGTGCTTTTTACTTTGAAACTGTCATGGTTCAGTTCTTTATATCTCTGCTTTATTTTGCTATTTCAGAAGAGTCATCAAGTTAATGCTTCCTCTAATCTCATACCTGCCAATAACGCTAAGGTCAGTACGAAGCCCCCGTGTCAGGAGGAATAGCTCTGGTAGCCATATTTCCATAATGGCAACGCTTTGACATGCACATTTCTGGGTTTGCTACCTAAATATGTTTATCTGATGAAGGCAAAAGTAAGCTTTAAAAAAAAATCCCCGAAACTAACTTGAGACCACATTTTCCTTTCAGTCTTGTTGGCCTGGGCACAGACGAGTTAATGGCACTATTTTCGGTGGCATCTG
The DNA here is from genome assembly GCA_006410935.1 of Redunca redunca. Classification (NCBI taxonomy): domain Eukaryota; kingdom Metazoa; phylum Chordata; class Mammalia; order Artiodactyla; family Bovidae; genus Redunca; species Redunca redunca. The sequence continues at coordinate 390,135 of SJYQ01002117.1, read as the reverse complement.
TGAACCCTGTCAGTGCTTTGCTCATGCGGAATCCTGTGATGATACCACCGGAGAATGCCTGGTAAGTGCTTTCTCCAGCGGGGTTGCTGACTGACAGGGCTGAAATCAGCTCAATAAGCCCTGCAACCCAATTACTACCTTTGGGACCTTAAACACTTGAGTCAAGAAGGGATTTGACGTCTATATTGAACTGAGTTGGAAGCTGAGAAGCTTCTTTCGTATGTGGTCTCCTGACTGACAAGCATTAGGAAGTGTTTACTCACGTTAGTCTAAAGATTGAATTAAGATCAGATTTATCATAATAAATCATAACTAATGACTGGGATACATATCTGCCACAAATATATATGGTTTCAACCTCTTATGTAATTCTACCCAAAAATTGACTGCATTTCTGTAACAGGAAATGATTTGTAACCCCATAATATGAAAAATATAAACTATAACCTCTGTAATAGGCATAATTACACTTTTTTATCACTTTGAAAATGAGGGCACACTACATTTTTTTTATTGGAAAATTTCAGCATTTAACTAAATTCAAAACATTGTGTGTAAATTAAAAATAATAAATATGTGCAACACGTATTCACCAGAGCTGCTTACTCCTTCTACTATTAAGTCAATAAAGTAACCGGAAAAAAAGCTCTACAGAGAGTGAAGCACTTTCCATCCTGCTAAGAAGCTTTTGGATTGGAGATTACGCTGAATAGACCATTCTGATTAACTCAAGGGCACATTAGTTTTATATTGTCTGATATGACATGAAGCTTGAAACAACACTTCTCATTTCATTAATCTTGCAGAAACACAATTTGAAATGGTGCCAATTTAGGAGGATATCATATTCTCATTTCCCTGTAGAATTTAAGGCAGCCTCTGTTATCTGTATTTCTTAATGTTCTCTCTTTCTCTTGCTCATTCTTCCCCCTCCCCTACTCTTTTTCTTCCATTTAAAAGCTTCTGGGAAAAATCCAAAATGAAAATTCAGGGCTTTTGTTTCAATGTGACTTGACATTTAGTTTTATTGATGCTCTTTCTGTTTTCTTTATAGAAGATTTTGTTTAATTGCATTGCGGGATAAAGCATGATAGCCTTAATTTGTGGATCAGTAGATTTTTCAAATGGCATTGTTATGAACAGAAAGACTAAGTGATTTTCATTTTAATTATACACTAAGTCTTTTAAAATGTACCTTGGGAAAAAATATTGTTACCTTTAAACAAATATTCAGCCCAAAACAGATATAGATTTGTTTTCAGTTCAGTTCAGTTCAGTTGCTCAGTCCTGTCCAACTCTTTGCGACCCCATGAAACACAGCACGCCAGGCCTCCCTGTCCATCACCAACTCCTGGAGTTCACTCAGACTTACGTCCATTGAGTTGGTGATACCATTCAGCCATCTCATCCTCTGTCGTCCCCTTCTCCTCCTGCCCCCAATCCCTCCCAGCATCAAAGTATTTTCCAATGAGTCAACTCTTTGCATGAGGTGGCCAAAGTATCGGAGTTTCAGCTTTAGCATCAGTCCTTCCAATGAACACCCAGGACTGATCTCCTTCAGAATGGACTGGTTGGATCTCCTTGCAGTCCAAGGAACTCTCAAGAGTCTTCTCCAACACCACAGTTCAAAAGCATCAATTCTTTGACACTCAGCTTTCTTCACAGTCCAACTCTCACATCCATACATGACCAATGGAAAAACCATAGCCTAATATGAAGATGGAATCAAAAAGGAAAGCCTTTCATCAGATTGATCCACGTCTGGCAACTTCCTACCAGATGTGCTGTTATTTAGACAAGTGTTGATAATAAAGTTAACATCTTTGCTACTTTGATAGAAGGTTGATAAATAAATCTGAGAATTTTAAATACCTTAAGGAAAAACCTATTTTCAAGTATTAACAGATACTAAAGAATCACCTATTCACTTGTAGTTCAAACTGTCATAGGATTTCAGAACTTGAAAGCTGCATATATTATGGGTTTCAGCTCTCACGTTTTACAGAATGTAAACAGTTGATTCAGATTTAAATTATTGGATTTCATTTCATATCTTCTATTCAGTAATCTGTCCCTCTCCCCAAGGAATTTGACCAACTATTTTCTGAAATGTTATTTATGTGGTTTTAAATTAAATATATTTATTAAATGTAATTAAAATAGAACTTAAAATGTACTGGAATAACTCAGAACTTTCATTAAATCAAACTGGCTGTCCCATTGGTCATCAAGGTTAATAAATTTTTACTTTATGCTTAAAATGAATTTATATTTTGGCTGTTAGCTATTTCCTCTACATATTTGGTTATTGATGATAAATTTAAAGGTTTTATACTCAAAACTCTGATGAACTCTTTTGAAATGATAAAAAATAGAATTTTATATGCTTATAAGATTAAAAATATATTTGTCACAATAAATCTATGTTGTATGAAATTTAATAGGCATTACATACATTTTATTGTATTACAGGAGTTTGAAGAAGTTATGTCTACACAATGCCAAAACATCATACAAATTGATCAAATTGTGCTATTGAAAACTNCAGAAAATACTAATTGATGGAAAATGCTGTTTTATTTTAAAAACCAATGTCTGAGGGAAATTGTTATATGCCTTGTGGTTTTACTATTTATTAGTATACATTTAAAAAATTCTCAGTGTTCCCATCTTTTAATCATGAGTCAAGCAAGACCCTCACAACTGTAACACATTAGTGTATTGTCCACATCATCAGAGCATACTGAGGTCCAGATTAATCTCAGATGTAGAAAGGCTATAGTCTCAGAGGATTCGTATGATTAGCCACAGTTCTTATTAAATCAGCAGTTTTAAGTTGAACAATTAATTTTTACCTAATCAGGTACAATTTCCATCAAACATATGTCATTTAGTCTCTGTAGAGTCTAAATGTATGTTACTACACATACTCACACATATTTCTTTAAGAAAAAAATGAAAACCAAAAAAAAGAAAATATGATTTACATAATGAAAAAACTTTATAGTGAATTTCAGTCATCTTTTTGTTAAGTATGCATATGCTGAAAGTAGCATGTAGTTTGTAAGCTAGATATTAAATTAACTTTCAATGCTATTTCACAGCTATAAAATTGACCATTTTATGTGGGAAATTACTCTTCCTGGCGGGGAACAGACTAATGATTCTGTAGACCTATTTTTGGTAATGCATTGATGCTAGAGACTGGAATAATAAACTCTGATGTGCACTTCTTCCTCAGAATTGTAAGGATCACACTGATGGCCCATATTGCAATAAATGTCTTCCTGGTTTCTATGGTGATCCTACTAAAGGAACCTCTGACGACTGTCAGCCTTGTGCCTGTCCACTCAATAGCCCATCCAATAAGTGAGTAACAAACTTAACCTCTTTCCAGAGTTGGGAATCTGGTTCTGCAAGTGTATTTTTGATATAGAATTTACCCTTTCTCTTGTCACCCATAAATAAATAATAAAGATGTGCATAAATTTATCAAGAAGATAATATGAATTTTTCTAAATATAAAATATTTAAAGCTATGGCTGTTTATTCCATGAAATTTTTAATATTTTTAGCTCTGGTTTTGGGGACTTAGTATCTAAGAGATAGAACTCAAATAGAATTTCTAAACCAACTCCAAAGAACAGACATATATTTTACAAACTTAGACACACACACACACACCCCTTCATACTGTATTAAAAAATACCACTAATAAAATGCTGCTTATTTGGGTCCCAGTCACACACTGTTTGTAAATCTTAGGCAAGTCATAAATCCCTCAAAAAGGTAAAATAAGAAATAAATCTAGTTGACCTTTAAGCAACAGTTTTATCCCTTGGTTATTGCATGATTTATCATATTATCATATAATATCATATTGTATATATATTTTTATCTTATTGACATAGTTTAATGGTATTACAAATTATAGAATATTGAAATATGGATGATAGCACTTTAGTTTGCATAAAAGACATCATGAGAAGTTTAATGAAAATTTCATACAATTTTTCTATTTATCTGGATATCTTTGTTTTTTAAAAAACTTTCTACTTGTTCATCTGAAACAATAACTTTGTGTAGCAGACTTTTTAAAGTATATATTTTGTCTGATCTTCCCTTTACCTTTTAGGGGAACACATTATTTCAGATGCTATAATTCACTTTCCCCTCAGGGGCAACCATCTCATAAGCAAATATGTAAGCAAGACCCTGAAACCAAAAGTCTCTTTTTATTTTAAGTAAGCATATTAATTATAATGCTAATCAATACTTTTTATTAGTAAACATTGTAAGTAACTATAGTTTTAAATCAAATTTTTAAAAATTTTCTTAAAGATTAGCTTAGTGCTTAAAAAATTCATATTTTTGAATGTAATTTTCATCTATTTCTGAATGCTGTAGTAATCCTTGAAGAGCAAAAATTTTTCATGATGATTATATATTACAGGTTAAAAAGTTACAACTTTTTAATGTGAAGGTGTTACCAAGTTGGTCATATTTTGCAGTCTTATTTAAGATATTCCTAATAAAAATGGTCTTTCATTGCTAGAGTCCATGAATACTAGAAGTTAAAGATTTTGAGATTAATTCTGTCTTGAATTTAAAAGTTATCTTAGGAATTACGTTTCCTGCACTTCAGCCCACATGAAATCCTTTTACTCTTCCTGACAACATCCCTCCATCAGAATTTTCTTCTTAGTCACTGGAGAGGAAAAGAACTAAGATTTAATGGAAGCAGACTACTACATTCTAGGCATAGCATCAGGCATTATACTTGGCATTATTTTACACCCATTTATTAAACTGTTTCTGAAGGTTCAGTTCAGTTCAGTCGCTCAGTCGTGTCCAACTCTTTGCAACCCCATGAATCGCAGCATGCCAGGCCTCCCTGTCCATCACAAACTCCCGGAGTTCACTCAGACTCACATCCATCGAGTCCATGATGCCATCCAGCCACCTCATCTTCTGTCGCCTCCTTCTCCTCCTGCCCCCAATCCCTCCCAGCATCAGAGTCTTTTCCAATGAGTCAACTCTTCGCATGAGGGGGCCAAAGTACTGGAGTTTCAGCTTTAGCATCATTCCTTCCAAAGAAATCCCAGGGTTGATCTCCTTCAGAATGGACTGGCTGGATCTCCTTGCAGTCCAAGGGACTCTCAAGAATCTTCTCCAACACCATAGTTCAAAAGCATCAATTCTTCGGTGTGCAGCTTTCTTCACAGTCCAACTGTCATATCCATACACGACCACTGGAAAAAGCATAGCCTTGACGAGACGGACCTTTGTTGGCAAAGTAATGTCTCTGCTTTTGAATATGCTATCTAGGTTGGTCATAACTTTTCTTCCAAGGAGTAAGCGTCTTTTAATTTCATGGCTGCAGTCACCATCTGCAGTGATTTTGGAGCCCCCAAAAATAAAGTCTGACACTGTTTCCACTGTTTCCCCATCTATTTCCCATAAAGTGATGGGACCAGATGCCATGATCTTCGTTTTCTGAATGTTGAGCTTTAAGCCAACTTTTTCACTCTCCTCTTTCACTTTCATCAAGAGGCTTTTTAGTTCCCCTTCACTTTCTGCCATAAAGATGGTGTCATCTGCATATCTGAGGTTATTGATATTTCTCCTGGCAATCTTGATTCCAGCTTGTGTTTCTTCCAGCCCAGCGTTTCTCATGATGTACTCTGCATATAAGTTAAAAAAGCAGGGTCACAATATACAGCCTTGATGTAATCCTTTTCCTATTTGGAACCAGTCTGTTGTTCCATGTCCAGTTCTAACTGTTGCTTCCTGACCTGCATACAGATTTCTCAAGAGGCATGTCAGGTGGTCTGATATTCCCATCTCTTTCAAAATTTTCCACAGTTGATTGTGATCCACACAGTCAAAGACTTTGGCATAGTCAATAAAGCAGAAATAGATGTTCTTCTGGAACTCTCTAATGCCAAATATAATACCTGACCTTATACCTAGAATGTAGTAGTCTGCTTTCATTAAATATTAAGAAAGGAGTTTTCAAGTGGGAAAAGAGCATTATAGTGCCAATTTCTGGAACTGGAATTCCTTGATTTAAATACTGAATTTCATTCTTTCTAGCCGTATGACTCTGGGAAAGTAACTTACATTCTCTGTGTCTCAATTCTCTTGTCATAATTAGGACCTTCTCAGAGGGTTGTTGTGAGAATCACATAAATTGAAATGCACCAAGCACCTGAAACCATGATTGAACATGGTGAGCCTAATACTGAGACTGATCATTTATTAAGTAATTTACTCAGTCATAAATTAAAGTATCAGAGTTGAAATTTTAAGGTTAAAGTCCATGTGCTTTCCATTCCCCTACAGTCTTACATTAAGGGCTTCTTTAAAAAACACTGCATTTTAAGCGATAACATTAAGAGACTTAAATGGGAAATGGGGTAATATATATTAGTGATCAGAATAGTTTCAGAATTTAGGGCATGTGCCTGGATGGTTACCAAACTGAAGATCTTTTAGCAACCAGGGATGTCAGAGAAGAGGAAGAAAGGTAAAAAGAAATCTGGAAAATAATATGTTGGACATCCATGACACAAATCTTGCTTTCTGGTGTACTTGTGAAGGGTTAGATCGAGCTATGGAGAACCGACTCACTCACTTCAGTGGAATTCTCCAGAACCATCCAATTTACACAAAACTTTAAGCAAAACAAAGAGATGGCATCTGGTTACTCATCTGCATTGCACTCCTTCGAAACCAAAATATCAATGGCATTAGCATAGCTGTCAGTCCAGCGGAGCTGGCCATTCATAGTACCACATGAATCCTAGCCTAAAACATTTGCAGAATTATATAATCGAGTGAATATATAGACCTTATGAATTTATCCTCAAATTGTACTGGTATTATTATAAATATGGATGAGCCATTAAGGAGAGAACTTTGCTTGGGTAATTATAGGCATTCATGACCCATCCTTCTCTGTACACTGTGCTTCTACTTTAAAATGGATTCTAATTGTGTTCCTGAAAGAAAAAAGTCAGCAAGCATTAAACACCATCCATCATCTGTCAGTGATAAAAAGAATTGAGGTTCTAGTATCCAGTGATAAAATGTTCCTAAGTATGGTATTCCAGTTTGATATATTGTGCAGATCTCGACTCTTTAAGGAAAGCTCAATAATAACAGTAATGAAATATTTAAAGATCCTTTCATTTAAGATGTTTTCATTTACATTAAATAATTGTTAAATTATTAGGTTATAATTTTATCCTTACAAGTAGAATTGTCAGAGAGTGCAAAAACCTATTTTAAATGCCAGCTTTAAATGTAGCATTTTTAGAGGGAATTATACCAATACTTATAATAACCTAGAGTGGAATATAATCTGCAAAAAACCTGAATCACTTTTCTGTACACCTGAAACTAACAATAAATATTGAAAATCAGCTACAATAGATAGGTGGCATTTTTGTTTAAATAAAAAGAAGGTACAGTGACAATTCACTCTGTTTAAAAATTTATGTTTAGAGGTATTAGGTTTTTTAAGTTTACCACAATTTTGAAAATTAACATAATTCAGCTGCACAACTATGATGAGACAAAATTTAATTTTTATCTAATAACCTGAATTTGTATTCACTAAATAATGGGATATTTAATGACTTAGAGAAACTCTCTTTTTAAAAATGTTTTTGAAAAGTCATTATTCTTATAATCTGAGTTAGAAACTCTGAGGAATAAATTGACTAGTCACATATTATCCAGGAGATGTGATCTGAATGTTCACAGACTATTTAGGGAAAAAAAAATTCAACTAAAGGTTGCTGCAACCTTCATCTAGAAGTGTAAGGCTTAGTGATAGTTTTGCCTTGTGATTTATCTATTTAATCCCTGGTCATAAATCTTATAGATCACAAGCATTTTGGCTCCAAATTTCTTAGATAATATTGCAAAATAAATCAAATGTGTAGGGAGCTAGAGATAGATTGGTATAATTATTATGATGTATGGATACAGACAAGCATATAATATTTAAATTATACATACATATCACTTTATCAACTATTTACAGTGTCCACTGTTTGCTTAGCCATCTCATCTTGGTGATGTATATATTCCAGCTATAGATTGTAACTAGGTAGTGAAATTTATCTCTAGAGAAGCAAATAAAATTGTAAACATTTCAGGTGTTTATATTCTTTTAAATCTGGAATCACATAACTTATAGCTTAAATATGATAAGAGACACATGACAGTCCTTGAACTCTTAGGATATGTGTGTTATATAATAAAATTAGAGATATTCTTGGCACAAAGCTGAACAGAGAGTAGGCTCTTAATAAGTTCTGTATACTTACCATTGTGAATACTACTTCTTCGTGTGCATCAGAAGTACTAAACTTTAAATTTTTGGAAGAATTGAGAATTTTTAGAGTGGACTTTGGGGCTCATCCTATACTTGTTAAGTTCAGTTCACTTCGGTTGCTTAGTCATATCCGACTCTTTGCAACCCCATGAACCACAGCACACCAGGCCTTCCTGTAAATCACCAAGCCCCGGAGTTTACCCAAACCCACATCCAGTGAGTCAGCGACACCATCCAACTATCTCATTCTCTGTCGTCCCCTTCTCCTCCTGCCCTCAATCTTTCCTAGCATCACGGTCTTTTTGAATGAGTCAGCTCTTTGCATCAGGTGGCCAAAGTATTGGAGTTTCAGCCTCAGCATTAATCCTTCTAATGAACACCCAGGACTGATCTCCTTTAGGTTGGACTGGTTGGATCTCCTTGCAGTCCAAGGGACTCTCAAGAGTCTTCTCCAAAACCGCAGTTTAAACGCATCAATTCTTCAGTGTTCAGCTTTCTTTATAGTCCAACTCTCACATTCATACATGACTACTGGAAAAACCATAGCCTTGACTAGATGGACTTTTTTTTAACAAAGTAATGTCTCTGATTTTTAATATGCCATCTAGGTTGGTCATAACTTTCCTCCCAAGGAGTAAGCATCTTTTAATTTCATGGCTGCAATCACTATCTGCAGTGATTTTGGAGCCCAAAAAAATAAAGTCTGACACTGTTTCCACTATTTCCCCATCTATTTGCCATGAAGTGATGGGACCAGATACCATGATCTTAGTTTTCTGAATGTTGAGCTTTAAGCCAACATTTTCACTTTCCTCTTTCACTTTCATCAAGAGGCTCTTTAGTTCTTCACTTTCTGCCGTAAGGGTGCTGTCATCTGCTTATCTGAGGTTATTGATATTTCTCCCGGCAGTCTTGATTCCAGCTTGTGCTTCTTCCAGCCCAGCATTTCTCATGATGTACCCTGCATATGAGTTAAATAAGCAGGATGACAATATACAGCCTTGACATACTCCTTTTCCGATTTGGAACCTGTCTGTTGTTTCATATCCAGTTCTAACTGTTGCTTCCTGACCTGCATCTAGGTTTCTCAAGAGGCAGGTCAGGTGGTCTGATATCCCCATCTCTTTCAGACTTTTTGACAGTTTATTGTGATCCACACAGTCAAAGGCTTTGGCATAGTCAATAAAGCAGAAATAGATGTTTCTTTCTGGAACTCTCTTGCTTTTTTGATGATCCAGGGGATGTTGGCAAGTTGATCTCTGGTTCCTCTGCCTTTTCTAACATCAGCTTGAATGTCTGGAAGTTCACTTGGAGAATTTTGAGCATTACTTTACTAGCGTGTGAGATCAGTGCAATTGTGCAGTAGTTTGAGCATTCTTTGGCATTGCCTTTCTTTGGGATTGGAATGAAAACTGACTTTCTAGTCCTGTGGCCACTGCTGAGGTTTCCAAATTTGCTGGCATATTGAGTGCAGCACTTTCACAACATCATCTTTTAGGATTTGAAATAGCTCAACTGGAATTCCATCACCTCCACCAGCTTTGTTCATATTGATGCTTTCCAAGGCCCACTTGACTTCACATTCCAGGATGTCTGGCTCTAGGTGAGTGATCGCACCATTGTGATTATCTGGGTCATGAAGATCTTTTTTTGTACAGCTCTTCTGTGTATTCTTGCCACCTCTTCTTAATATCTTCTGATTCTGTTAGGTCCATACCATTTTTGTCCTTTATTGAGCCCATCTTTGCATGAAATGTTCCCTTGGCATCTATAATTTTCTTGAAGAGATCTCTAGTCTTTCCCATTCTATTGTTTTCCTCTATTTCTTTGCACTGATCGCTGAGGAAGGCTTTCTTATCTCTCCTTGCTATTCTTTGGAACTCTGCATTCAGATCCTTATATCTTTCCTTTTCTCCTTTGCTTTTCACTTCTCTTCTTTTCACAGCTATTTTTAAGGCCTCCTCAGACAGCCATTTTGCTTTTTTGCGTTCCTTTTCTTGGGTATGGTCTTGATCCCTGTCTCCTGTACAATGTTACGAACCTCCGTCCATAGTTCATCAGGCACTCTATCAGATCTAGTCCCTTAAATCTATTTCTCACTTCCACTGTATAATCAGAAGGGATTTGTTTTAGGTCATACCTCAATGGTCTAGTGGTTTTCCCCAACAGTTGTTAAAGTTAGTACTTATTCCAAGATGAAAGGAAAGTTAAGGAAATGTTCAATTCAGCAACGTTATTCAGAAATTTAGAACATATAGTCATTTTAGACAATTTGCCACATATAGTTTTGTGTCCACATATGAGATTATCATGTATCTTACTGGTCCCATCTATCAGAAGGAAAACAGTAAACTCCAGAGAAATTAAATGCCTTGATCATGATCATAGCTTGCTTATGGCAGAACAAATATTAGAATCCATATATTCTGATTCACCTCTCTGTGCTTCTTCCAGTGGGGCTATAGAAATAGAAACAATTATAGAGACATTGAAGAGAGGAAACAAATTTAATAGAACTTAATGTCAGAAAAACTGTGAATGTCCATTGTAAAAAATGACTGCTGTTTGGTGATAGCTATGCTAACTCAAACTTAAGAGACTGAAACAGGATGAAAAGCTGCAGGTTTAATTATTAATACCTAATAAGTAACTAGGGCTTCCTTTTTGGCTTAGACAGTAAGGAATCTGCCTACAATGCAGGGAACCTGGATTCTCTCCCTCACTCAGAAAGATCCCCTGGAGAAGGGAATGGCAACCCACTCCAGTGTTCTTGTCTGGAAAATTCCATGGACAGAGGAGCCTGGTGGTGTCCGTGTTGTCACAAAGAGCTGGACACGACTGAGCAGCTAACACTTCCCACTGAAATGAGTAACTAAATGCCTTCAGCATTAGGCAAACCAACATATATGTTGGCAAAATTGTTAAACTGTTCTTAAATTATAACTATAACTTATTGTGGCACTATGTTAAGTATTTGCTTCATACTTTATCAGCATGCAGACTTTACTTAGATCATGTTCCACTTTTGCTGAACGCGAAGCTCATGTTTAGAGAGACACAGAAAACATGCAATTCTAATTACAAAATCCAACTATGGATATTCCACCAGATTTTATACCCTTTGAAGACAATTAAAGAAATATGTTTGCTTAATGAGTCTCATGAGAATAAGTAGAACAGAGGTCATTGACCTGAAATAAGGAAAAGTCTATGGACAAATTTCAAAAATTCATGTGGCCCAAACCGTAGTCATGAAGTAAGATGAGTTTTCCCTTCATTTTTCTCCTCTTCTTCCCCGTCTTCCACTCCTTCAGCAGTTATGCATGGACGGTCTTACCATCTTACCCTAGTTTCCTCATTCACTGACACACTGTAGCATCTTATCCCATTTTATCTTTCTTCCCCTGTGCAAGAGTTCCAGATAACAATTAGTTAAAAGGAGTACTGCTCCACTATTGTACATGCAAACACAGAACATGTCCTGATTGTCTAACCCTCAGTGTTGAAAACTTTGTGCTAGTAGTGAAAGAATTCTTTATTTCCTATCACATCACAGGAAACAAGAGGTTTCTGGGTTCCCTCTTGCACTGGCTGTGAGAAAGGTCAAAGCCACATGTTGATCTGCCACTATGCAATGAACATATTGTACAATATATACATATACCCATATAAATGCATTTTTATAACATGAATTCTGTACTCTAAATATACCCTTAATTTTTATGTTAATTTTTAGTTTTGTTCTCTTTTATTGCATCATTTTATCTTAATGTATATATTTTGATAGAATTAAATACGTTCTGGAACAAAGTGGATTGTATCTGTGTTTGTACCTTGACATATGTAAATACACACATATGCTCACATACATATTAATTTATATGTACATATATACACTTACTTATAAATATATCAACATAAATATAAAAATCTATGTTCAGTCATTTAAAAAGACTGTTTCTTTGTTTAGATCCTTACTATTTACTCTGGCAATAGCTTCTCTTGCTCCCTGTTTGTGAAAAATGCCTGCTATTCTTGATCACTTGTGTCTTCTGTGGAGTGACTAAGCCAGGAAGCAGATCAGTGCCTCTGCTGGTGTGAAGCTGGCCAATTACAGTTAGATGACATAATCTTGGAATCTCTTGAAGTTAGCAAAGATCTTCCAGTTCCCTCTTTCTTTCATAGAACAGTTAGCTTCATGTATTTGCCAAAATCAGTGTCAAGTTGCTGCATTTGCCACTCCAAATTCTATAGACATTTCTTGATGTACATGTTTATTTCTTATTCTAATTTTATGTTTGTGGCTGAATACCCTCTTCGCCATAGTAGCCACAGTTACAGCAGCAAGGGAATGAACCCTGTTTACATTGTTTAAAGGGTATTGAAGCACAAATATAAACATATTTTATGAGGAGCTTTTATTTACACTCATTGTGTCAAGTAGTTACACCACTAGAAGTTTGTGTGCTAAGTCACTTAGTCGAAGTTTAAATTTACTTAATTCTGAATTAAGAAGGTGTGAAGGACAGAGAAGCCTAGCATGCTGCTGTCCATGGGGTCACAAAGACTCAGTTGGACACGGCCTTGTCACTAAACAGCAACAAATAGGGAAAGAGAACATCAAGTTAGAAACAAAGTTTTGGATTCCGTGCTAAATTCTCCTGGAAATTAGCATATGACTTTGGACAAGAAAAATTATGCCCACCCAACCAGCTCGTAGGATTTTGTGAAAATTTGATAGAATTATTCGTAAAAGCTCACTAAAAATGTAAAGAGCTAATCAAATCTGATATATTGTTATTATTTAATTTTTTTCTGAAAAAGCATTGTTGTTTGTCAGTGAGTGCATTTTACATTACTTCTGTCATTCTAACTGAGGCAGGAGTATATTTAAGAATTTGAAATCTATTTTATGAATAGTTTTAAAGTGTCAGAAGCTTTGTGGAGCACCTTTGACATGAATTATAGTAAACTAATTTAGGAGTAAAAAATAATTGATGTAGTTTCCTTTCTTATTTATTTAATTAATTTATTTATTATAATTGGAGGCTAATTACTTTACAATATTGTGGTGGTTTTTGACATACATTGACGTGAATCAGCCACAGGTGTACATGTGTCCCCCATCCCAAAGCCCCTCCCACCTCACTTCCCATCCCATCCCTCTGGATTGTCCCAGTGCACCAACTTTGTGTGCCCTGTTTCATACATTGAACTTGGACTGGTCATCTATTTCACATATGATAAATACATGTTTCAATGCTTTTCTCTCAAATCATCCCACCCTCACCTTCTCCCACAGAGTCCAAAATTCTGTTCTTTATATCTGTGTCTCTTTTGCTGTCTCGTATATAGGGTTGTTGTTACTATCTTTCTAAATTCCATATATATGCCTTAATATACCGTATTGGTGTTTTTCTTTCTGACTTACTTCACTGTGTATAATAGGCTCCAGTTTCATCCACCTTGTTAGAACTGATTCAAATGGGTTCTTTTTAATAGCTGAGTAATATTTCATTGTGTGTATGTACCACAATTTTCTTACCCATTCACCTTTCAATGGACAGCTAGGTTGCTTCCATGTCCTAGCTATTGTAAACAGTGCTGCGATGAACATTGGGATACACATGTCTCTTTCATTTTTGGTTTCCTTAGTGTGTACGCCCAGCAGTGTGATTGCTGGGTTGTATGGTAGTTCTGTTTCCAGTATTTTTAGGGAAAAAAACCTTACACTCTCTACACTGTTCACCATACTGGCTATACTAGTCTGCATTCCCACCAACATTGTAAGAGGGTTCCCTTTTCTCCACACACTCTCCAGCATTTATTGTTTCTAGACTTTTTGATAGTAGCCATTCTGACCCATGTGAGATGGTACCTCATTGTGGTTTTGATTTGCATTTCTCTGATAATGAGTGATGCTGAGCATCTTTTCATGTGTTTGTTAGCCATCTGTATTGTCTTCTTTGGAGAAATGTCTGTTTAGTTCTTTGGCCCATTTTTTGATTGGGTCATTTATTTTTCTGGTATTGAGCTACAGGAGCTGCTTGTATATTCTTGAGATATATTCTTTTAATTAAGCCCATTTGTTTATTTTTGCTTTTATTTCCATTACTCTGGGAGGTGGGTCCTAGAGAATCATTCTGTGATTCATGTCAGAGAGTGTAACAAATACCAAAAACAAAGATTAAAAATCTAAAGTAGAGGTTAGACTCTCTCAAAAAAAAAAAAA
>SJYQ01002117.1:316685-375485 GCA_006410935.1 Redunca redunca | reverse complement strand
ATATATGAAATTTGCTTTAAAATAGGGTCTTTTTTGCAAGGTAATAGGTTATAAAAATAAAAATTAAAGGAGTGATAAAGAACTTAAATTATAAGAAAAGTTTTAAAGTGATAATAGTAAAAATATATCTAGGAATTTCTCTGGAGCTTTTGTGGGCAGTGTGGGATCAGTTCAGTTTTAGATAGTTCCTTGTTCCAGCTTTTACTTGTTCTCAAGGTCTGTAGGCCCCCTCCAATGCTTAGTCAATGTTAACTACAGGGTGTTAATCTGTTGCACCTGTCACTTCCAGAGCGGTTCCCTCTTTATTTTGGCTTTCTCTATTTGCAAGTCTCTTCAGTGTCTAATTTCCACCCTGACACAAGGGGGCGAATGTGGTCACTTATTTAGGCTCACTTGTTCAGTTGTGTTGCGGTGAGCAAGGGACCCTGCAAATAAATATCGCTGGTGTGTGTGGGGAGTGCTCGCATTATATAGACCACACTGGGTTTGCCCCAGCTCAAGGTGGTGTGTTCTTCCTGGGTCTACAGTGCTCAGGCTCCAGGATGCTCTGCAGGGGCACTGTCCAAAGCGAACCCTGCGTTTCATACGCTACCTACCCAGGTCTAAGCCGCTCAGGTTCTCAGGTACTCCGCAAGGGCACAGACTCAACTGGGTGTGTGTTTTGTGCCCTTCCCAGGTCCGAGCAGCTCAGGTGGCCAGGTGCTTGGCGAGCGCACTGTCCCAGGTGGGCTGTGCATCTTAATCACCTCCCTGGCCCCAGCTGCTCGGTTTCCCAGGTGTGCCGTGAGAGCACCATCTCAGGTGTGCTGTGTGTCTCCTCTGGGGAGCTGATCTCAGGCTGTGACCTTCCTGGGAAATGGCAACTGTCCAGGATCCCAGGAAGACGTGGTTAGCCACTGGGAGCCTGCTCACAGTTTGGTGGAGGAGGCCGGTCTCTGGGGCTGAGATTGCCCCTGCCCCTTGCCTTCTGGCTCTGGCTGTCAGACACTTGCCTCTCTGCTCCTGGGAGAGGCCTGTACACAGCTGGCTAGCTCTCCTTTGGTATTCACGCACTCCTTTGTTCTGTGAGCAGGCCAGGCTGTACCTTAGAGCCTTTGGGGGGAAAGATCTCCTTTTTTTTCCCTCTCTAGTGATCTCACAGTTTGGGTTGCTGTCTCACATTAGCTCCTTCAGATTGTCCTCAGGACATTCAGACCCAGTCCTTACCCTAAGCATTGATTACACAGCCCACCCCTCCTTGTCCAGCCCCCACTTGCTGGTGGCGGATACGAGCGTCTGAGCTACTTTGCTGGCAGTTGTGGTTAGGAGAATTTTCTGTTTTGTTTTTTTTTCCCCCTCTTGGTTATGTTGCCCTCTGAGTTTCCAAAAACCACCCTCAGACCCTCCTGTGAGAGGGTTTCCTACTGTTTGGAAACTTCTCTTTCTTCATGACTCCCTCCCCAGGACGGGTCTCACTCTGTAACCCTTTTGTCTCTCTTTTTGTCTTTATATTTTGTCCTACATCTTTTCAAAGAGAATGGGCTTCCTTTCTGGTTGCCTAGTGTCCTCCGCCAGCATTCAGAAGCTGTTTTGTTGAAGTTGCTCAGCATTCACATGATCTTTTGATGAATTTGTAGGGGAGAAAGTTTTCTCCCTGTCCTTTTCCTTCACCATCTTTGGACAGGAGAGCATGGTTTCCTTTCAATCATCATAGTCGCACCTGGGTGGGAAACCTAGGGGTTTTTTAAGTTAAGAATTACTTTCTCTGTAGATGATAAGGCAATTAAATAATGCCAATTTTAAAAGAAGGCATCCATGCATTCTAGAGGTTTGTGAAAATCCAGGCCTCCTTTTATGTCTGAAAACAATAGTAAATCGCGGAGTGAGGAGTTTAAAAAAATGTTTCTTTCCATTTAAACATGTGCCTCTTCTCTTCAGTGCAGTCATACTCTTGCCAAGAAAATCCCCCTTGATATGCTCCCCTTTGGTGTGCCCCCACAGGCTGCACTCTGAAAGATGAGTCTCCTCTCAGAGATTGCAGGCTGAGGATGGCTTGTTGTTCTGCTTGTAGCAGCCACCTTAATGTGACATCTTTAATTTGAGTAAGATTTGTATACTCAAGATGTATTGGACCAGATTTTTCCCCACTTACCTCAACAGATTCATATAAAATGCTTCACTGAATTGAAAAAAATAATATTAATTTTTGTTGGGGTGTAGTTAATTTACACTGTTGTGTTAGTTTTGGTTGTACAGCAAAGTGAATCAGTTATGTATATTAATATATCCACTCTTTTCTTTAAGATTTCTTTCCCATGTAGGCCCTTACAGAGTACTGAATACAATTCCCTGTGCTCTACAGTAGGTTATTATTCCCAGGTGGCTCTAGTGCCACATACAAGAGATATGGGTTCTATCCTTGATTTGGGAAGATCCTCTGGAGAAAGGCATGGCAATCCATTCCAGTAGTCTTGCCTGGAAAATTCCATGGACAGAGGAGCCTGGCAGGCTATAGTTCATGGGCCCACAAAGAGTCAGACACAGCTAAGCACACATAGATCTGTGTTGCAGAATTTATATACAGTAGTATGTACATGTAACCCTAATCTTCTAATTTACCCCCCCCCGCCCCGCTTAGACCCTGGCAACCAGAAGTTTATTTTCTACATCTGTGATTATACTTCTGTGGGGGGTTTTTGTAATGATAAAACTACTTGGTTCTAATAAGCTTGCTACTATCCACAAATAAGAATTATTAAATCTTTAAAAATAAAGCAATCAAAAAATGGGCAGGTCTAAATAGACATTTCTCTGAAGAAGACATACAGGTGACCAGTAGGCACCTGAAAAGATGTTCATTGCTAATTATTAGAGAAATGAAAAGCAAAACCACAGTGAGTTATTGCTTCACACTGGTCGGAATGACTATCATCAAAAAGTCTACAAATAATAAATGCTGGAGAAAGTATAGAGAAAAGGGGGAATCTTCTTACACTTCTGGTGGGAATCTAAATTGGTACATCCACTACAGAAAATAGTATGGAGGTTCCTTAAGAAAACTGAAAATAGAGCTGCCACGTGATCCAGCAATTCTACTCTTGGACATATATCCAGAAAAAAAAAAAACAAAAACTCTTAATTTGAAAAGATACATGTACCCCAGTGTTATAGCAGCACTATTTGCAATAGCCAAGACATAGAAACGACCCAAGTGCACATCAACAGACAATTGGTTTAGGAAGATGTGGGGGCTTCCCTTGATGCTGGGAGGCTTCCCAGGTGGCTCAGTGGTAAAGAATCTGCCTGCCAATGCAGGAGACATGGGGTCAATCTCTGGGTTGGGAAGATCCCCTGGAGTAGGAAACAGCAACCTTTTCCAGTTTTCTTGCCTGGAAAATTCCGTAAACAGAGAAGCCTGGCAGACTGTAGTCCTTAGGGTTGCAAAGAGTCAAACACAACTGAGCGCACATACGTACACACACGGTACGTGTGTGTGTGTGTGTGTGTGTGTGTATGTATATTTCTCAGCTACAAAAAGAATGAAATACTGCCATTTTCAGCACCATAGGTAGACCTAGAGAAGATCATACTAAATGAAGTAAATCAGACAGAGAAAGACAAGTATTATATCACTTACAGGTGGAATCCAAAAAAATACTACAAGTGAATGTATATATAGAATAAAAATAGACTCACAGATGTAAAAAACAAATTTATGGTTACCAAAAGGGAAAGTGAGTAGGGGAGGGATAAATTAGTAATATAGGATTAACAGACACAAACTACTATACATAAAATAGATAGGCAACAAGGACTTACTGTATAACACAGGGAACTCTATAATATCTTCTTATAACCTATAATAGTAATCTGAAAGATATATACATATAACTGAGTCATTTTGCTGTATACCCAAAATTAAAACAATATTTTAAATCAAGTATAGTTCAATTAAAAATAAATTAATTAAATCTTTACAGGACTATCATGAGTTAAACCACAGGGATAATATTAAAAAATAGTACCTGTGATCTGATCTGCGCAAAAGTTAAGAAAGTATTTCAAAGTCATGAAACTGTCAAGAGTAAAATGAATTCAAAACTTGCAGTTAAATTTGTTGTTCTTTCTTTAATTCATTTAACCATCAAGCAAGATTCTACTGAATTGTCCTGTCATATATAATAGAAAATAAATCTACTTAGGGAAAGCATGATGGGAGAAAGATTAATTGGGGGCATATCCTTTTAAAATGGTTAAGTAGCAGAACTCACAGAATTCAAAACAGTTGATGGCTCTTCAGAGAGCCATTGTGTCACTCTTGAGGTAAGGGTCTATGCATGAAAGGTGTCTCTCACAAGACAAAGAAGTATGGCCAGAGTTGAGCATGTTGGTGAAGGCTAAAGCTAGCACATAATCACTCTGCTGATTCCTGACTTGGTATTCAACTCTGTTATTTCAGACCCCAAATAGAAATACATGCAGAGAGGCAAACTTTGGAACATAGCAGAAATATGAAATGGCAACATGGTTTTGGTTTGTTTAGATTTGTTAGAAATTTAGGCAGAATATGCTTGATCTTATCTGAAAGCTTTTCCAAGAGTTCCATCTGTGCAAACAGCTGACCCATGAGTACACATGGGCAGTGGCCTGAACACACACACACACGCACGCACCCAGCCACCCATGACAGCAGTACTGGGCAGAGGAACCCCATCACCACCACCACCACCACTACCACTGCTTCCATGGCCACGTTCTGATTTTTCCAAAATCTATAACAGGTTCTTTTGGGTTGCTTCAAATTCATCAGGATTTGGGTGGAGAGAAAACATGTAAGACTATGTTTTTCTAGGCCTGAGGAATCCCTTAAGAGCAGCTGTAGGATCCCATTTGTTCCTGATGTTTGGGGATACAGAACAGTCAAATATTAATTACTAACATGGTTCAGGCACACTTTTCCACTGGACTGTATTCACATCTGCAGAAATAGGTGTATCATTTCATCCTTGACTTCCCAGACCCTAATCTCCATCTGTGAGATGAGAATGACTACCCTGCACCCTTTTGTCACAGCAATATTGAAAGAAGAGAAATGAAAATATTCTACTAATGACTTTGTATATGTTTCTTCCTTGTCCTTGTTCTTCTCCAATGACATCAACATAGCTTTAGCCCGACCTGCCATTTGGACCAAAGCCTTGGCTTGATCTGTGATGAATGCCCTGTTGGGTACTCAGGACAACGCTGTGAGAGGTAAGCATGTACTCAGCTGTCTTTCACTGTGATTTCCACCTTGGGAGTTATAAAACCACAGGCATCTACATCTTTTGCACTGCCCCAGAAAAGCCACCACACTTGGTGAGTTGAAATAAAGTTTCTTACCACACTTGTCAAACAAATGCATTATATTCTTATAGTTTATTTATTCTCTAGAAATTGCTCCATAAATCTCCATTCACTCAGAGAATGTTTGATTAATGTTTTAATCTTAAAGGTTAAGCATTAACCTGCAATCTTTCTAGAAAGTATTGCTCAAGTGGAAAGTCATGCACTTTAAGATTTATCTTGCTGTCTACATTGGCAACATTTATTTTTCATAATTAGCTTTTTGTCCTTAAAATGTAGTTTAAGTGTGTAGTTCATAGTTCAGCAAGTGGTCCATAATTCACCTTAAATATATTTGAAAATTGAAACCAAATGTAATATATTATCATGATTTATATGACCATCTAATTGTTTCTAAGTCAATATTTTAATTCCTGTTGATTTTACTAGATTGTTTTGCATTGGATCCAGGATATTATTTTATGTAACTTGAATGATTATTTTTTCTCCTAAAATCTTTCTAAGGAAAAGGTTCTTCCATATTTCAGGTTCACTGAAAATGGAACAAAGTTCTCCCATGATATTGTTGACCAGCACAACTCTCTGGTTGTAGCATTGAAAACAGTCCCTTTTGCTGCCATTACTAGAGATTAGGCAAGGGTGGAAGTAGAGGGAGGGGTAGAGGAAATGACCTGCTTTCACCCAGCATCACCAAGGTGAACACCACAGAAGGCTGTTTCTGCCTATCCTTTCCTGTCCTCTTGGCAGCCATCAGGTCTGTTTCAACCAGACTGCATAAAGTTAATGAAGCAAGGGCCAATCACCCAGAGAGAATTCAGCCAACAGCTAGCAGTCTATGGACAAAGTGCCAATGACAGCTCTGAGCAGCAACAAGTACTATTTGTGAGTATGGCAGCGTTTGTAAATTCGTAAGGGAGGAACAGAGCTGAAATAAAGAGGATTCAATTTTAATTGAGAAACTGGAAGTCTTTGATTGTGCTTATCTTTTTAAACAGGGGGGCACATGCATATTACTTACTGTAATAGCAGAGCATACCATTGCCTGGGCAGATTTACATCAAATGCCTAACCCCTGTGGCTCACTACAGGCAACCTTTTTTTTTTTAGCAACTGGAAAATGACAGCTGTGCTGTCATACAAGGCCATGTAATCCACTAAGCTAGGTGAGCTTAGTCTCTGATGTATTTGTACTGCTCTGCTCCATAATATGTATTTTCTACATGTTAGACAGTGGTTTCTGAGCCACCTACAATTTAAACTCCTACATTTTATTTAATAAACATTTGTTTATCAGCTATTATGTGCTGAGCACAGGGCTAAACTAAACATAGGCTATAAGAAGACGTATCCTACCATCCTTGCCCTCAAGCAGCTCACATTTTTAATGTGAGTGAGAATAGCTGAATGTATTCTGGAGAACATTCTAGTCTGAATAATAAAATTCACCTAGGAAAGAGAGAAAGGATGATTTCCTTTCTAAAGTCTATTAATTTGATTCAAAAGAAGGTAGAAACATGCATAGACAGCTTATCATATGGCATATCTTGCCTCTAACTCAAGTTCTTCAAATATAGTCTTAAACTATTATTATATGAAATAAGTGACATTATATTTTTCTAGCCAAAATTTGGATTAGGGCTTTCCAGGAATGTTTAGTCTATCATTCCTCTGTATGAGCTAAAAAGTAATTTGTGTGCATTGCATGCTCAGTCGTGTCCGACTCTTTCTGACCCATGGACTGTAGCCCACCAAGCTCCTCTGTCCATGGGATTTTTCTGGCAAGAATACTAGAGTGGGTTGCCAATTCCTATTCCAGGGGATCTTCCTGACCCAAGGGACTTAAAGATCAAACATTTATCTCCTGCTTCTCCTGTAGTGACAGGTGGATTCTTTAGCTCTGAGCCGCCTGGGGGATCCAAAATATTAGAAACATTTTGGCAGATGTGCCAGCTGAAGTAGATGTGAGAGAGAATAAGGGTCAGGGAAGGAAAGAGATGTGGGTTGCACTGAAAATTTTGTAATCAAAACTATTCTGGGAGTGATTAGAGTAATCAGTTATGCACATCATTTACACGAAATCAGCGTTGAAAAACTGAAGCTGTGTTTCACAAGCTTCTTGTTCTTGGAATAGAGTTCTATGATCATGGAAGTCTGGGAAGCATCTATTAGCTTGTCAAAAGTTCTGACCAGTCCTGGAGTGAAAAACATCTCTTCAGTTTGTTTAACTCAGCAATTTCTAATCTTAGGTGACCATAAATCCCCTAGTTTTATTATATAGCTAGAATGCATCTCAGACTATAGCTCAGATAGATGGGAATTATAACTTTATATTTTTATCTCAGTTTAATTTCTACTTTGAGATCAAATTCTTTATATGTAAGAGCTGTGAGAGCTTGGACATATAATCTTGGTCAAGTATCCTTTAAACTTAAACCCAATGTTATATGTCACTTATGTTCAAATTTTAAAAATTTATTTTAACATTTTTTCCTCTTCTCTCCTACTTTCCATCTCTAGCTTTGGTTAGAACCAAAGTCTAACAAGCTTACTTAGTACCAAGAGGCTTGAATGCTTGTGTGTGTGAGAGAGAGAGAGAGAAAAAGAGAGAGAGAGAGAGAGAAAGACTGGATTTTGGGCAATGGACATATATTGGGGTCAGTCTGTCCTGAGTAATTCATCTAAGCACATTTCTGCTGACCTCTTTCTGTTTACTGTCCACCTGATTGCCTCCCCCCAAGTCCAGTAACTCTCTCCACTTTCCTATCACCTGTGGGAGCACAAGACGCGTACTGCTGTGTACTTTCTACACTGGGACCCACCAGCATTTCTGCTCTCATCATTTCTCCTCCATTCACCTTTCTAATCCGTCCTTTTCCTGTTTGGGCCTACACTGCAGAAAGAGTTGCCACATTCATAGAAATGGTGATTTTAAAAGCCAAAGTCCAAAAGATTCCAATATTTCTGCTTTCCTTCCCGTCAGATCCCTTTACTCAGTCATGCAGCCCCGGTGGCCTTGCTGCTTGAATTGAGGGAATGGAGAAAAATCGTGACCAAGAGGATGGCAAAACAAAATATGACAAAATGTGAACTGATAGTCTGTCACATGTAAGGCACCGGTTACAGTTTTCAGAAACTTTTGCTTGGGGCCAGAGTACTCATACTTTGAGATATTACTGCCTTCCTCTGACTAGGGAATGTTTTAAACAAAAGTAAAAGAAGAGAACCAGGGGTGAAGGAGCTGGGTATTCATCATGGCACTTTGCTGAGATTCTAGGCTTTTATTGTCTGGACAAGAGGAGAAAATACAGAAAATCAAGGAGACAGTGTTTTGACGGTCCAAAAAGGATGAGTGTCAGAGCATCAAGAGGAATTAAAAAGAACATGGAGGGAAAAAAGAGTGAGCTAAATGCTGATGACACTGGCTCTACTTTTTAATTTCTGTTGAAACATTTCTGTAAATCTCGTAAGAATACTATTCTATGTATAAAAATGCACACACACACACACGTGTGTAATAAAATCTGAATGATCACTTTCAGTGAAGTGGCATATGAAATGATGTATCACGTATCTTCAGTAAGTCTCCTTACATGTCCTACAACAAAAAGACAGATGTTTCTTCAGTGATTCTATTTAATTGTAGTTGTTTTCTTGTGGATTGAGTTGGTTTTTAAAATTATTGTTGTGGGAGAATTTCAGACTGATTAATTGGTGTCTGTTTAAAAAAATTTCCAGATCTTGTTATATAATGCCATCTCTCCTGAGGGCAGCAGGTCAGAAAAGTGAGCTGAAAATAATGGGGTTTTGTTGTCTGTGATAATGATCATTGTGTATTGCTATTCTACTGGAGCAAAGTCACTCTCTTAATGGTAAACAAAATGAGATGTGAATATATGTGGATGTGATCATGAGCTCTGAATATCAAGTAAGGCAAGAAGAATTGGGTTAAAATTTTAAAGGATTTTCTTGTTATCTTTACTGAATACCACTCCTTAAGGGATTGGGGGGTGCGGATTTTATGCACTGAAATATTAGTTCATATTTTACAATAGAGAATTAATAAGCAATTGTATTTGGAGGTGGCAGTATTCTTCCAAGCAATATTTATATCATGACTTTCACAATTCATAAAATATTTTGTTAAAACTAGTAATCTTATTAAAAATTAAGATAAATGTTTAATTCTATAAGCTTATTATGGCACCTGTAAATTTTCTAGAAAACTTTGAATAATCAATGTATCTTACTTACAAAATTAATAACTTTCTCCCACAATCATATTATTAAAGTGTCCTTATATGATGTGCTGGATTTAAACCATTTCTGTTTCTATAGTAGAGAGGATTTTTCTCTACACAGTGATTTTTATATCTGTAAGTAAATGAGCATAAACACAGTGTATTATTGAAATATATTCTCCCACATTGTTTTTATTCCCCTTCAATTTTGACCCTTGCTGTAAAGGACTTTCTGTTTTGCCTAGATGGTCCAGATAACAGAGCTAGCTTGACCATAAAAGTTCAGATGCACTGTTGCATGTCTCCTTTGGCAAGTAAAGCTTAATATGCAACATGAGCAAATGTAACTGAAAGAGAAGACAGAAGAAGTGAAGTGAAATGAAGTCGCTCAGTCGTGTCCAACTCTTTGCAACCCCAGCCTACCAGGCTCCTCTGTCCATGGGATTTTCCAGGCAACAGTCCTGGAGTGGATTGCCATTTCCTTCTCCAGGGGATCAAACCCAGGTCTCCTGCATTGTAGACAGACGCGTTACCATCTGAGCCACCAGGGAAGTCAGAGAAGACAGAGTAGATTACAAATAAGTGCTTCCTATAAAGGTGTATCTGTGCATCTGTAACATTAACATTTTAAAACAGAACACATGGTTAAAGGGAAATCTGATACAAAATTTAAAACAATCTCTCCCATGCCTCCTAAATAAATGAATTTTTATTTTTCCAATAAATATGTAAAGTAGTATTTAGTCCTTAAAAAGAAATAGAGTTTGCTAATGAGAGATGTGGGGACAATTAAGCCTCATGTTATGGCATTTTACCGTAATATGCAGCATGCCTGCTTCTCCTTGGTAAAGACTCTTCAATGGAAATCTGTTTCTGTATGGATACGCAAATATATAAAAGCCTATGCAGAGACACGGCCCCCACACAAATAATGAGACTCTTTTGATTTTCTACTTAATACATTCTGAATTCTTACTACTGTACTTCCTTGTGAGCCTGTTTCCTCATAACAAACTCTTGCTGCAACAACAACAACAAAAATGTGAACCTTACATATTTGTACAAAAAACAACCAATTGGAGTAGATACATATGATGTGTTGTACTACAAAGGCTTTCCAACGTGGACCTGGATCCCTCCGGAGTGCCAGAAGCAGATTTCTTATTATGCTTTGGTCTCATCTTCACTGACGGTGACAAGGTGTTTTTTTTTCCCCCCTCTGGCTGAAATCTAATTACTAGTGAAGCTGGCAGGATTTCATCTTGTATCTACACTGCAGTAACAGAGAAAACATTCTTTTAATCACCTTGCATTTGAGAAAAGGAACACTTAAAGGGAAAACATATCCTGGGAGAGAAATAGAATAAAATAAATACATAAACATTGCCCCCAGTGGGTTTCATGGGTTCCTCCCAAATACTCACTGATGAAATTTTTCACCTTAGGTGTGCGGAAGGCTATTTTGGACAACCTGCTGTACCTGGAGGATCGTGTCAGCCATGCCCATGCAATGACAACCTTGACTTCTCCATTCCTGGCAGCTGTGACAGCTTGTCTGGCTCCTGTCTGATATGTAAGCCAGGTACAACAGGCCGGTACTGTGAGCTCTGTTCTGATGGATATTTTGGAGACGCAGTTGATGCAAAGAACTGTCAGCGTAAGTCGTGAACTATTGATGCCCCTGACAGAATTGATGCATTGCTCCTCAGAGTAGCTGATGAGTTCTCGAGTGGGATTGGAGAGTAGGAAATTACCTCTAATACATGTACGATAGATATCCAGCCTATACACAGAGTCTGAATATTCTAATACATTTCCTTTGGACTAATAGATTAAATCCTCTCAAAATTGCTGTGTTATTGAAGTATCAGTGTTTTTCAAATGATACACATATTTCTGTTTACACATGGGATAAAGACTTTTAAGTAAATTTTTGTCTATGACAGGAAAGAAGAATTTGAAAATTAGGCCCTATTCATCCTTACTGTTTATCTCAATTCTCATCATTTTCTTGAAATACATTGATCTGCCCATATTATTTCATTAATATCTGTCAGTAGGTTTTAATCTGTTATGCTTTCATATGTAACTTTACATTCTTGTGTTTCACAATAGGTGAAATATACTGCCAGTATTCTTACACGGTAGCATTTGTAACTGTTGAGTGATTATGAAGACTACTCATAGAATGCCATTTCTGTATTTTACTTCCACAAAATTAGCTATTGTAGGACTTTATTCATATTAGTCAGTACATTCTTACCCTTGTCTTGAATTTCTCAACTATATTATTTGGTATTGCATAAAATATTAGTGGTAACATGCTAGAGAGATCTCATTGTGGAGAGTCAAACAGACGGAGCATCCTTGTTAGATCAGCTTAGAGCTGGACACTGCCATAATCAACTTCACCTACTGTGATAATCTTCAGGAAGAGCAGGTTATGATACTAGCTTAACAATTCACTTCTGCTGACTTCATTATATAGGAAGGGATTCTTCTAGCCATTGAGTTGGGTCCCAGGACCTGCAACTTTACAGAAGCCACTGGCAATATTGTGCCTGTTAGCATCTCTGCTATAAATACCAATGACCTGCTAGGGTCCCCCACTTCAAGAGGAAATGGGTCTTCCTCCTCACAGGTTTGGAAGATGAGGGCCAATGTTTTGTCATTTAAACACGACAGTTTGTTGAATCAAAAACAAACCACTCTCTGGAATAGTCAACAGCTATTAATATCACCTGTAAATTGTCAAGTTTTTTCAGCAAATTTCCAACAGGCTCAGAAGCACCTTTAAACACGGGGATTATGGCACCTGTGTAAAATCATAAGGTGCTCAAGAAACTCTCCAGTTCAAGCATATCATCTAGGATCTATACTTTCTACCAGTGTGACTCTGGGCAAGACATTTGAACTCACTGAGATTCAGTTTCCTCATTTACATTAAGCATTCTAATTTTCTATGGGAATTAAAGGATCTAACACATGAAACTGTCTAGTGAGCTGCCTGGGGTATTCTCACCTGTTGGCTCCTTTGTAGAGATGCTGACAGTAGTTGTGGCTATTTATGGCTCACCGATTCTAGAGCTGTGTTATTCACTGAATGACCTCATTTTATATCTTCCAATAACCTCTTCTATAAAGCTGAAGAGACAGTTCCACTCTTTATTGTGGTGAATTCAGAATCTGCAGCATGAAGTTTTAAGAACACAGAGAAGAATACAGTATAAAAGCATTTTTGAATCATCATCAATTTTTGTAACACTTGCCATGAAGTATAGACATGATTATGTTTTTAATGCTCTTTAGCATATGGCAACCCACTCCAGTACTCTTGCCTGGAAAATCCCATGGACAGGGGAGCCTGGCAGGGTTCAGTCCATGGGGTTGTGAAGAGCTGGACACGACTGAGCGACTTCACATTTACTTTTCATTTTCCTGCGTTGGAGAAGGAAATGGCAACCCACTCCAGTGTTCTTGCCTGGAGAATCCCAAGGATGGCGGAGCCTGGTGGGCTGCCCTCTATGGGCTTGCACAGAGTCGGACACAACTGAAGTGACTTAGCAGCAGCAGCAGCATATAAAAATATAAGAAACTTATTTATTATCTATTTCATGACTTTTCATATAAATAATAGCTCCTCTATGCATAATTAGTAAACCTTTACAAAAAGAAAATTCATAATAAACTATTATTTTAGTTGCCTCTGGATCTGTTCATAAAAAGTACACCTCTACCAATTTGCCCTTTAAATTTACATATATTGTTTGTGTCATACATTTTAAAATTGCACTAAACTTCTCCATTGCTTTATTTTTTTAAAATTATTTTAATTGGAGGATAATTACTTTACAGTATTGGGGTGGTTTTTGCCATTCATCAGCATGAATTGGCCATAGGCATACATGTGTCCCCCCCATCCTGAGCCCCCCTCCCCACCCTATCCCTCTAGGTTGTCCCAGAGCACCGGCTTTATTGCTTTATTTTTTAAATGACTTTATAGTAAATTTAATCATTAAGTGTTCTCCACTCTAATAAAAAAGTGACTTTTAAATTATAAGGTATTTTATTTTTTAAATTGACATATTGTGTGTGTACATATATATGTATATATATGAAACATGCAAAAAAATTAGAAGTATATATAATAATTCTCAGGATTACCCTGGTATCTCAGATAGTAAAGAATCTGCCTGCAATGCAGGAGACCTGAGTTTGATCCCTGGGTCGGGAAGATCCCCTGGAGGAGGGCATGGCAACCTACTCCAGTATTCTTGCCTGGAGAATCGCCATGGACAGAGGAGCCTGGGGGGCTAGTCCATGGAGTTGCAGAGTTGGACACAACTGAGCAACTTCATCTTTCTTTCCTTCTATAGTAATTCTAGTGGTCAAATGAAATGGATATTTAAAGAAAATATATCCTTCAGGCTCTTCTTACATGCCAGCTATATACCATGCTGTGCTTAGTTACCCAGTCATGTCCAACTCTTTAGGACGCCATAGACTGTAGCCCACCAGGCTCCTCTGCCCATGGGGATTCTCCAGGCAAGAATACTGGAATCGGTTTCCATGCCCTCCCCCAGAGGATCTTCCAAGCCCAGGGATTGAACCGAGGCCTCCTGCATTTCAGGCCAATTCTGTAAAGCCCATAGACTATCTTTAGGCTACTACCTGAGGAAGATAACTGGCTAGGGACAGTTTTTTAATGACCACCCAACTAGATCAGGTTAGCAGACACTGAAGGCCAAGCTACTGGAAGAATAATCAAGCAATTTTTAAGAAAGCAATAAAACTAAGTAGCACCTCCAGTCAGAGGAATAGAAAAATAGCATAGGCTGATGGAGTAGCTATTTACAATGTATTTATAAGTTATACTCACATTGAAGTATTCAGAGATAAGAAATATTGTACAAAATTTACCAAAACTATCTATGAATAATCTATATGTCTGTGTCATCTCCCACTCACATTTTTATTCTGGTATCAGTGCAATTATATGTACTGTTAAAAATATACTTGCAGAGTACAGAGTGAACCATTAATTGCCATTCTATTTGTGAAAAAGCCTCTTAATTTTTAGACTGATTTATTATATGTTCCAGAATAACATCAGACAACTTCATAACAGAAAATGATAAAAGATTACTGACATCAAATACATTTATACTGTTGGAATTAATATATAAGTTATAAAACAAATGTGATTTTAAAAAATTATAATGCTATGCTGCTAATACTTTTGAAAAAATTTTGTCTTATATACATTTTATTCAATATGTTTTTGTAAATTTAAGGTGTATAACCTTTTGATAAATTTATATATTGTAATGTGGTTGCCATTGTAGCAATATTTACCCTGTTACATAATTATAGTACAATGTTATTTCTATGTTCATTATAGCTGTGCATTAGATCACTATATCTTATTTACTACTTGTTGCAAGTTTGTACCCTTAACATCAATTTTACCCCTCCACCCCCCCATCCAATGGTAACCATCATTTCACGCTGTTTTTTTATGAGTGTGACTTATTTAGATTCCACATATAAGTGATATCATGTAATATTTATCTTTCTTTTTCTGATTTATCTTACTTAGACTAATATGCTCAAGGCTTATCCAAATAGCAGGATAGCCTCCTTTTTCATGGCTGAATACTATTTGTGTGTGTGTGTATGTGTGTGTGTGTGTGTGTGTGTGTGTGTGTGTGTGCGCGCGCATGCTTTGTCATTCAGTCACATCTGACTCTTGTGACTCTTTGAACTATAGCCCGCCAGGCTCCTCTGTCCATGAGATTTTTTTCTAGGCTAGACTACTAAAGTGGATTGCCGTTTCCTTCTCCAGGGGATCTTCCCGACTCAGGGAATGTACCTATGTCTCCTATCTCTCCTGAATTGGCTGGTGCATTCTTTACCACTGAGCCACCTGGGAGTGCCTCTATTGCTAGGAGCCAGCACAGGAGATCCCACCCATGACAAGGTCATGCGAAGGAGACCTGACAAGCAAGGCTTCAGGACTCGAGGGACTCCCTGGGCCAATCCCACCCATGACAAGGTCATGTGGAAGAGACCTGATGAGCAGGGCAGATCAGGACTCAAGGGACCCCATGGACCTGCCTGAGCATCTACCCCGAAACCAGAATCTGTCTGTCTTACTATTTTATGCCTTTCACCAACTCTTCTGACATTAACAGGGGCTATCCCCAACCAGCTTTCTCTGGAAAAAGTCAACTTAGGGCTCTAGCTAATAAGTCTCCTAGGCACGACAGGAGTGTTTCAATTCAAACCAATCTGATGGCTTTCTAGCTTCCCAACCATGAGAGGCACAGGAAGCCTAAAGCATTCTAAAAATATAGAGCCTTTAGAGGAATGAAAAATTATTAGAATAGTACTGGTAAAGGGCCTCATTATTGGGCCAATGCTTGCTGCCAAGTTCCCATATCCCTTATCCATTGTGCACCTGGGAGTGCATTAGTTAACATAGTTGAAATGTAAGAAAAACAAGTAGTAGCCTTGGAATTAACCACATCAGACCTTTGAGCTAATAAGTTCTTTCTTTGTTGTAACCCACTGCACCTTTTGCTAAGAATGTAACTCTATTTAGTACTTTCTGAGGGTGACACAGATTAGAAATATAAAGAAAAAACCACTTCAAGGGAAAACACGTTTTTTGGTTGATCAACATTTATCAAGAAAAGAGCCATAAAATGTTAACAGGCCTCCTGGCCAGAAGATAATGTACATAACATGAGACCCTTGTTTATGAAAAGGCATACAGAAAAAAATCCTGGTTTTGATAAGGGCAAAACTGCTGGAGTGTTTGGGTGGATTCTGCATGAACTTGCATCTTTCATTTCCCTCTATGTTCAAGTCAGGGTATAAAAGCTCCTTTTGAAAATAAAGTTGCAGGCCTCGCTCACCGAAGCTTGGTCACCCCATGTCATTCTTTCATTCCTTTCGCCAACGCCATCCATCCTAAGGGTATCCCTGGACTCTACTGAGGCTGGACCCTGGCACTCCATTGTGTATACACCACATCTTTTTATCCACTTATCTACTGATGAGCATTTAGGTTGTTTCCATACCTTGGCTATTGTGAATAATGTTGCAATAAACATGAAAGGGCATGTGTCTGTTCAAAATACTGTTTACATTTCCTTTATGTATATATCCTGAAATGAGACCACTGGAATGTGTATAGTAGTTATATTTTTAATTGTTTGAAGAACATCTGTATTGTTTTCTGTAGTGGTTGGACCCATTTACATTCCCACCAGTGGTGTATAGTTCAGTTCAGTTCAGTCGCTCAGTCCTGTCTGACTCTTTGCGACCCCATGAATCGCAGCACACCAGGCCTCCCTGTCCATCACCATCTCCTGGAGTTCACTCAGACTCACGTCCATCGTGTCCCTGATGCCATCCAGCCATCTCATCCTGGGTCGTCCCCTTCTCCTCCTCCCCTCAATCCCTCCCAGCATCAGAGTCTTTTCCAATGAATCAACTCTTCGCATGAGGTGGCCAAAGTACTGGAGTTTCAGCTTCAGCATCATTCCTTCCAAAGAAATCCCAGGGTTGATCTCCTTCAGAATGGACTGGTTGGATCTCCTTGCAGTCCAGGGGACTCTCAAGAGTCTTCTCCAACACCACAGTGGTGTATAAGGGCTCCCTTTTTCATCACATTCTCACCAACACTTACTGTCTCTTGTCTTCTTGATGGCAGCCATTTAAACAGATGCAAGGTAGCTCATTGTGGTTTTGATGTACAATTTCCTAATGAATAGTGATGTTGAGCATCTTTTCATGGCCTGTTTGTCACTTTGATGTCCTCTTTGGAAACATGTCTACTTAGTTCTTCTGCCTTATATACTTTTCTAATCGTAAATGTTTTTCAGATTTATATATTTATTTTATATTTCATCTTAAGGTCATTTTTTGAAATTAACACAAAAACTGGCATATAGTAAATAATCATTTGGAAATAATAATGTTGCTTCCTTAATGGTATCATTAATATTATTCCATGGATGCTATTAATTTTGATAATTTCTCAAAATTATTTCAGCTCTAGAGTCAGTATTACTTATATGGAGATTAGTATTTTCTGCATTACCCCAGTGCATCTATGAACAGGCAAAACAGCTGGAGGAGTGATGGAAAGAACATTTTACCTGAAATCTGCTAAATCAGCTACTAATCATGTGGCCTTGTCTGACTTTGAATTTCAGTGTCTTCATTCTTATAACTGGAATAATAATGGCGACAATCATACTTTTACAACATATGGCATGCCAGGAGCTGTGCTGTTGCTTTACGTAATTCATCTCTACAGCTTACAGAGTTGCTGTAAAGATCAGATGATATAATGCCTAACAGAACACTTAGCAATCAGAAAGCATTCCATTCTAAAACTTTGTGACCAATGTTCCATTATTTAATAAACCTCTGCAGACTGTTAGAATACATTTCTCAACCACAGATCTCTCCTCTCTTTGCAGCTTGTCACTGTAATGCCAACGGCTCCTTCTCTGAGGTTTGCCATGCTCAGACGGGACAGTGTGAATGCAAACCTAACGTGCAGGGGCGCCGGTGTGACGAATGTAAGGTAAGAAGTCGGAGCTGACAGTGAATTACCTCTTCCTTCAAACTTTTCATTGGCTTTCAGAAATGGCCTATACCTGAGTATATGAAAAGACAAGTTTCAAGAATATCTCATTGTGCATGTAAAATTACTGTGATCATTGAAATTAAAAAGAAAATAGAACAACATTGGCCATACACTAGCATTTGACCCTCAACCTATTGACACATTTCCTTGGTAGTGAATTTATGTAGTATTTAATTTAGATGTTTCTGAAGCCACATACAAATTTAATCCCTGTCTATGGTGAGTCACATACTCTTTCCTTTGCCTTTATGTTTTTGGCAGGAGAAAAAAATATCATACCCTTTGCTTATCAAGCACTTTGTTCTAGTTCCATCATTTAAAGTTCCAGTGAGCATTCTGCTCAACAAAATTTTTCAGTATGGAAGCAAATCAAAGGATTTTTTGGATACAATTTTGCTAAAATGAAACAAAAATCAAAATACGTTGCTCTCTTTTCCTGGATACCTTACCCTGCCTTCAGTATGCTGAGCACTTTGAGATTCCTGCATGAGAGTACATGGATTTGCACTATTTCTTTCACATAAATAGGTAATTTATCATGATAAACACTGTTAAGCAGAAACAAGCATTTCTCAGATGCCAAATTGGCCCTTCTGTAGGAGGTTTAAAAATATTATTTGTTTCTATCTCTTGGATAACATGTATGCTCTCTTTTTGTTTTTATTTTTCCATTGGCTTTTAAAGCCCACTATGTGGTGGGACCCAAAGAAGCAGTTCTGTGTGTCCTGTGGATGCAGTCCCATGGGCTCTGTGACACCGTGGTGTGATATTACAGGAAGATGTGTCTGTAAATCAGGCTTCGTAGGGAAACGATGCAACCTCAGCAGGCAGGCGCACCAACAGGAGGAACAGCCGCAGAGAACGCAGTGGGTGCTGGGGTCCCCCCAGAGGTGGGGTGCCAGCAGCTCCAGCGGGTGCCCTCGGGGAGCCTATCGGCCTGCGGCTCCGGTAATTCGAGAGGTGCTGCATGGTGCTTGCCTCAGCATGCTGTGTTCCATGTGCTGCTGCTGACCTGTCCTGGTGCCATTTTACCAAATAATGGTTGCTAAGTGTGTGAATTGCAAATGCGAAAACTTGGCAATTCCTGATTGAAGTCTTGCCTTTAAAAAATAGCTACTGATATGTTTTTTTAAAGCTCATTCAAGTTCATAGGTTCATAAAAGTTTCAGGTGATCATTGATATGTAGAAAACACAGAAAAATTTATCTGTAGCAAACTAACATCTTAAAAGGGGAAGGAACCCCAGGCAACATTTTAGAGCAAATGAAGGGAACAAACAAATGAATGAAGGGAAATCTGACAAAGAAAGTGACTTGCCTAAGAAAATCCAGCCCACTGATCTGACCTTTGACTGACCTTTCATCATAACTAGTGACTGTTACATTACCACATTATAATTTCGTCCATATATACAACAAACACAAGACACACATTTTCACATACTGGAAATCTACAAGATGCGCAAAAGAAGGTAGCATGCCTTCTACTATAAAAGTTTGATCCTCCTTCTCACGAGGCGAGACAAAACAAATGGTGGAAGGAAGGAATCGGGGAAAGGAGAGAGAGAGAGAGAGGATCAGGGAGAGAGGAACAGGACCAAGGCCAAGATGCTGAGTACCAGGAGACAGGACTTGTCAGTGGAGAATCAGAGCTTCAGGTGAGAACTAAGGGTAGGGAATAGAAGAAGCGGGTGAAGAAGGAGTAGGAAAAGAAGAGGTAAAAAAAGGAAGGGGGATGGGAAAGGGAGGAAGATGAGGGAGGAAGGCAGAAGAACAGATTTATAGTTTTGTTTCTTGCCTCTTTATTGACATTTGAAAAGAACTAGTTTTGATATCAGACTGCCTGAGGTCAAATCCCAGCTGTGACATTTCTGGTCCACCGTAAAACTGTTTCTTAGATCTTTTTGTAATTCAGCTTCTTCATCCATAGTAGGACCCACATCATAGAGTTTGTGTGTTGGCTCAGATCCTCCAAGGAGCAAATGCCAAGAGATTTACTGGAGGAGACTCCAGTGAAGGGGAAGGGGGATGGAGCATCATGTGCAGGAAGACTTCTGCTGAAATGTTGGATCTGTCCCTGTGGGAGGAGAGAGGAAAAAAAAAATATGGATAGAAAAGACTCACTGAATGCATTCTGTCCAAATCTCAAATTCTTGGCCAGGCCAGTTGGGAGTACCCAAGCAAAATTTACCCATTTGAGGAGTCTTGGATGGAACAGGAAGATTCGAGTACTTCAGTATACCCGTAATTGACTAGGAGAAGCAAGCCTTGGTATGAGTCACCAGATTCAAGAGAATGAGAATGGAAGCTGGGGCTTGTCGATTCGTGACACTCCCACCGCAGGCTCTCTTGCAGGGAGGTCTGCCCAGGCACCACTATGTCTGTCTCCAGGTTGTTGTAAGAAGAGTGTATAAAACACACATCTGAAGAGTTTTTAGTAATGATAGGTAGTGTTACTGTTATTATTACTATTGTTATTAAGTGGAGAAATCTTTAAAAGAGATTATGTTTTTCAGAAATAAATGCATACATTTAGGGTAAATGAAAGGGACCATAACTGATCACTATGTCTCCAAAATGGGCTTTCCCATGTGGCTCAAGGGTTAAAGAATCCTCCTGCCAATGCAGGAAACTCAGGAGATGTGGGTTCAGCCCCTGGGTCAGGAAGACTTCCTGGTGGAGGAACTCACAATCGTCTCCAATATTCTTGCCTGCGAAGTTCCATGGACGGAGGAGCCTAGTGGGCTGCAGTCCATGGGGTTGCAAAGAGTCAGACATGACTGAGCATGAGCATGCAAAAATGTCTCCAAAACATAAATTCAGCAGAATGATTAACCCTTATTCACGCCCTCTTCCTACATATCCTACAGCACTGATGTATGGAGTGGCGTTTTGTCCTGAGACCACTTTTCCTTTGAGACAGTGTATGTGACAGCTAAGAGCACAGACTCTGAAACCAGTCTGGCTGAAGCCACAACTGGCTAGCTGCTGACCAAATTACGTGACCCTTCTATGCCTCAGTTTCACCACTCTAAAAAGTTGATGATAATAACTATCTTTCAGGATTGTCTTGAGAATTTAAATGAGTTCATATTTGTAAAGGGCTTTAGAAATGTTGCTTGGCACGTGGCAAGAATATGTAAGTGCTAGTTTTAATTATTATCCCAAATGAGAATAAATTATATGAGCTCATCAAACTTCCCACTGAGAATTGGCAGGCACTCGCTTTTCTATATGTTTTACCTCATTAATCTCAATTACTGACTAAGAATGTTCTTTAAAATTTGTTTACTACAGCGTTTTCCCTGGACTGTGAAATAAATTTTTGAACAATTTATTAAATTTTTATTACTGAAATTTGGTAATATTTGTTTTGGTATAACTGTAACTCAGCTGGTGAAGAATCCGCCTGCAATGCAGGAGAACCCTTTTCTATCCCTGGGTTGGGAAGATCCCCTGGAGAAGGGAACAGCTATCCGCTCCAATATCCTGGCCTGGAGAATTCCATGGGCTGATTAGTCCATGGAGTCACAAAGAGTCGGACACAACTGAGCCACTTTGACGTTCAGGTTTTAAAACTACACTAGGTAAATATTAGAAAAGTATGATAGAGACATTCAGTTCAGTTCATGTCCGACTCTTTGTGACCCCATGTATCACAGCATGCCAGGCTTGCCTGTCCATTACCATCTCCCAGAGTTCACTCAAACTCACATCCGTCGAGTCAGTGATGCCATCCAGCCATCTCATCCTTCGTTGTCCCCTTCTCCTCCTGCCCCCAATCCCTCCCAGCATCAGGGTCTTTTCCAGTGAGTCAACTCTTCTCATGAGGTGGCCAAAGTACTGGAGTTTCAGCTTTTAGCATTATTCCTTCCAAAGAACACACAGGGCTGATCTCCTTTAGAATGGACTGGTTGGATCTCCTTCCAGTCCAAGGGACTCTCAAGAGTCTTCTCCAACACCACAGTTCAAAAGCATCAATTCTTCGGCGCTCAGCCTTCTTCACAGTCCAACTCTTGCATCCATACATGACCACAGGAAAAACCATAGCCTTGACTAGACGGACCTTTGTTGGCAAAGTAATGTCTCTGCTTTTCAATATGCTATCTAGATTACTTCTCATATATTTCTTTACATAATCAACTTTGGAATTTTTTAAATAAGCAATAATTTGAAAGCTTACTATTTTATTGGTCTATCCATTAAAGATATTTGTATAGATAGATATGCTAAGTAAAGCAAACTTAGGAGGTAAAGATAAGGGTAAAGTACTATCTCTACAATGCACATTCTAAGTCAAGAAAATTTAGGAAATAAAAACAAATGCAAAATATTACTTTTAAAAAAGTTTTACTATGTAATGCTCTAGTCTTTTTTTTAATGTATATAAGTTTCTATTTGTTTGTGTCTGAGTGGTATGTGTGCCTTTGTGGGTATGTAATTAGAATCATAGTGTATATGTAATTTTGTATTCTGCTTTTTGAAATTTTACTTAATGCTATATNAAGAGCTATTTATTTTATTTATTTTATAAAAAACAAAGAACTAAAAATAAAGGCAAGAACAAATATAAAGATTAAAATGATTATCAACCATAATCAACCCATTTTAGATTTAAAAAGAAAGCTATTCTTAGCAACAGTCATTTTAAGAGACTAATTTTCAGTATGATTTTGTTTTATAGGATTTATTTTTAATATTGTTAACAATAATGACAAAAATACATAATGAGGCTTAATCATTTCTCTTTGGGTGGCTCACATTAAATAGCATGATTTATTTTTACCAAGAAGTAATTATTAAGTCTAATTTTCCAAAATAAGAATTAGTTTTATAAAGAAGTAATTACTGAGACTAATTTTCCAGATTAAAATATCATAATAATGTGACAAACTTCTGCTTAAAAGACAGCCCTGACATACTTTAAGTAGGATATGTGCTTTTCACTTTTCTAGTAGAAATTATTTTTAATCCATCAGCATTTTCTAATGTAGTCATTCTAGGTCTGATAACACGCATTTCCAGAAAGTCAGCCAAAGCTAGTAATGCTGGACCATGGAAGGTCATTTCTTACAAATAGATAAGAGATATGCATATGAATAACTCATCAGAGATGAAAGTTTCCCTTCATCTACCTAATTTGGTGCTTTGATATGTGTTCTCACAAATCAACTTTGATTGTTCAACTTTGATTGTTAGGATGAAACCCAAGAAACTAGATGTTAGTTACACCAATTATTTTGTCAGTATAGGGATAACCAAAGAGTTACATTTATAATGTGAGCCCCTGATGTTGATTAGAAGTATTCATGGATATATGACAAAAATTAGACCCAATATAAGAGAAAAAAGATTTATTTTAACTTTAGGCTGCTGCCCAATAATATTGAAAGCATTTTTACCAAGTAAAAGGACTTAAAAATATCTGAAAATAATCAATTCTGATTATTAGAAATGAAACCAAAATTTTCTTTAAATAGAATTACCATCCTCACTTATTTCCACATTGCCATTAGAATCTTAATATGTATAGGGAAAGGCTGATGAAAATATCACAGACTGAATGATAGCACCCTAATTCCACCAACAATCTCGATGAATTTCAAAGTAATTGCACTTTTATCTTGGACATCATAGAAAAAGTCCACTAGATTAAATGACAGTCAATTGTCATAACATCACTGAAGAACCATTATAACCCACAGGCTCCTCTTTTCCCACCCGATCTTACAGTGCGTCTAGTGCCACTGTGAATTAATTTATTTAAATTGAATTTTTCTCATTCTGCTTCTATGCCAGCCTGAAACCTTTGGCCTCCAATCTGCGAGGGGGTGTATCCCCTGCAACTGCAATTCCTTTGGGTCCAAATCATTTGACTGTGAAGAGAGTGGTCAATGTTGGTGCCAGCCAGGAGTAACAGGAAAGAAATGTGATCGCTGTGCCCACGGCTATTTCAGCTTCCAAGAAGGCGGATGCACAGGTCTGTAAATGAGACTAAGCTCAATGCATTCATTACCTGGCTTTGATATTTAGGCTTCTGTAGCAGTTTGTTCTATAAGGTTCCCAGAAATTAAATGAAATACACCAGGACAACAGGCAAACATATAATACAAAAAAATGCTTAACCTAATGCTTTACATATGTTTTTAATAAGTTAAAGGAAATACATTGTAATTTGAAACACTGCCCTATAAATAGCTGTGCCTGCAATAAAAATCCATCAGCAGATCCCAATTCTGCTGTCTCCCTCTCTGTCTGTGACCTCTGTTCAGCCAGTCACTCAAAGGCTACTGCAGCTTGAAAGAGATGTTTAATTTTTCTGGTGCCAATGTTACCTTAGTTTAAACTTTACTCCCAAGCTAATATAGTTCAACTTTCCCTTTTCCTGTTGCAAAATTGGTACAATGGTCAGGGAAGTTAATATCTTTTTCTGGTATGGTAAAAAAAAAAAAAAATGTTTTCATCCACTTTCAGGTACCTTGAAAACTGTGATGTTCTGAGAGAGAAATAGATTGGCTGTAGATGTTTTTTAGTTCCAGAGAAAATATAAGCCAGGGTTGCTAACCCTGGCTCCCCCGAGCAGGGTTCTCATGTGTCCAGCCACCACCTTCCTACAGATCCTGAATTAAGAAAATAGGAATTAACAGTACAGATGAAAATAAAGTTTGAGCATTTGCCTTGATTTTATACTACTAACTTGGAATTGACCTCTATTCCAATAATCACTTGGTTGAGTATTTCTCTCATTTACTAAACTCAGTAGTACAACATTGATGATACTCGTATGTTTTCAGAACATGATAAATACATGGCAATATTTAAGATATGATTATTGGCTACTAAAGAAAATTATGTTAGGGGTGGGAAGAATAATATTAAAAGCCAATACCCTTAAGATGTTCTCAACCACTAAATTAAGCCATTATAAATTACTCTGAATATTATTATTGTAGATCTTCTAAGAATCTATGTATAATCTGTAAGATAATATCTGTATTTACTAAAAAGTGTATAAGGCTGAATTTTAAAATGTACTCTATTCTTTATAAATACAACTCTCACTAGCATTTTTACTTAATGTTAATTGAAGAAAAAGTGCTACAGAGTCAAATATATCCACTACCAGAAATTATAAATATCAAAAACATTATTTTAAAATGATGAAATGATGATAACATTTTAGCAATGAAAACTTAGTAGCATTCTAAGCCAGAGAAGCACAACAGAAAAAAAAAAAATTTTTAAGCATAAAACAGGCAGGGTAGCATTATGGTTGAAAACATGACTCTCACCAAAGAGCCTAGATTTGTTTAGTAGCTCTCCCACTTTAGAGATGTGGGTTCAATCCCTGGGTCAGGAAGATCCCCTGGAGGAGGGCACGGCAACCCACTTCAGTATTCTTGCCAGGAGAATCCCATGGACAGAAGAGTCTAGTGGGCTATGGTCCATAGGGTCTCAAAGAGTCAGACATGATGGAAGCAACTTATCACTGCACACCACCAACAATTAGTTATATGACCTTGACTGAGTGACCTCACCTCACTGTACCCTTCAAATTTCATCTATTAAATTAGGAAAATAATAGTATCTGCCTCACTTGGGTTTTGTAAGAATTAGGTGAGTTAATGGCCATCTCGGAGAAGGCGATGGCACCCGACTCCAGTACTCTTGCCTGCAAAATCCCATGGATGAAGGAGCCTGGTGGGCTACAGTTCCATGGGGTCGCTGAGTCATACATGACTGAGCGACTTCACTTTCACTTTTCACTTTCATGCATTGGAGAAGGAAATGGCAACCCACTCCAGTGTTCTTGCCTGGAGAATCCCAGGGACGGGGGAGCCTGGTGGGCTGCCCTCTATGGGGTCACACAGAGTCAGACACAACTGAAGCGACTTAGCAGCAGCAGCAGCAACGGCCATCTACTACTGTGGGCAAGAGTCCCTTAGAAGAAATGGAGTAGCCCTCATAGTCAACAAGAGTCTGAAAAGCAGTTCAGTTCAGTTCAGTTCAGTTGCTCAGTCGTGTCCGACTCTTTGCGACCCCATGAATCGCAGCACACCAGGCCTCCCTGTGCATCACAAACTCCTGGAGTTCACTCAGACTCACGTCCATTGAGTCAGTGATGCCATCCAGCCATCTCATCCTCTGTCGTCCCCTTCTCCTCCTGCCCCCAATCCCTCCCAGCATCAGAGTCTTTTTCAGTGAGTCAACTCTTTGCATTAGGTGGCCAAAGTACTGGAGTTTCAGCTTTAGCATCATTCCTTCCAAAGAAATCCCAGGGCTGATGCCCTTCAGAATGGACTGGTTGGATCTCCTTGCAGTCCAAGGGACTCTCAAGAGTCTTTTCCTACACCACAGTTCAAAACCATCAATTCTTTGGCACTCAGCCTTCTTCACAGTCCAACTCTCACATCCATACATGACTACTGGAAAAACCATAGCTTTGACTAGACAGACCTTAGTCAGCGAAGTAATGTCTCTGCTTTTGAATATGCTATCTAGGTTGGTCATAACTTTCCTTCCAAGGGGTAAGTGTCTTTTAATTTCATGGCTGCAGTCACCATCTGCAGTGATTTTGGAGCCCAAAAAAATAAACTCTGACACTGTTTCCACTATTTCCCCATCTATTTCCCATGAAGTGATGGGACCGGATGCCATGATCTTCATTTTCTGAATGTTGAGTTTTAAGCCAACTTTTTCACTCTCTTCTTTCACTTTCATCAAGAGGCTTTTGAGTTCCTCTTCACTTTCTGCCATAAGGGTGGTGTCATCTGCATATCTGAGCTTATTGATACTTCTCCCGGCAATCTTGATTCCAGCTTGTGTACTTGGATGCAATTTCAAAAACGACAGAATGATCTCTGTTCATTTCCAAGGCAAAGCATTCAATATCACAGTAAATCCAAGTCTGTGCCCCAACCAGTAGTGCTGAAGAAGCTGAAGCTGAACAGTTCTATGAATACCTGCAAGACCTCTTAGAACTAACACCCCAAAAAGATGTCCTTTTCATTATAGGGGACTGGAATGAAAAAGTATGAAGTCAAGAGATACCTGGAGTAACAGGCAATTTTGGCCTTGGAATACAAAATGAAGCAAGCAAAGGCTAGCGGAGTTTTGCCAAGAGAACTCATTGGTCATAACAAACACCCTCTTCTAACAACTGAAGAGAAGACTCTACACATGGACATCATTTGATGGTCAATACTGAAATCAGATAGATTATATACTTTGCAGCTGAAGATGGAGAAGCTCTATACAGTCAGCAAAAACGAGACTGGAAGCTGACTGTGGTTCAGATCATGAACACCTTATTGCCAAATTCAGACTTAAATTGAAGAAAGTAGGGAAAACCACTAGACCATTCAGGTATGACTAAAATCAAATCCCTTACAATTATACAGTGGAAGTGACAAATAAATTCAAGGAATTAGATGTGAGAGTGGCTGAAAAACTATGGATGGAAGTTCATGACATTATACATGAGGCAGGGATAAAGACTATCCCCAAGAAAAAGAAATGAAAAAAGGCAAAATGGTTATCTGAGGAGGCCTTACAAATAGCTGAGAAAAAAAGAGAAGCTAAAGGCATAGGAGAAAAGGAAAGA
Source organism: Redunca redunca (assembly GCA_006410935.1). Taxonomy (NCBI): domain Eukaryota; kingdom Metazoa; phylum Chordata; class Mammalia; order Artiodactyla; family Bovidae; genus Redunca; species Redunca redunca. Next base: position 347,654 of record SJYQ01002117.1, on the reverse strand, counting down.
TATACCCATTTGAATGCAGAGCTCCAAACAATAGCAAGGAGAGATAAGAAAGCCTTCCTCAGTGATCAATGCAAAGAAATAGAGGAAAACAATAGAATGGGGAAGACTAGAGATCTCTTCAAGAAAATGAGAGATACCAAGGGAATAGTTCATGCAAAAATGGGCACAATAAAGGACAGANGAAGACTAGAGATCTCTTCAAGAAAATGAGAGATACCAAGGGAATATTTCATGCAAAAATGGGCACAATAAAGGACAGAAATGGAATGGACCTAACAGAAACAGAAGATATTAAGAAGAGGCGGCAAGAATATACAGAAAAACAATACAAAAAAGATCTTCATGACCGAGATAACCACGATGGTGTGATCACTCACCTAGGGCCAGACATCCTGGAATGTGAAGTCAAGTGGGCCTTAGAAAGCATCACTATGAACAAAGCTAGTGGAGGTGATTGAATTCCAGGTGAGCTATTTTAAATCCTAAAAGATGATGCTGTGAAAATGCTGCACTCAGTATGTCAGCAAATTTGGAAAACTCAGCAGTGGCCACAGGACTGGAAAATGTCAGTTTTCATTCCAACCCCAAAGAAAAGCAATGCCAAGGAATGCTCAAACTACCACACAGTTGCACTCATCTCACAAGCTAGCAAAATAATGCCTAAAATTGTCCAAGTCAGGCTTCAACAGTGCTTGAACCATAAACATCCAGATGTTCAAGCTGGATTTAGAAAAGGCAGAGGAACCAGAGACCAAATTGCCAACATCCGCTGGGTCATGGAAAAAGCAAGAGAGTTCCAGAAAAACATCTACCTCTGCTTTATGACTACATCAAAGCCTTTTACTGTATGGATCACAACAAACTATGGAAAATTCTTAAAGAGATGGGAATGCCAGACCACCTGACCTGCTTCCTAATAAATCTATATACAGGTCAGGAAGCAACAGTTAGAACTGGACATGGAACAACAGACTGATACCAAATTGGGCAAGGAGTATGTCAAGGCTGTATATTGTCACCCTACTTATTTAACATTTATACAGTGTATATCATGTGAAATGCTGGGCTGGATGAAGCACAAGCTGGAATCAAGATTGCCAGGAGAAGTATCAATAACCTCAGATATGCAAGATGACACCACCCTTATGGCAGAAAGCGAAGAAGAACTAAAGCACCTGTTGATGAAAGTGAAAGAGGAGAGTGAAAAAGTTGGCTGAAAACTCAACATTCAGAAAACTAAGATCATGGCATCCAGTCCCATCACTTTGTGGAAAATAGATGAGAGAATGGAAATAGACAGACTATTTTGGGGGCTCCAAAATCACTGCAGATGGTGACTGCAGCCATGAAATTTAAGACACTTGCTCTTTGGAAGAAAAGCTATGTCCAACCTAGAGAGCATATTAAAAAGCAGAGACATTACATTGCCAACTAGGTCTATCTAGTCAAAGCTATGAATTTTTTAGTAGTCACGTATGGATATGAGAGTTGGACTATAAAGAAAGCTGAATGCTTAAGAATTGATGCTTTTGAACTGTGGTGTTGGAGGAAACTCTTGAGAGTCTCTTGGACTGTAAGGAGACCCAACCAGTCCATCCTAAAGGAAATCAGTCCTGAGTATTCATTGGAAGGACTGATGCTAAAGCTGAAACTCCAATACTTTTGCCACCTGATGGGAAGAACTGACTCATTTGAAAAGACCCTGATGCTGGGAAAGATTGAAGGTGGGAGGACAAGGGGACGACAGAAGATGAGATGGTTGGATGGCATCACCGACTCAATGGACATGAGTTTGAGTAAGCTCTGGGAGTTGGTGATGGACAGGAAAGCTTGGTGCGCTGCAGTGCATGGGGTCACAAAGAGTCAAACGTGACTGAGAAACTGAACTGAACTGAATGGCTATAAAGTATCATTTTAAATATAGCGGTATATACATGTCCAACTCAAACTCCCTACCTGAATGGTTAATTTCTATTTGCAAGTAATGATTCAAACTGTCCCACGACATTGTTTAGCCCATAAATTTAAGCATTGTGAAACATTTTTTTCTTAGTAAGTGGTACATATAAAGTAAGTCCTTTGACTTAAAATCAGCAACAACAACAATAATAAGAATAAACAATGGCTAACATTTATGTCAAATGTTGTACTAAACATTTTCCACAGCTGGGGTAGGATCCTGTGAGCAATGATAAGTGTGATCCCTTGAAAAGTGAACTTAAATATCCTAAGTGTATTTTAAAAAGATTTAATCATCATGTAACTCACTAAAAGATTTCTTATAACATTAGTCTTCTATTTGAATCTGAGTATTTGATGGCATTTTTCTTTCTTTCACTTCTTTGATTTGAAATCGTGCAGTAAATAGTACTCAGCAACTGAGTTAACTGTAGCTAATAAGTGGCATGCCTTCCTTGTCTTGGATGGCTTTGAAGATCTTCTCATATCTTTTTGTTTTTCTTCAGATCTTATGTTTGCATTCTTTAAGAATGTGTAGTGGACAAGGATTTTTCACTCTTCACAGGAAGGAAATATTAATCTATGAATCATGGAAAAATTAGTTATGAACTTGGTGGTGGTCTAGTCGCTAAGTTGTATCTGACTCTTGTGACTCTATGGACTCCTCTGTCCATGGAATTCTCCAGGCCAAAATACTAGAGTGGGTTGCCATTTCCTTCTCCTGGGGATATTCCTGACTCAGGAATTGAACCCTGATCTCCTGCATTGCAGGCAGATTCTTTACCAACTGAGCTATGAAGGAAGCCCATAGTTATGTTTAGTTATGAACTTAAATATTAAAAAATTAACCTTATAGTATATAGATATAAAGGAATACAGTTAACAGGAAATCTGATACATCAGTTCTTTTTATCCTTAATCAAAAAACTAAAAATGTTTGACATTTTTAAACTATTAATGAAACTCAATATATATTTACTGAACAACCACCCTGATGTATACTATGCTTGTGTGCTCAGTCACTCAGTCATGTCCGACTCCTTGCAACCCTGTAGACCATAGCCCAGGCTCTTCTGTCCACGGTATTCTCCAGGCCAAAATACTGGAGTGGGTTGCCATGCCCTCCTCCTGGGGAATTATACTATACTATGATATCAAAAATGAATGAGGTAAGTTGTCATTTTCAAGGATCTTTAACTATAGTATGGAAAATAAAACAGCATAAATCACAGAGAAACCCACAAACATAAAACTCAACACTTTATATCAATTTTTTTTTTCTTTTTTAATCCTTTCACCTGTGAAGCTTGTGACTGTTCCCATCTGGGTAATAACTGTGACCCAAAGACTGGTCGATGCATTTGCCCACCCAATACCATTGGAGAGAAATGTTCTAAATGTGCACCTCATAGCTGGGGCCACAGCATCACCACTGGTTGTAAGGTGAGTGAATTGCTTTATTTCATCTCATAATGTCATTTAAGGATTTCTGTTTTGGTAGAACTCTATAGTCGGGCATTTTAAGAGTCAGCATTACAAAACGATACAGATCTGCTGCTATAGCATGATTGGAGAATCTATCACTATCTTACATTTTACTTATAGGAAAGATGATTAAAGTAAATACACATTTATATAGCTTCATCCATGATACTTTCAAAAGAGGAAGACAAAGAACCAAATATTCTAAAATAAAACTAGAAACATCTCTAACTTCATACCTACACACAATGAAATGTTAATATATCTCCAAAGTACAAGGAAATTAAGAATGAATTTTTTAAAAACCCACAAGAATTCCCCCCAAATTTTACCTAGATATCAGTTTTCAGGAGCTAGTTGAAAGGATTCTGAAGTCATTTAAACAACTTTTAGCTTATAAAATTCCCCATTATTTCCATGAGTGAACCATAGTAAGTGATATGACCAGACTCACATTTAGAGAAATCTATACAGCTTCAGGGAAGAAGGTTGCTTATAAGGCTATTGCAAAAATATTAGTGAGAGTTGATAGAAGCTTGTGTGTGTGTGCCAAGTCATTTCAGTCATGTCCTACTCTTTGGGACCCCATGAACTGTAGCCTGTGAGGCCCCTCTGTCCATGGGATTCCCCAGGTTAGAACGTTAGAGTGGGTTGCCATGCCCTCCTCCAGGAGATCTTCCCAACCCAGGGATCAAACCTGTGTATCCTGTAACTCCTGCGCTGCAGGCAGATTCTTTACCACTGAGCCACCAGGGAAGCCCCATAGCAGCTTGGCCTCAATTATCCACTAGTGTTTAGACGGCAGGTTAAGTTACAGCTCTTATGACTGAATAAGCTATGGTTGAATTCATTTATTTAAGGAATAAGAAAGTGAAGGCTAAGGTTTTGCTTTGCAACAGATGATGGATGAATGCAGACCAAGTAAGGTTTTTTCAATAATTTTATTTATTTATGTTATTTTAGCTATTTTGGCTGTGCTGGGTCTTTGTTGCTGTTGGCGGGCTTTCTCTAGTTGCAGCAAGGGAGGGCTGCTCACTCAGTGCGGAATTCAGGTTTCTCATTGCATTCCACAAGTGGCTTCTCTTGTGGAACACGGGCTCTAGGGTGCACAGGCTTCAGCAGTTGCTGTACCTGAGCTCAGTAGTTGCCACTCACGGGCTGTAGAATGCAGGCTCAGTAGTTTTGGTGCATAGGCTTAGTCACTCCATGGCATGTGGGGATCTTCCTGGACCATGGAATCTAACCTGCTTCCCATGCATTGCAAAGTGGACTCTTAACCACTGGACTACCAGGGAGGACCCTAGGCCAAGTTTTTTTTTTTTTAATATTTATATGTTTTATATCATTACATTTACTGATCATTGAGTAAATACTATGTTGACTGAAATTGATTCAAATTTTTTAATTACTTTGAACCACTGTTACAAATCTAAATTTCTGAATAGCTAGACACTTCATCATTATGAACAATTATAAACAATTTATATAGCCCTCACAATTATTTATGAGGATGTATTCTACTATTTAAAATCTTGTATGACTATAATCTAAATGAACAGTGATTTTTGAGATTTATAGCTTTCCTTGTGTCATGGATAATTTCTCTGCGCTGAGGTGTGAGCACACACATCATTTGAGCCTTTATTGAAGTAGAATATAAAGCCTGCCATCTTTCACTAGCAGGGGAACAGTGCATAAATCCTCTATTGCTAAACAAACATTACAGCTAATTATGATTTAAGTTTCATGTTGGCTATAGTATCATCTAAACATATGGTTAATAGTCTCATTTATTCTCTACTATAACTTCCTGAATAAACTTCCCAATTTGAAAAGGTCCCAATTTTTTGACTGGTTTTTAAGAATTAATGCTTTCATTTTATATAATAAATTGAGAAAGAGACATTTAACATTTTAAAGTCTAAAGAAAGTTATTTTAGTTAATAAAGTCTAATACATTTATTTTAGTTAAATATATCATAAGACAATTTTAAAATTTATTACGTGGTTATAGTTTCCATAACATATCATAGATTTATATTTCTGATTATGGCCAATTTTGTTTAAATATATAAAGGAAAGTTACTTAAGTAAATAAGTCAGTGATCCTTATTTTGAATTCTCATTCTACATCTGATGTTCTATAAGAAAAGTTACTTGGCATGTGCTGATGTGATGACAGTGCTTTGTTTTATCTTTTGAAACTATGGCAATATTTGTAGTGTAATAAATAATCACTTTTAGTCCTTTGAGTTGAACATAACTTTTAGCAGCATCCCATCCTGCAGGCCTTTTTATTGGAAACCAATGAAGACAGAAAAATACTGAATCATAAAGATACCAAAAATAAGGCCAGGTGATATTTTAACATCAGAATCTGAGAAGATATTTTACCAAACATTTGGACAGGAAAGAGATAATAGATGGGATGCTGGTGATTGTACATCACAACCTGGAAAGAGGTGTCCCATAACTCAGTTGTTGGCAGGAGCAGAAGCAGGAATTGCTTTAGTAGTGGTAGATGTAAGAATTGAGCTGAGCAATGAAAGTGTGAGAAATGCCAAGTGAGATCCAGCCAGACTTGGATCTGGAAATCTGGCAAGTCGCTATGTGTATGAGTCTTCCGTAGAGCTGTAGTTCTGAGGAGGAAGATGAATAGGAAAGCACCAAAAAGAGCCAGGTCATAGACTAAGTACAAACCCTGATGGCGGTAAACTCAGACACAGAGAGAAGTGATACCCTCTAGGGAGACAGAAACCACACCAGGGAAACTTAAACAGGGAAAGAAAGAAAGTGAAGTCATTCAGTCGTGTCCGACTCTTGTGACCCCATGGACTGTAGCTTACCAGGCTCCTCTGTCCATGGGATTTTCCGGGCAAGAGTACTGGAGTGGGGTGCCATTTCCTTCTCCAGGGGATCTTCCCAACCCAGGGATCGAACCCAGGTCTCCTGCATTGCAGGCAGATGCTTTATCATCTGAGCCACCAAGGAAGTCCAATATAAACAGGGAAAGTAGAATATAAAGAACTGTTAACTGGTAAAAGTTAGTTACAAAAAGGATAAAAAACTGATATAAAAGATCCTGAAGTGGTTAGGTCCAAACGAGTGGCTACTACTTCCAGGGTGAGGGGAAAATGAAAGTGTTAGTCACTCAGTTGTGTCCCACTTTTTGTGACCCCTTGGACCCACCAGGATCCTCCTCCCTGGGATTCTCCAGGCAAGAATACTGGAGTGAGTAGCCATTCCCTTCAGGGGAATCTTCTGACCTGAGGATCAAACCCAAGTCTCCTGCATTGCAAGCAGGCTGTTTACCTGAGCTATCAGGGAAGCCCCAAGAGTAAGGGGGGTGGACTGTAAAGGAAGCAAGGTCTTCCCCCGTTCCCCACTCCCAACAATACTTGGGTTCAGACCTCTTTGAAGAGAGTGTGGCAACCACAGGGATACACAGCCTGCTGGTGGTACAATGACAGCAACAACGACAACGATAATACATAACTTGCCAGAGTTTATGGGCAAGTGCTGGCCTATAGACGCTGCCCATCATTACTGGAGGATGCCGACTTGCTGGAGCTACTGAGAAGCAGCCTGTCCTGGTCAGTGCTTGAGTGCAGACCTAAGCAGCAGGGGAGAGAGTGGCCTGATGGCACAGCTTGGAATTCTTTATGGGCCGCTGGGCTCCCATGCTAAATAAGTAAATAATAGTGATGATGATAGCAATGAAGAACCACAACCCAGAAGAGAAATGTCTTTCCATCACCATGGCCTCATTTGAGTCTCTCCTGGACCCTGTAAAGACTAATTTTAACATTCTGTTACTGGCCAGGGGGAAATGTCCATAGAGGTCTAACTATAATGTCATAAAACAAGGCAAAGAGGAGTGAGTTTAGAGCTCAGAGACAGCAGAGAGATCCTTGGCACAGCTGATCTCTGAAAATGATGTATTCCAAGATCTTAAATAACATTTTAGTAATTCACTTAAATTTTCATTTAAATTCAAGGAGCTTTGAGCTCTAAATCAGAAGCAGAAAGCCTTAAGGAATAGAAGACAAGACATGTGGATGAGCAGCAAATTGAAAATTGCTGCCGAGATGAAAGAAAAAAAATTATTGAAAAGAAGCTAAAAATGGAATACTGTAATTAAAATAACCATTGATGGTATATACATACAACAGAATTTTTGCTGTGTAGGATAGCAAGGACAAAATGGAGAACAAATTTGAGAGGCAAATAGGGAGATGACTACAGAAGACATTAGTATATTATAGATTGGACAGATAGAAATTATGTACTTTAAGAATTATAGGTGATCCTGAAGAAGAAAATTGATAAATTAGAACAGAAGTAAAAATCAAAAACAAAGTTGAAGAAATAGTACTGAATTAAAAAACAATTGTATTCTCAAACTGAAGGGCTTACCATATTCTAGGAAATTATTTTTTAGAAGACTCAAACTTGTATAAATTCTAGCAAGATATCATATTACATAAATTAAGAGAAAATCTTGTGTACATCTAGGAAGAAGAAAGAAAGGTTACCAGCAAGACATCTCAAATTGGGCTTGTCTGCAAAACTTAACTCTAAAAAAAAAAAAAATCCTAGTATCATTTTTCCTCTAAATTCTCCCTGGCTTCCCCACATGTGGTTTGGTACTTTTTATATCCTCTCATAGGATTTTGCACTTCACCTATTATATCATGCTTATTCCATTGTGTTATATTTATATATTCTCTCCCTTGATTAAACTGTAATATATGTCTCTAAACAATAAATGCTGTAAAAATGAAATGATAAGGTAAAATGGCTTTGTCAGAAGTTCACTCTTTGAAACAAGAGGTGTTTGAAGAAAATCTATACCTAACTCCTCCTCACCACAAAGAGAGAGAATGCAGTTTCTTTCTTATTCAATAGCTTTATGGTTTCTGGACACTCATATGTTTTAGTAAGTGCAGGAAGCGATTTTAGTATTATGTTCACCAATGTTTCCCAAGCGACTCAGCTAGAACAGTACAAAACATATAACAGACACGTGATTAATATGTACTTAATGAAAGCATAGAAGCATTAGAATTAAAATTTAAAGATATTGCCTGTGAAGTGGTGTTAATTGTTGCTATTTTTATCTCCTCTGTAGGCTTGTAACTGCAGCTCAGTAGGCTCCTTGGATTTCCAGTGCAATCTAAACACGGGCCAGTGCCAGTGTCATCCAAAATTCTCTGGTGCAAAATGTACAGAGTGCACTCGAGGTCACTGGAACTACCCTCACTGCAGTCCCTGTGACTGCTTCCTGCCAGGGACTGATGATTCAACCTGTGATTTAGAGACTAAGAAATGTTCCTGCATCGATCAGACTGGGCAGTGTACTTGTAAGGTATGTGCTGCTGAAATTCAGGAAGAAAAAAAAAAACAACCTTACTCAGTTCTATGTTCATTGCTGCTTTAATTTCAGTTATTTATTCCTGCATCATTAAGCCAAAAAGAATGACATACAAAAATTCATTGCCAGATGCAGAGACTTTTCCTGATATACAGATAAGCATTGCTTTTTAAGAACTTATTTTCAACCAGAACCCAATTATTTTTTCCCTAGCTCAAATGAATGATATATTTTTGAAAGTAAGGTTTAGTTTCTCTTTACATATTCACTTTTCTTAAACAAGAATAATCTGGAAGGGAAAAGAAGTCAGTTCTGTTAAGCATCACTAGAGAAAACCACAGCTAAATGATCAAGTTTATTTTTTTTTAAATTACTCTTCAAATTAATCCACAACCACTGTACACTGAAAAATATATTTACTGCTGTGGAAGTTCAGTAAAATTTCATCAAGTATAAACACTGACATTACAAACAGTGACTGTATGCAAATTTCAGCCTTCATTAATACTGTTAAATGATGTAGAAAAACAGTTGATTAAAAATGATAAGAAGGATTTTTTCCCCTAAGATATTTCTGGAAAATCAATCCCAGGATAAATGCAATAAAGACTGGGTCAGAAGCATTAGTATATTTTCAAGAAAAGTCTATGCACAGAGGGTCCAAGGAAACAGGAAGGTGAAATCTGGAGGGGTTGTGAAGAGTCTTGAGAATTTAGGAAAATGGAAGGTTCTGCCATTAAAAGTCCTAGACAAAACAAAAAGTATGGTGGTGTATTATTACATATTATGGCTATATATTATATTTAATACATGCTATATGTGTGTATATTCAATATTCCAAAATAACTGTATGAATCTATATTTTAAAATTGTTCTTGCTTTTCACAACTTTGTATCACATCACTGTCTGGGAATCAGTGGAATTTCATTTCACTTTCAAAATTCTAATGACTCTTTCATAATCCTCACAGTGGAATAGTAGAAAATGTGCTGCTTAAATGTAAAAGAAAATGATATACAATATTCTTAATAATGTATATAGTTATAAATAAAGTGTTTTTTTAGACCGATGACATGCTGATAAAGAGATTACCTACTCTGCTCTTTGAGATGTGAATCTAATATTCACTGTTCTTTTATTTATTTATTTTTGTTTGTTTCATTTTCTTTAAAGCATTCTCTTGTTACTTATTCTTGAGTTTATTTCTCTCACAACTTCCCCATACGGACTCTGAAGAACTCTCCTCTTTCTTCAGGTGAATGTGGAAGGGATCCACTGTGACAGGTGCCGGCCTGGCAAATTCGGACTTGAGGCCAAGAACCCACTTGGCTGCAGCAGCTGCTATTGCTTTGGCGCCACTACTCAGTGCTCTGAAGCAAAAGGACTGATCCGTACATGGGTGAGTAAGGACATGCTGAGCCATGTAATGGTATAACGTTAGTTCCTGCTGGTGTCTTTTAGCCAGGCACCAAGGGGCAGGAGGAAATGGCAAAACATTTAAGTAACCTTTTCCCCTGTGCACATTTAGAACTGGTAGAGGGGCCATGTGCCATTAGATGATTGGAGTAGATATCTTTTTTATTCTTTCTTTAAAGTATTCATTTACTGTGGAGAAGGAAATAGATGCCAAGTGAGCAAGGAAAACATTATAAGGGAAATGTTATGTCTGGGGATGGGAAGAAGCTGCCTTCTGCAGAGCGAGAGCATTAGAGCAAGAAAGTAGATGTGTGCTCATGTAGTAATGAAAATCTGAACTGGTTGCTTATTTATCCCAACCGGCCTTAGAGAATTGTTGCTCTTTAGGGTGGAAAAATGTTCATTTTTAACCTTAATTTTCCTTTAACCCTTCCTACTTTTCAAATCTACTTTTTGTTAGTGTGAAGGACCAGTTTCACAGATGTTGTAGATTTCACTACGCAAACAAGTCCAAAGGGTTTGTCGCCTCTCCTGTCTTCATTGCCCATGAATTATGTTTCTCATGAGCACACTTCATCATAAGGGGACAGGGCCACAGAGAGACACACAGTCCTTTTAGAGGAGGCCTCCAAAGACTTACACTTAACACCCTGCTGTGTTTTGATCCCACACAGGTGACACTGAAGGCCGAGCAGACCATCCTGCCACTGGTGGATGAGGCCCTGCAGCACACAACTACAAAAGGCATCATTTTTCAACATCCGGAGATTGTTGCACACATGGATCTGGTGAGGCAAGAGCTCCATTTGGAACCTTTTTATTGGAAACTTCCAGAACAATTTGAAGGGAAGAAGGTAAGGACAAGAATGTTGAAGTCACATGAGAGCAAAATAAAACATGTTTTTTTTTTAATTTTTATTTTTACTTTATTTTACTTTACAATACTGTATTGGTTTTGCCATACCTTGACATGAATCCACCACGGGTGTACATGCGTTCCCAAACATGAACCCCCCTCCCACCTCCCTCCCCCACTGTTTATAAAACATGTTTTTAGAATAATGCTGTTCGGAGATTTATCTGACTCATCATTTCTCATTTTATTTTGTCAGTTGATGGCCTATGGCGGTAAACTCAAGTACGCCATCTATTTTGAGGCTAGGGAAGAGACAGGTTTCTCTACTTACAACCCACAAGTTATCATTCGAGGTGGAACTCCTGCTCATGCAAGGATTATCATCAGGCATATGGCTGCTCCTCTGATTGGCCAGTTGACAAGGCATGAAATTGAAATGACAGAGGTAAGGTGGTTAGGTGTTGGGTGCCATGTTTCCAATGGATTTGCACTGAGTTTCTTCACAGTGGTTTCTTTTCTTGTTAACAGAAAGAATGGAAATATTATGGTGATGATCCTCGAATCAGCAGAACTGTGACCCGTGAAGACTTCCTGGATGTACTATATGATATCCATTATATTCTTATCAAGGCTACATATGGAAATATCATGAGACAAAGCAGGTAAATGATAATAAATATCCAAGTTAGTTTCTTCTTCTCGAGTCTATAAGAAAGATCAGTGAGACATCAGACAAGAAAGATTTTGAAATTGGGTTGCTAGTGTGATGATAGAAGACTAGTCAAGAATGACATCTGGGTCACCTGGTGTGAGTTATTACCACCATTTCCCCAACAAGAGAAACAGAACCAGAAGCAAGAATAAGGGGGTGAATATTGAACTGATCCTCAACATGGTGAATTTCAGATGCTATGCAGAAATTCAGGAGAAGATGTCCTGCAAGGTAGAGAGAGTTTGCTTCTGGGCTATAAATACATTGCAAGATTGCTGAGAAAGTGTCCTCCTTCAACCCTCAGGGCCAAGTAGGTCCTGTCTCTTCCAACCATATGCATTCACACCTGTTGCCTCCAGTGTGTAATATGATATAGCCATCTTCCCTCTGCCTTATGATGTGAAAAGATTGGGGATCACATTGAATAAGAAAGTACACAGAAGAAGAGCAAAACTGACTGTCATGAAAGCCAAAGGGTGGGAATACTATAAAGGTGAGGGTATGGTTTTTTAATGACCCAAAGAGCACAATTAAAATGAGGCTCTTTGAAAGTTAGAATCACCAGTAACAATTATAATACCAGTTTTAGTGAAGTTCTAGGGCAGAAAGAGCCTCAAAGTTTTGAGGAATGAATGGGACTCAATGAATCTAATATTACGTGTGGAGACTATTATTTTCTGTTAATAAAAGTGTAAAAGGGAAGAAAGAGGTCATGTCAAAGGTCAAGGGATGATTGTTTAGTCTGAGAGATAAGTAAGCATGTTTATATACCATGGGACCAGGGAGGGGGAAGAATTTAGCAGCAAGATATACATAAAAATGATAGAATAAAGAGAAAATAAATAATGGAGAAGTTGTGGTACTTCAGCATCGTGAGTACACATGTTTACTTGAGGTCATGTGCCTCAAGTATAACGAAAACTTATCTCATGAGATACAATGAGGAACTGTACAGATGTAACTAAATGTTTACTGTGGAGGCAGAAAGTTGAGTTTATACACATAGTCTCAGTTTCTCTGGCGTGATAGTGTCTCTATTATATCTGTAAGAATATGAAATCAATAGATGTTTAAAAATAATCTTATGTAACAAAATAGTAGATCAGTGCAGGAAAGCCAAAGAAAATTATGAACCCTCTCATTGACAAATCAATGAATCTAAAAATACCATGTTTCAAATGTTTCCATTATTAAGCATGTGGCAGAAAATCCTTTCTTTATTGCAGAAGATCCATATTGCTCTTCTGATTATACCAGAAGTAGAGACCAAATCAAGGACCAAAATTCACTTTCAAGTCTGTATTGCTTTGATTTCTTTTTCATATTTTTTATTTCTGACAGGAGATTCTTTTTTTTAATCGTAGGTCCTTGTTGGTTATCTATTGATATTTTAAATATAAAAATATGTATATGTCAATCCCAAGCAGGAGATTCTTTCCATGAAATAATTTTAAAAAACATGAACCAAAATATCTTGTCAATTATATTGTTAATTATTTTAGAATATCAAATATAAATTAGGTGGCAGAAGCCAAACAGGTTCACATGTTGTAGAAGAAACCAAGTAACCTTGTGAGTGTGCAAATGTGTTATTTTGAAAATTATTCCCTGCTTTAGTAAAAAGTTTGCTAGTACATGAAACATTTTGTTAGTAGATCTGATAGAAATGATGTTGTCCTGCATTTTTCATCATGCTTTCTTCACCTCTCACGCTGATCCTACCTTTCTTCACCTTAAGGTTGCTTTTTCCCATAAGTCCCTTTCTCTTATTACTTAATTTCATATACCTCACTAAATAATATCCTTTGGCTTAGGATTTCCTTTTTAAAAACACTAAAATAAGTAAATACTTCACTTTTTCTAGTAACAATAAAAACAAAGAAACCAGGGGATCAGCACTTGATTTTGTAAGACAAGGAATTTTGACAAAGATCAGAAATATGTTTGAGTCTTCCTCTCAACATAGTTAAGACAGAACCCCACTTCTTTATTCAGTTACAAATTTAGACAGTCTCAGAAGCAAAGAGTTTTTTATACATGTGGTTTGAGATTCCAACTTTGTACGTGTTAACGCTGAAATTTCCTTCTTTCTTTGCTTTTGTACTCTCTTACAAAAATTTATTTGAAGAGCTTAACAACTTTGCTTTTTAGTATTCATTTACATAGAAGTCTGAGTTTGGCTAAATTCCTGATTCAGGCAAAACAGTCAGTCTCTCATTCCCCAGGGGAAAAAAAGATAATGTGTTGCAGAAATGTCTATTGCTAACATCATTCAGGTTCCATTTGATTTTTAAATGCTCACTAGTCTGTTGTATGTGCCAGAGAAAGGAAGATGATGCTAGTAATTCCTCAGGTTATAGAATAACATGAGATAATAGCAGAGATGATTTCTCAACAAACACCAGGTTACCTTCTTACTCCTTCAAGAATGCAGAGTCCTTCTTAAAGGAGGGGAGTGGTTTATTTACATATCACAAATGCTGTGCATTGACAAGAAGAGGAGAATGAAATCTGAATTTTAACTGAACATGTGTTTCATAAAGGCTGGCTGGTCTTCACATTGCAGATTACAATAGGAGCCAAATCAGAATGTGCATTCATAATTCAGTACCAATAAAACCTACCTATGCTTGTTATAAAGTTTATGATTCAAGCTCCTTAAGCTTTTAGAGGTGCCTTTTATTGAAGCAAAACTATTCATTGTCTCATTTAAAAGTTTATTTGCAGAACATTTCATGTTACCAGTTAGTCAGTCATGAAATAGTCTGAGTTTATGGACTGCATGTATTTTTAATGTATAATTTCAATTTACTGCAAAAGGTATCAGTATTTTCACTGTGAACAATTTTTTTCAATTATAAGGACCTTTCCACCAATAGGAAAGGTGGGTTAAGTTAGTTGAAGAAAAGACTAATTTGAGAGGTTCTTTATCTTCAGAAAGAGATCAATATTATATATTATGCTCAAGCATTGTTTTCTAGGTGGTTTTCTAAAGTTCTTGAAAGAATATTCAGAGATTCAAGAGCAAAAAATAGGGACCAGTTGCAAAGTAAAAGCAATTTCACTAGTAATGACAGATTTGCCAACAGAAAATGACCTTGGGTTGTCTCTTTGAAAGAATGAAAATATCTAATTAATTGGCCATGTCTACCTGAAGCCACTCACATTTTTAGAAGCGGAGGGAAAACTCTTTATAATAACTTCTCAACAGGACATCAGACATCTAATTTCCTAAATACTTTATGATTTATGTGAATATTTTGCTAATGCAGAATCTCACCCTTTGAGGAAGCAAATATGCAGGAGTAAGATGTGGAACATGGAGAATTTAGCAGCTTCAAAACAATAGACTAAGTTTGTGGTTGTTATCAAAACCTTGGGAAGACCCCTCTTGCAGGATTGAGTGTTCGCTAGGTGAGCTTAATTTACTGGTACTGCCATCTAAGTATTTGCTCATTGTTTCCAGGATTTCTGAAATCTCAATGGAGGTAGCTGAACAAGGACGCATCACAGCCGTGAGTCCTCCAGCTCACTTGATAGAAAAATGTGATTGTCCCCCAGGCTATTCTGGCTTGTCCTGTGAGGTAAGCTGGCTCCAACTAACCTGCTTAAGCCCGACTTACTTAACCAGCTGAATGGAAATACTCCCAGGACCGCCTTTAGTGCAATTGGTTTTACTTTCACGCATACCCTCAACCTATTTTATTTGATCTTCCACTCATAGTATGTGATTGCAGTAAGAAGATGATGTTATTGTCCCCTAGAAGTAGGAATCACAACTCAAGGGAAATATTAATAAAAATTAAAAGATTTATAAAAATATGAAACAGGAAATAATGTTTTCTTAAGGCCCATTTACTGCATCTGACCTGTTTTCTTGGCACATTTTTATGAACAGTTAGAGACATTGAAACTTCAGTGATTATGAGATAAGATTGTATTGGGATTTGAGATAATTTGAGAGATTGTTTTTAAATACAGTATGTCAGAACTTCAGTTCAGTTCAGTCGCTCAGTCGTGTCCGACGCTTTTAGACCCCATGAATCGCAGCACGCCAGGCCTCCCTGTCCATCACCAACTCCCAGAGTTCACTGAGATTCACATCCATTGAGTCAGTGATGCCATCCAGGGATCCCATCCTCTGTCGTCCCCTTCTCCTCCTGCCCCCAATCCCTCCCAGCATCAAAGTCTTTTCCAATGAGTCAACTCTTCGCATGAGGTGGCCAAAGTACTGGAGTTTCAGCTTTAGCATCAATCTCCTTCAGAAAGGATTGATTGGATCTCCTTGCAGTCCAAGGGACTCTCAAGAGTCTTCTCCAACACCATAGTTCAAAAGCATCAATTCTTCGGCGCTCAGCCTTCTTCACAGTCCAACTCTCACATCCATACATGACTACTGGAAAAACCGTAGCCTTGAATAGATGGACCTTAGTCAGCAAAGTAATGTCTCTGCTTTTGAATATGCTATCTAGGTTGGTCATAACTTTTCTTCAAGGAGTAAGTGTCTTTTAATTTCATGGCTGCAGTCACCATCTGCAGTGATTTTGGAGCCCAAAAAAATAAAGTCTGATACTGTTTCCACTGTTTCCCCATCTATTTCCCATGAAGTGATGGGACCAGATGCCATGATCTTCATTTTCTGAATGTTGAGTTTTATGCCAACATTTTCACTCTCCTCTTTCACTTTCATCAAGAGGCTCTTTAGTTCCTCTTCACTTTCTGCCATAAGGGTGGTGTCATCTGCATATGTGAGGTTATTGATATTTCTCCCGGCTATCTTGATCCCAGCTTGTGTTTCTTCCAGTCCAGCGTTTCTCATGATGTCCTCTGCATAGAAGTTAAATAAGCAGGGTGACAATATACAGCCTTGACGTACTCCTTCTCCTATTTGGAACCAGTCTGTTGTTCCATGTCCAGTTCTAACTGTTGCTTCCTGACCTGCATACAGATTTCTCAAGAGGCAGGTCAGGTGGTCTGGTATGCCCATCTCTTTCAGAATTGTCCACAGTTTATTGTGATCCACACAGTCAAAGGCTTTGGCATAGTCAATAAAGCAGAAATAGATGTTTTTCTGGAACTCTCTTCCTTTTTCCATGATCCAGCGGATGTTGGCAATTTGATCTCTGGTTCCTCTGCCTTTTCTAAAACCAGCTTGAACATCAGGGGGTTCACGGTTCACATATTGCTGAAGCCTGGCTTGGAGAATTTTGAGCATTGTTTTGCTAGTGTGTGAGATGAGTGCAATTGTGCAGTAGTTTGAGCATTCTTTGGCATTGCCTTTCTTTGGGATTGGAATGAAAACTGACCTTTTTGAGTCCTGTGGCCACTGCTGAGTTTTCCAAATTTGCTGGCATATTGAGTGCAGCACTTTCACAGCATCATCTTCCAGGATTTGAAACAGCTCAACTGGAATTCCATCACCTCCACTAACTTTGTTCTTAGTGATGCTTTCTAAGGCCCACTTGACTTCACATTCCAGTATGTCTGGCTCTAGATGAGTGATCACACCATCGTGATTATCCGGGTTGTGAAGATCTTTTTTGTACAGTTCTTCTGTGTATTGTTTTTCTGTATATTCTTGTCACCTCTTCTTAGTATCTTCTGCTTCTGTTAGGTCCATATCATTTCTGTCCTTTATTGAGCCCATCTTTGCATGAATTGTTCCCTTGGTATCTCTAATTTTCTTGAAGAGATCTCTAGTCTTTCCCATTTTGTTGTTTGCCTCTATTTCTTTGCATTGATCACTGAAGAAGGCTTTCTTATCTCTTCTTGCTATTCTTTGGAACTCTGCATTCAGATGCTTATATCTTTCCTTTTCTCCTTTGCTTTTCACTTCTCTTCTTTTCACAGCTATTTGTAAGTCCTCCCAGACAGCCATTTTGCTTTTTGCATTTCTTTATCAGACTGTTCCCTTTAACACAGGCTTCTCAGAAGAACATATCTTGTTCCAGCAGTGCCACTCTCCTTTAGTCATTATATGTTTAAAACTGCATTTGTTACTTTCTGAGATATTCCTTTGACTATCCTGAGAACTGGTGAATTTTCTAGATCTTTACTATGTGGTGGTGGTTTAGCTGCTAAGTCATGTTCAACTCTGGCAATGGACTATAGCTCACCAGGCTCCTCTGTCCATGGGGTTTCCCAGGCGAGAATACTGGAATGGGCTGCCATGTCCTCTCCAGAGGATCTTCCGTACTCAGAGATGGAACCTGGCTCTCCTGCATTGCAGGCCAATTCTTTAACAACTGAACCAATTTAACTGTTACAAATATTAAATCTTAATAGTGCTGTACTAAATCAGTTCCATGAAATTAAAAGACTCTTGGTCCTTGGAAGAAAAGCTATGACCAACCTAGACAGCATATTAAAAAGCAGAGACATTACTTTGCCAACAAAGGTCCATCTAGTCAAAGCTACAGTTTTTCCAGTAGTCATGTATGGATGTGAGAGTTGGACTACAAAGAAAACTGAGCACTGAAAAATTGATGCTTTTGAACTGTGGTGCTGGAGAATACTCTTGAGAGTCCCTTGGACTGCAAGGAGATGCAAACAGTCAATCCTAAAGGAAATCAGTTCTGAATATTCATGGGAAGGACTGATGCTGAAGCTGAAACTCCAGTACTTTGGCCACCTGATGCGGAGAACTGACTCCTTGGAAAAGACTGATGCTGGGAAAGATTGAAGGCAGGACCAGAAGGGGATGACAGAGGATGAGATGGTTGGATGGTATCACCAGCATGATGGACATGAGTTTGAGGAAGCTCTTGGAGTTGGCGAAGGACAGGAAAGCTTGGCACACTTGACTGAACTGAAGTCACTTGAGTCATCTCCAACTCTTTGCAACCCTATAAACTGTAGCCTGCCAGGCTCCTCTGTTCATGGAATTCTCCAGGCAAGAACACTGTAGTGGGTTGCCATCTCCTTCTCCAGGGCAATCTTCCCCACCCAGGAATCAAACCCGGGTCTCCTGGGTACTCCTGCATTGCAGGCAGATTCAGGGTATGATCTAGGGAAAGGTGGGATTGCTGACAACCTGGCCTGAGTTTGAATCTCTACTTCATTGTATACTAAGGCTGAGACCTTGTGCAGCTTGTAAACCTGCTTTGGCTTCAGCTGGTAAAACCCCAAGACCCTGAGTAACTGCCACCACACCCAGTCCTTCTCCTTCAGACCCCTCAGTGCAGCAACTGGCTGGCCCGGGAGGGGCCTCCACAGCTTGCTCCAGCTCTACAGCACAAATTCTTTCCTCTTAGATTGGTTGGTGGCCCCCACACACACCAGTTAGATATTTTTAACATCTCTCCCATCTACTGCCCAAGAATCAGAGAAAGACTAAATGAACTAGAACGTAAGCACTTATCACAGTGCCTGGCGGAGTCATTATTAGTTAATGTGGTTAATAGTATTATTACTGGAACAAATAGTTTTACATCTGTGTATTTATTTATAAATATAGCGGACTTTTGAACAACTTAGAACTGCCTGGATCCACTTATGTACGATTTTTTTCCAGTAAATATACAATGGGCCCTCCACAAATTTCCATTCCATGGATCCCACCAACTACAGTCAAAAATTCCATCCATGGTTGATTGAAGCCACAAATGCTGAATCCATGGATATGAGAAAGCCAAGTCAGATTTCAGGATCAATGGAGACTCCTGGAACTAATCTCCTGGCAGATAATGAGGGAGGACTATAATTTTGTATAGCTTTTGTAAATAGGATTTGAGAAGTTCTATTAAGTATGGCTTGCAAGGCAGATGAAATATAACTTTGAAACAATGAACATGACTCTCCTGAGAGGTGGCATGGTATGATATGATGAAAATAGAAAGGCATTTGGTTTGGGTGAATCCTCCCTAACTCCTCCAGTTGAACAGGGCATTTGCTTTTTGTTACTGGACTTTGGGTTTGTTTTGTTTTGTTTTTTTTTTAATTTGTACAATCATCATGTGGATTAATGTAAATGAAAATATAAATATAAAATCTCCATTGTAAATTGAAATGCCATTCAACTTAGCTATCATCATATGAATTTCACATAGTCATAAAACCTTTTCATAAGAATAACTGTAAATATCTGTGAAATATTTTTGGAATAAATTTTTAGCTCTGTGACTGCTCTGAACAGCAATATTTATTTGAATGAACAAATAATCCATCTCCTTATTGTCATAACTCCTTCATACACATGTATACTTTTTTTTTTCTTTTCCTATTTTCTTTTATTTATTTATTTATTTTTACTTTATTTTACTTTACAATACTGTATTGGTTTTGCCATACATTGACATGAATCCACCACGGGTGTACATGAGTTCCCAAACATGAACCCCCCTCCCACCTCCCTCCCCAACACATGTATACTTTTGCACATATACAAGTAACTATATCCCTGGAATAGGAAATGGCAACCCGCTCCAGTATTCTTACCTGGAAAATTCCATGGACAGAGGAGCCTGCTGAACTACAGACCATAGTGTCACAAATAGTTAGACGCAACTGAGTGACTCAGCACAATAAGTATGTATATTGTACTTAAAATCACAACCCAATATGTGTGAAATATACATATGTACACACAGTGAAGATGTGAAAAAAAGAGAAAGTAAAAAAGGCACATACAGAATATGCTACCTTTACAATCAGCATGAAAAAAGATAAAAAATAGAAAGAATTTGAGATTTTTCTAGACAAAAGGTGGAATTTTATTTATCCCAAGGAATGTTGGCTGCACTGCTGTCTCGCTGTGTGACCTTGGTCAATCCCTTAATTGCTATCGGCCTTAGTTATTATATAGTTATCCAATCTATAAAATTACAGGTTGGGTTTTATAGTTCCAACATTCTCTGGTTCTACAATATTATTTTTCTATACAAGATATTGAGTAAGTAATCAAGACTGACCTTTAGATATCTTGAAAAGAAACTCACTACAGCTATATTTTCTGCATTTATTTAAAAGAATACTCTTCCTTTATAAAGAAAAATATTAGCAAAGAAGCAAATGATTTTAATGCAATCTATTTTCATACACACACACCTTCCATTCCAGATTTTAAATGTTAAAACTCATCTTATTATAATCAACAAGCTTTTAAATAGTATATTCTAAAATGTACTTTCCTATTAATTTTATTAAATATCCATCATTATATGAAAATATAAATTAGCACAAATAAAGCAAATATTATATGAAAAAAAATCAAGAAAAACTAGACATACATACAGACTGTGATCTGCATTGGTGGCTTCAGCTATGTCCTGTGAATTTCACTTAAACTCCTATGGACAGACAATAACTATAGTAATATCTTTAGTGGCAAGATTAGGGGATAAAGACCAATCTCTTATAATAAGGTACCTGAGGTTTCCTCTGCAACCCACTGCCTCTAATCCATTATGCATCTTGTTGATAATTCATCTTGATTCTAAACTGTAATTACTCAGGCATAAAATCTCATCATCAAAGCAAGAGCTAAGGACAGGTTTAAAATAATACATCCCATTCTAGTAACATATGCTTTGGGTCATGAATACACAAAGCAATTCCTTTACAATATTTTCACCAAATGTAAGGTATTCTAGAGACATCTGCATTTACAAGCTACTCATTTCATGTTTTTATACAGAAATATGGTTGCAAATAAACAAAATTAAGTGTTAGTTACCATGGTAAATACAGCCAGTTATGAGGACCTAGCATTGTCTATCAGAGAAGGCAATGGCGACCCACTCCAGTACTCTTGCCTGGAAAATCCTGTGGACGGAGGAGCCTAGTGGGCTGTGGTCCATGGGGTCGCTAAGAGTCGGACATGACTGAGCAACTTCACTTTCACTTTTTACTTTCATGCATTGGAGAAGGAATGACAACCCGCTCCAGAGTTCTTGCCTGGAGAATCCCAGGAACGGGGAAGCCTGGTGGGCTGCCGTCTATGGGGTCGCACAGAGTCAGACACGACTGAAGCGACTTAGCAGCAGCAGCAGCAGCATTGTCTATTACCTATAAGATTATAATACTATGGCCTCATTGAAAATGTCAGTTCTAGGAATGATTACTTTTTATAATTTATTGTTAGAAGTTGAGACTGGGTTACCGTTAGATAGATATCAAATAAAAAACACAGTTGCCTCATCACATTTGCTGTTGTGGGAGCCATTTAGATTACCATACTTTACCTAAGCTGCTCCTCACTATTACCTCAGTTAACATTGTTTTCTCAACTGACCTAATCTCAGGTTAGGGTGTATGCAGAAACTGAAACTATTCATCATTGAATATGTGGTTCTCTGCAATAAGATCATGGAAATGAGATATTCACAGATAATCTCTTGGTGATGTTTTATTCATTTCATTATCTTTCCCCTTCCATCATGTTTTAATAGTGCTTCTGACTCATGGTTGAATGGTTAGTATATACTGGATCACCTCTCACAAACTGTCAGGTGGCTGCCCAAAATAAGTGTTTTAAATACTCAATGTATACCTATTACCAGCTCATAAAACTCAAAAGCCAGAATAGTAAGACTAGACTTTTTTCTTATGCATGCATACTTCTGGGAATGTCTTTTACCACTTTCATTGTACATGGAAGACCCAAAGACTCTTTTCATATTCATTAAATATTAAGGAACATGGTATGGGTAAGTGACATACATTGTAAGTGTGTTTCTCAATGCAGTAAAGAACAATCACTATTGCCTTTTTTTTTTTTTTTAGTATATTCTCGATGACTATCTAAAAAGTTATCTGGAATAGAAACAACTCATATTGATTTATTAAATTTCAAGCACTGCACATACACATCATCTCATTTAATCCTCACAGCAACCCTGTTAAAAAACACACAACTGACCATTTATTGAGTGCTTACTGTATCCTTCACAATGTTACGTGCATTCCCTAATATACTTACACCAACAGTGAGTGTATTGTGATTCTCATTTTATGGGTGAGGAAATGAAAGCCCAGGCAGGTTAGGAAACCTGCCCTTTATCACACAGTTAGAAGACAGTGAACAGCTATTTGAACCTGGCTCAAAAAAACCTTGATACATGAATGGGTGCATGCATGCTAAATCACTTCAGTCATGTCCAACTTTTTGTGACCTTATGGACTATAGCCTGCCAGGCTTCTCTGTCTCTTGGATTCTCCAGACAAGAATACTGGAGTAGGTTGTCATGTCCTTCTCCAGGGGATCTTCCCAACCCACGGATTGAACCCACATCTCTTATGTCTCCTGCATTGGCAGGTGGGTTCTTTACCACTAGCGCCACTTGGGAAGCCCCAGAAACATTGTCAGCCACTAAGTTCTGTAACATCCTTTCGTTCCAGGTGAGGAAACTTCAGTCCATAGTACTTAAAATCTGTACAAGTCATCTGTAGTAAGTGGTAGAACAAGAAGTAAACCCAGGATTGTCTGATTGTAAGACCCATGTAAAGATACAAGACAGTGTTTTTCACTAGCAACAGCACGAGTGTCTATTTTTATTATTAAACTCTGAGGAGGATAGAGGGGTGTTGTGTAACCTCACACCTGGAGCATGTTGTCTTTCTACTCCATCTCACATTCCCTTTTCTCCTCCCTCCCACATTTTTGTACAGTTCAGTTCTAACAGTTTGATGGGATAGCATATTATGAAGACAAACATGAAAGAAGAGCAGAAGAAAATTGAGCTCTGAATAATTTCTGCACAAGAGAAGAAGAGAACTTGGGAAAAGTTTGAGTTAGGAAAAAAGGGATAAGATTAGGACCATGTTTATTTACTTGCCTTTCAATAATGTTTTATTTTGTTCCAGAATGGATTTTTAAACAGGACTTTAAAAAGTAACTATTATCTTTCCTCTTTGGTTCCCAACTCAAACATAACGATTCTCATGAATTTTGCCCTAGTTGACTGAGAAGAATATCTGATTTTAAAAAGCATCCTCAGCAATGTGAAAAACAGAAAAAATAAATACAAATAAGATCCACAAGAGTAGGAGATTAAAGAGGAATAAATGCATTTACTTTCCTTTACAAAGTGTTTTAAGTTTCCCTTGTATTGTGGAGTAGTCTTTTTTTTTTTTTTTGCTAACTCTTAGAAATTTGATCTATAAAGACACACAATTAATCTGGAGTGTTAGAACTGTAGCAACTTCAGAAAACAACTGAGTTAATACATATGCTCATTTGTGGGATGAGGAAACCACATCTCAATGACACCAAGTGATTTGCCTGTATCCCTCAGGCAAAACAAACTTGGAAAAATCAAAGCTTCTATATTCATTGATGTCACAGTGCCAGAGTCTGTATGCCTTTCAAAGACACACATTTCCAGCAGAGAGCAAGGAGTGTGCCAGTAATTCTCGATCCTGGCTGCTTATTAGACCCTCCTGTGAGTTTTACAACCAACACTGGCCCAGCTTTCCAACAATTATATGAGAATCTCTGGGGGCAGAGCCAGGTTTCAGTATTTAAAGCTCCTCAGACGATTCTGTCTGCAGCCAGGGTTGAGAATCACAGAGACAGGCCTAGAAACTTACACATACATAGAACTTGAGTTGAAGCCCAGACTTGTACTCCCCCTGGGGTGCTTTTCTGCTTTGTCCTGCTCTTTCCAGAGAAGAGCCATAGCAATAAGAGAAATTGGGTATATTACAGTAAATTTCACCTGCCAGGGCTCCTTTAGATTTTCAGTCCATAACATTGAATTGCATATGATTCCTCAACGAAAATGAGCATCTCTTAATGTTATTCTTCTTGTAAGACTTGTTTTAAACTTCTGTTTGATTTTAAAAATAGAGCTAGGAACTCTCAATTTGTGTGATCTTTAAAGACACGTCCCCCCCAAGAAAATATACCAGTAAAATAACAATAAGTATATAGGTATCCAAGGATAAAATCTATACCAAAAAAATCCAATTTTATTCTACAGTCAGCATGCACCAGAGTTGGAACAACCTACACTGTGTACCATTTTAAAATATACCTTAGATTGATGCCTTAATTATGCTTAAATGAATTCCTGAACCATAATTTCCAGACCTTACTTGGTAACAGTAGCAAAAATGAACCTTGATTTTGAATAATATGAATAAACTTATTCAAGTATCTGATTCTTCCACTATAAGATAAATAAGACTCCAGATATTTTGAATACTATTCCTGGTTTTATCAGCTTGCTCAAATCCAGGACATTATTATATCTCATTAGAATTTCCTACAGGCCAAGATAAAAGCAGAGAGAATCTTAAGTGCTTAATTGAAGTACTCTCACATTATCCAAATCAAAACAAACAGGAGCGTGCAGATTATTGATCGTTTTCTTTTTCTAAGGAAACTCTACCTACTCCACCCTGGTTTGGTTCTTTTGGTCCAGAACCAAAAGAATGCAATGGTATTAAGAACTTCTTAATTTAATATTTTCCCCTGCTTATTCAGCAGTCACTTCTCTCATCAGTGGCAGCAAGATATCCTATGGAAAAAAGTTTACATGGATAACATCCCTTCATAATCTTTAGTGGAATCTGAAAAACTAGCTCCTGCCTCTTACTCATAAATCAACAATGGCTGATAAATGCAGCAGCTTTGCATACTAAGAGATCTGAGCCCAGAACACAGGACTGTTCTCATTTCCTCTTCAGAGCGATGGGCTTTCTTCCAAAGAACCAGTGATGTTTCTTGATAAATTTACATAATATACCCAAATGAAGATGGAAGCCTTGATTTTGCATATGTCAGCTTTGTTAGCAGTTTCCTATTTGCCCTCAGATTTTTATTGCAAGATGAGAAAAACTACATCAAGAAAAGATATTTTATTGGTGGCCTAATATTCCCAAGACATGTAAAGCTCTTATTATTTTGAATTTCTAACTTTTATAGTCTTTAAATTATACCTATATAAATAATGCAACTGCAATACTTTTTATTTAATATTTTGCTGAGTCTCATTGGACGTTTGCTAGCTACCCATCAAGCACAGTGGAGATAACTTTTAGGTTGTCAAGGACACTGGGATTCTCTCTTTAGTCCATATGACAATTTTATTTAAAAACAAACTTCTTCCTCAAGAAAAAAGACTGTGAAGTTTGTTCAGGCTGAGTGGTATTTGCAAATGACAACTTTCCTTTGCTAACATCTGATAACACAGATGCTGCCTGTATACTTGATGGACCAAGCAGAAATACACATTAGAAATCAAAAGTGACATTCACTGTTTGTAAGTGGTGTTGCCTTTCCCACTGATGGGATGAAAAATATCTTTCTTTTTAACTACTGAAGAACCCAAGTTTTGCTAAAGAAATCTTTCCAAGTTGGCTCTCCTAATTGGCTCTGTTTTCTTTCAGACATGCATGCCAGGATTTTATCGACTGCGTTCTGAGCCAGGTGGCCGTATCCCTGGACTAACCCTGGGAACCTGTGTTCCTTGTCAGTGTCACGGACATAGCAACCTGTGTGACCCTGAAACCTCCACATGCCAGGTATTCACCTGAGCTTTTCTTGAATAAAGCCCATGTTCTCGTTTCTCCTTACATATATTCATAAACTGAGTGCAGAGATCAGCTAACCTGCAGGGAACTTAATTGTATATATATGTGTGTGAGTGTGTATGTGTAAGAAACATTTAAAGAAAAGACATCATACTATGCATTTTTAAAAATAATTTTAAAATTATAACTGGAAAAATCACTGCTCATATCAAGAAATAGTATATTAATACCAACAGCATCTTAGACAAGTACCAGAATCACAAGGGTTTTTTCCTGATTATAATTAAAAATAAACTCTTTGTAAGAAATTCATAAATTATAGAAAAGTTTTAAGGAAAAAAAGTCATCAAAAATTCAAGATAGACATTTAATATTTTATGTGTTTCCCACCAATTTTATGTATTTGCTTATAAAGAAGATTTATATGATACCATAGGTGTAGTTTTATGTCCTGCATTTTTTAAAAATGTACATATCACAAGCATATTATGTTGCTAGTCTTTATAATCTTTACACTTTTTGATTTGATATCCCATTATTTAACTTTTTAAAGAATTTTTAATTGTTCTTTTTTTTATTTTTGTGATATTCCTGCTAAAACCCCATTTTCTCATCTCTGGAACAATCAGGACTGTGGAGAACTTAAAGTTTTCTTTGTCACCACTTGGGGCCCCCAAAATCTAATCCCCACACAGCTCTGGGTGTCTCTCTTGAACTCCTTCACCACCTCTCCTAGTCTTCTGAAACCCCCATGGTGCCTTGTGGAACTCGTGACCCGAAATCAGCAAAATTCCTACATAATCTCCCTCTTCCCTTGATTTCCTCTTCATTTGCTCAATGTCAAACGTGGTTTCCCAACACATTGCTCCCCTAGCCGTGCTCTCAAGTGAAAGCCACTGTTTTTTCTCACATTCTTCATTCCCCTGACCCTGAAGGCGGGGCCACTTTCATATCACCCTTTTCTCCTCTGTAACAACCCCCAGCTTTGAATCTCACATCTCCATTCATTTGCTCACTATACCTGCTTGTTGAAACCATCTTCTAACTCTCAGGTTATCTACCACATTCCTGGAAGACTTTTCATTTGCATCATTGCCATTCACTGTACCACCACTTCTGTCATAATTCCTACTGATTCTGATGCCCATAAAATGAACTCCTCCACACCCTTAACCTTAGTGTCTTGTCCTCACTCCACGAGCCTTTCCAAGAACTTGTCATTATCAGGAACTGAGAGCTTCTATAGTCTCAAGGTAAACCATCCTCTCCTTTGACTGGGAATGTCTACCCACTCCATTATTCTGCCCTGGAGAATTCCATGGACTATATAGTTCATGGAGTCGCAAAGAGTTGAACGTGACTGAGCGACTTCACTTTTCATTTCTTAATACTTCAGTGTCAACATTTTTAGTCTCATCATTGACATTCACACCTTTTATCATTTCTTGTGTCTCCCATGCCCTCACTTTCTAACCAGCTTAATATCCATGACCCTTCTTTATTATCGCTGCTTTTAATATTCACTTCTCTTATTACTACTCATTTACTAGCATTTACTCAGTGAATTCTAACTCGCTAAATCCTACTCCTTGAATACCTGTACCTTCAAAGCTGAATGTGGGTGTTGGAAAACATGATTATGCTGACTAGTCTCACCATACATTCAGTATCACTTACTTCAAATGGAACCTCTCTGCTGCAATTCCATCATGCCACATCTCTCCAGTCCAACATCTTGATCACTTTCCTGGATGATAATTTCATACCTTGTCTTCCTTCTTCAAGCTTCAAACCCTTTCCAGACCCATTTCCATCTTTACTTTCAGCTGATGGCCTTGCTTCTTATTTCACTGGAAATTAGAAGTAATCAGAAGAGAACTAACCCAAGCTCCCACTAACACATGCACCTATTTTTCTGCACCTGCATGCAATTACTCTCATTCTTCCATGAGTTTGGATGAACTGTCTTGTTTATAGAAAAAACCACGTGTGCCACTTATGCCCTCTCCCCGACTCAGGAGCATCACTCTGCCCACCAGTATTCTCCTCTCCCTTCTGAATCACATTTTGACTCTTCTCTCTAGAAGAGAAATAAATAAATACATCTCTCTTGACTCCACGTTCCCTCTTGACTTCTACTACTTCATTCATCTCCTTTAATATAGAAAAGAGTTTATCCTCCATCTATAACTTTTCTCCTACCATTCTCCCTTGCACTACTAAAATCAGGCTTTCCCTCTACCACTGTACACATACCAACAATTAGTGTTCAGGTCTTCATTGTATTTGATTTATCAGCAGCATTTGCTACTCTGAATCACCCATTCCTCTTGAAGCTTTTGTTCAGTTTAATTTTCTGGACATGGTATTCTCGGGATTTTCTTGGTGAAGTCTGCTCTTTGATAGTTTTCTTTTCTGTTTTCTCCTCATTACCTGAAATCAATATTTTGATATTCCTAGGACTGAATTCTAGGAGCAATTTGCTTCTCTAACAATATTCATTCTCATGGTGATCTCCCCCAGGCAATGACTTTCAATATCTATACCAAGATTGCATAGTATTTACCATTATTTCTATGATTACATTTTAGATACAACTTTTTAATCTTTCCAGAGTTTATTATAATGTGGGGAGATAATTTTTCTTCAAATATGTTACTTTAAAGAAATATTTACTTAATAATATTTCCTTTTCTCCTTGACACATCATGGTATCTGAATATATACTTATTTCTTTTGCTTGTGTTAAGATATGTTTTAAAGAGCATCTATTCTTTACTCCTTACATTTTAGTTCCTATTATAATTCCCTGGTTACCTTCATTTTATGGTAAATTATAAATTCTAGTAAAGCAAGGCCCTTTGCTACACTTCTTTTTCTAATTTTCTTAGCTTATTGTACTTATATATTCTTCCAAATGACATTTTGATTCACTATTTCCTCTCTTCCCCAAAAAATAGCATTAGAATTTTTATTTGAATTGTATTAAGCTATTCATAAACAATCATCATCTTTACACTATTGAATTATCCTCCCTAAACCTTAAGAATATGATACTCTTCACTTTCAAACATTTTATGTCTCATAGTTTTTTAGTATTACCTATATGGGCTATGCATTTCTTATGTTAAAATTATTGCCACATATCTTACATTTTCCTCTTAATGGTAAGCATTATTTTTTTTGTTTCAGTGTATTTATTAACTGGTCATTACTGGTAAATATTGACAAAATAGATTTTTTACATGTTTTTTAATATCCAACCACTTTCTTTCTAGCTCTAGACATTTCTTAATTGATTCAGTTATTTTTATATTTACAATATTTAAAAAAAACTATATATGTGTCTTCCTTGCCAGAGCTATCTCTCATATAATACTTTCATAGTTTTGCTTTAAGTCTCAAAAAATGTTATATAGGAGGGTGGTCAGCTTCCTATCTTATTAATGATTTTAATAAGAATAACTCAGATCTTTTATCACAAAGTACAATCCTGATGATTAGTTTAAGGTAAATATTTTTCATCCTATTAAGACAACTTTTTATTCCTGACTTCTTAAAGGCTATCTTCTTTCAATCAAGACAGAATATGGAAATTTATAATATGCTTATTTGTGAGAACTGGAGTGGGGGTGAAGATACTAACCATCCTTGAATTCTTGAAATAATTGTCATTTGGTTTAAGGGTAATGTTTTTTTCCAACCTTCTGGCTTGTAAAATTCAGTAGATAATTTCAGAGGTTGTTAACATACATTCTTAAGTGAGAGTTAAATGCATTTTTCTTTCTTATGCTATCTTCACTGGAAATTATAATAGTAATGTCAATCCATATGATACTGGGAAAGATTGAGGGCAGGAGGAGAAGGTGGGTGACAGAGGATAAGATAGTTGGCTAGCTTCACTGACTCAATGGACATAAGTTTGAGCAAACTCCAGAAGATGGTCAAAGACAAGGAAGCCTGATGTCCTGCAGTTCACAGGGTCGCAAAGAATCAGACACAACTTAGCAACTGAATAACAATAAATAATTTAGAAGTCCTCATAAAAGATACAGTTTAATTTCATTTTTATTTCAGATAAAAGTGTTATATTTATACTGTCTGTACTCTTTTGACCAACTGGTTATTATAACTATTTTTGTGTCAACAATTCTTACTATAAGCTCTATTTTCTGATTCCCTATGTGAAATAAAAATAAATACATAAAGGCATCAGACATACACAGCTAGTATAAATTATTGTGTTCTGAATTTTTATATTTTCCTTCAGGGAACTTACATCTTTTGAGTTTAGGCAACTTTGTTCATCTTTGAAACACTTCATGAAGCAAATAGGAAATAACTAGGATTACTCCAATGGTATGTCTGAAGCAACAGAAGCATACTAATTTCTTTATTATTTTTACTGTGTTTCCCAGTTAAATATCATATCCACTACATAGTGCAATGTCCTCTATGTTGACATGGTGGTTATAAACATGACTCTGTGGTCAGACTGCCTTGATTCAAATTCTGGCTTCATCCATTATGGGCTGGGTAAGCTTAGTCAACTTATTTAACCTCAATGGTGTCTTATATTCCTCATTTATAAAATGAAGATAATAACAGTACTGAATCATAGAATTTTTCGTGGATTCAGTGAAATGCTAGATAAAAGGCTTAGAACATTACTTGGCACATGATAAGCTCTATAG
>SJYQ01002117.1:218608-292474 GCA_006410935.1 Redunca redunca | reverse complement strand
TCCAACCAGTCCATTCTGAAGGAGATCAGTCCTGGGATTTCTTTGGAAGGAATGATGCTAAAGCTGAAACTCCAGTACTTTGGCCACCTCATGTGAAGAGTTGACTCATTGGAAAAGACTCTGATGCTGGGAAGGACTGGGGGCAGGAGATGTGGATAATGAGATGGCTGGATAGCATCACTGACTTGATGGATGTGAGTCTGAGTGAACTCCAGGAGTTGGTGATGGACAGAGAGGCATGGCATGCTGCTATTCATGGGGTCGCAGAGTCAGACACAACTGAGCGACTGAACTGAACTGACTGAAACTTTCTGAATGTTGAGTTTTCAGTCAACTGTTTCACTCTCCTCTTTAACTTTCATCAAGAGGCTCTTTAGTTCTTCTTCACTTTCTGTCTTAAGGGTGGTGTCATCTGCATATTTGAGGTTATTGAAATTTCTCCCAGCAATCCTCATTCCAGCTCGTGATTCATCCAGTCCAGCATTTCCCATGAAGTACTCTTCATATAAGTTAGATAAGCAGGGTAACAATAAACAGCCTTGACATACTCCCTTCCCGATTTGGAACCAGTCTGTTGTTCCATGTCCATTTTTAACTGTTGCTTCTTGATCAGCATACAGATTTCTTAGGAGGTGGGTCAGGTGGTCTGTTATTCCCATCTCTTGAAGAATTTTTCACAGTTTATTGTGATCCACACAGTCAAAGGCCTTGGCATAGTCAATAAAGCAGAAATAGATGTTTTTCTGGAACTCTCTTGCTTTCTTGATGATCCAACAGACAGCAATTTGATCTCTGGTTCCTCTGCCTTTTCTAAATCCAGCTTGAACATCTGGAGATTCACAGTTCATGTACTGTTGAAGCCTGGTTTGGAGAATTTTGAGTATTACTTTGCTAGCTGTTGATTATATTTAGGCTGAACTGCATATATATAATTTACTGTGCTATCCAGGAAACTGAGAGACTCTGTGTTTTTAACACTTAAGCCAGGACAACAGGCAATCTGGAACCATCCTTGGTAAATCAGAGCATATAGTCTTGTCAGCATCTCTTAAAAGTTACCCAACTTACTTGGGCTTCTCAGGTGGTGCTAGTGGTAAAGACCCTGCCTGCCAGTGCAGGAGCCTTAAGAGATGTGGGTTTGATCACTGGGTCAGGAAGATCCCTTGGAGAAGGGCATGGCAACCCACTGCAGTATTCTTGCCTGGAGAATCCCATGGGCGGAGAAATCTGGTGGGCTACAGTTCATGGGGTCTCAAACAGTTGGACATAACTGAAGCAACTTAGCACACAAACTTACAGTAACATAACCATCATATACTTAAATGAATTGTTTCACTGAAGGGTAGAAGATTGACGAACAGTTGGCATTTGGGGTTCATTCAGTTGGATTTCCTTTAGAATTTCTGAACTTAGTGTTACATATTTTATTTATATCAAATAATCCACTTCCAGAGAGACACAATAAAAATATCTATCTTGAGAAATATGTGATCGAAAGGAAAGAATTAAATAGAAAATGTAGCCATTTATTGCCACTTGCTTCCTTTTTCTCCTTAGTAAAATTAATAAGTTGAATTATTTGGTCGTTTTAATCCCTAAAATGAATGTATCTAGGTAAGCCCAGAAATCAATGTAAATTTTTATTCATTTCTAATTTAAAAATGAAGACTTCAAAAAAAAATTTTTGTAACCTAGAGCAGTAGTGTGCCCTTTGCCTATTTCTGTATGGCACCCAAACTGTGAATGCTTGTTAGAGGTAGACTTAGCTAATAGCAAATACTAAATATTTAGCCACAGTTATGTAAATTTGTGGAAAAGGAAACAACAACCCACTCCAGTATTCTTGCCTGAAGAATTCTATGGACAGAGGAGCAGCCTGGTGGTCTACAGTCCATGGGGTCACACAGAGTTGGACATGAGTGAAGTGACTTTGTACCCATGCATGTAAATTTGATACCTCGACAAGAATCCCATTCTCATTATTATATCACTTTTCCATTAGTATATTATTATAAAACAATTTATACTTGATTAATATTCTGATTTGAATTCCTTCAGCCAAAATGTTTGAAAATTTCACTCTGTTTTACTGCATGAGTTTGATTTTGCCTCTTGACCTACAAAGCCTGCAATGTTTACTGTCTAGCTCTTTGCAGGAAAAATTTGTTAACCCCTGATCTGTTGACTTTTGCTATCAATTTTGTTTCATTCACAACACACATACAACAACAACAATTTTGAGACATGATTTATTATTAATCTCCTTTGCATTGTCATTGTTTAAATTCAGGTGTGCCCCTGGCTATACCGGCAGCCCAAGAAGCCCTGGAGGCTCCTGCCAAGAATGTGAGTGTGACCCTCATGGCTCACTGCCTGTCCCCTGTGACCCTGTCACGGGGATCTGCACGTGCCGACCCGGAGCCACAGGGCGGAAGTGTGACGGCTGTGAACAGGGGCATGCACGCGAGGGCATGGAGTGTGTTTGTACGTATACTAACTTGATTACCAGCTTTGGGGGGGCTTGGTTCCATTTCTATCTCATTTCCAGTGAGAAAGACTGATTTTTTTTTCTTATTTTTCAATAGCTAGTGTTTCCCTTGTTTTTCAATAGTTACTGCTACTCTTCGTTCTCCCTGACACTGTCTGTCCACCTTCTGCTGTTGGCCTGCTGTTTTGTCTCCATCCCGCTGAGCCAAGAACAGCTGAGAAAATCCTCAGCATGCTTTAGTCAGTTCATTGAAGACCTACAGCAAAGTTCCCAGAGGCAAATTCTGTTTTATTTTCCCCATCTAAGAGTTTGCAGTTTTACGTAAAGCTGACACTGCCTTTGTGACAGATTCAAGGTCTGGGTTTGTTAAATTTTTTAAGAATCCTCTTGAATTTGTAATCAAATGGACAGGCACTGTAACCCTTGAAGTACAACTGGCTTTTCTGAGTTTACAGAAATCCATGGGCATCCTTCTTCCTAACTTTCTCTTG
Source organism: Redunca redunca (assembly GCA_006410935.1). Lineage (NCBI taxonomy): Eukaryota > Metazoa > Chordata > Mammalia > Artiodactyla > Bovidae > Redunca > Redunca redunca. The sequence goes on along the minus strand of SJYQ01002117.1, from coordinate 289,495 downwards.
TACTACAGAACCTGGAAGCAGTGACAATGAACTCAAGGGTTTCTACTCGCATGTTTCCCTTTGTTTTAATTGCTTCTGGATTCAATAATGCCATCCTGAGTGTACATCGACTATCAGTATTAAATATAATTCTTAGATCTTATGCTTATTTATAAATATAGGGAGGACCATTATACTGTGGTATATTCTTTTCCTTGAGGAAATTTACAATATTGGTCTTAATTCTTTCTAACAAATATAAGTAGAAATTATTTAAGTGCTTTTTTTTCAATATTTACATATTTTAGTGTATTTACATATGCTTGTGTTTCTGGTTTTAGCATCTTGTGTGTGTCTGAAGCTTAATAACATTTTCACTAGAATTTTTGTTTGTGCTCTAATTTTATGAGTTACCTCAAAAGCTAAGCCTGGCTTTTTAGATCTGCCAAAAGGTAAAGACTGGGTATATTTGGGAATATAATTTTTAAACTTCTTCTTTTCTGTGTATTTCATATTGCATTTAAAATAAAAGTAAATGTCAAGTTTGATGGGAGGAGATAAAGTGTAATATGTAATATATATTTACATTATCATATTCAGTTATTGGTATATACATATTCACTCTTCTTAAGTAAAATGGCACATTTTAATGATAATTGCATGGACTTCCAGTACAATACAACCACTTTTAATATTTTTATTAAAGTTAACTATTAACATGGAAATATTCAACTATATAATATATATTCATAACCTAAATGCTAATCTAACAGACCATGAATTTTAAATTAATTAATTTTCTAGGAGTGAGATCAGAAAAATCTGATCTCTTTTTCTGAGATCATGGTTTATTTGCTTTCTATCTTGTTGCATTGATTTATATGTATGTTTTTGTACCAGTACCATATTCTTTTGATAAATATGGCTCTGTAGTATAGTCTGAAGTCAGGGAGCATGATCCCTCCAGCTCTGTTCTTTCACAAAATTGTATTGGCCCTTTGGAGTCTTTTGTTTTTCCAAGTATGGTCATTTAAGCAATATTTATCCTTCCAATCCATAAGCACAGTATATCTTTCCATTTTTTGTGCTGTCTTTAATTTTTTGTAATCAATGTCATATAGTTTTACAAGTAGAAGCCTTTTATCTCTTTAGATGTATTCTTTTTGATGCATTTGTAAATGGGATTGTTTTCTTAATTTCTCTTCTCATAGTTTGTCTTTAGGGTACAGAAACACAACAGATTTTTGGATATTAATTTTGTATCCTGCTGCTTTATTGAATTCATTAATGAGTTCAAATAGTTTTTTGGCAGTGCTTTTAGGATTTTCTATATAAAGCATCATGTCATCTGCAAATAGTGATAGTTTTACTTCCTCCTTTCCTTCTTTCTAAATCCTTAAGCTAACTTAGAGCAAGAAACCAAAGAATGGATTCACCTAGTACATTGATCTGCTGATCCTGTTTTGTCACATATGAATATAGTAGAATTTTATAATGCCCATGAGTGAGAGTGGATGAATTAGCTTGATTCTGGCAGGGAATATTTATTTAGTAAGGAAAAGTGTCCTCTGATACAAATAAAACCTTCTTCAGAGCCTGGAGACCATGTTACTTCAATAAAGAAAAGAGATAAAATAGTGCTATTATCTGTGCTGACTATAAAAATAAGATGTTTGTCACATTTGATAGAAATACATTAAAACTCAAATCATTAGTAGCATGTATCATACAGTTAGTTCTTCTCTCTTTGGCTGATTCTTTAGAAAATACAGTTTAATTTGGACCACATCATGGATGTGTATACTTTTTTAAAAAATGCACCAGGAAATGCTCATTGCAGTATCTCAGGTGAGCCGTATATTGGTAGAAAGAATTTATGTATTCCCTGTAGAGTTTATGCTCTTCAGTCAGTGAGTTCAGTTGCTCAGTCATGTCCAACTCTGTGTCCCCATCGACTGCAGCATGCCAGGATTCCCTGTCCTTCACCAGCTCCAAGAGCTTCCTGAAACTCATGTCCATTGAGTCAGTGATACCATCAAGCCATCTCATCCTATGTCATTCCCTTCTCCTCCCACCTTCAGTCTTTCCCAGCATCAGGATCTTTTCCAGTGAGTCAGATCTTCGCATGAGGTGGCCAGAGTATTGGAGTTTCAGCTTCCCCATAAGTCCTTCCAATGAATATTCAGGGATGATTTCCTTTAGGATTGACTGGTTGGATCTCCTTGCAGTCCAAGGGACTCTCCGGAGTCTTCTCCAACACCAGAGTTGAGAAGCATCAATTCTTTGGTGCTCAGCTTTCTTTATGATCCAACTCTCACATCCATACATGACTATTGGAAAAACCATAGCTTTGACTAGACAGACCTTTGTCAGCATAGTGATGTCTCTGCTTTTGAATATGCTGTCTAGGTTTGTCATAGCTTTGCTTCCAAGGAGTAAGCATCTTTTAATTTCATGGCTGCAGTCACCATCTGAAGTGATTTTGGAGCCCAAGAAAAGAAAGTCTGTCACTATTTCCATTGTTTCCCCATCTATATGCCATGAAGTGATGGAACCAGATATCATAATCTTAGTTTTTTGATATTAAGTTTTAAACCAATTTTTCTACTGTCCTCCTTCACTTTCATCAAGAGTCTCTTTAGTTCTTTGCTTTCTGCCATAAGGGTGGTGTCATATGCATATCTGAGGTTATTGACATTTCTCCCAGCAATCTTGATTTCAGCTTGTGCTTCATCCAGCCTGGCATTTCACCTGATGTACTCTGCATGTAAGTTAAATTTAAGCAGGCTGACAACATACAGCCTTGATGTACTCTTTCCCAATTTGGAATAAGTCTGTTGTTCCATGTCTGGTTCTAACTATTGCTTATGCTCTTAATTTATTTAACAAATAAATTACCTAGGCGTGACCTGTGCATGATCATTGTAGTATCTCAGATGAACTGCATATTGTTGGAAAGAATTTATATATTCCCTGTATAGTTTATGCTCTTAATTTACTTAGCGAATAATTTTTAATTATGCTGTAAAGACGGAGAAGGCAATGGCACCCCACTCCAGTACTCTTGCCTGGAAAATCCCATGGAAGGAGCAGCCTGGTAGGCTGCAGTCCATGGTGTCGCTAAGAGTCAGACACGACTGAGCAACTTCACTTTGACTTTTCACTTTCATGCATTGGAGAAGGAAATGGCAATCCACTCCAGTGTTCTTGCCTGGAGAATCTCAGGGATGGCAGAGCCTGGTGGGCTGCCGTCTGTGAGGTCACACAGAGTTGGACATGACTGAAGTGACTTAGCAGCATGCTGTAAAGAAGACAGAGAAAATGCAGAAATCATGAAAGAGCTTTCCTTGACCACCTTCTTTTCAAAAAAAAAACAAAAACAAAAAACAAAAACTAGTAGCTGGCACAGATAATTGCCAGTGAGCAAGCTAGGGTTTCAGAATTTTCTGATAACTCAGTGGTAAAGAATCCACCTGCCAATGTAGAAGTCATAGGTTCGATTCCTGGGTCAGAAAGAGTCCCTGGAGAAGGAAATAGCAATCCATTCCAGTATTCCTGCCTGGGAAATCCCAACAGAGGAGCCTGGCAGGCTACAGTCCATGAGGTCGCAAATGAGTCAGACATGACTTACCAACTAAACAGCTACAAGAAAGGTAGGGTTTTATTGGATCCAAAATATAGTAGTGAATTTCTTGCAGAACACAGGTTTTTTATATAGGGACATTCCATTACTATCATGAAGAATTTACACAAATAATATGTGCCCTTATTAGGAGATACCAGAATTTCTCATAATTACCCAGATTCAACCTACCAACATTATCAATCCCACCAAGCCAACTAATACTCAGGCATACCTAACCACTGTGTCTGTCTTCAATCTCAAGCATCCCCTAAGGACCCTATCACCCGACATGGTTTAATTCTTTAGCAATTCACCCATATTGAGAGACTACCATTTGTCAGAAATGATGGTAAGCACTTAATTCTTGCAACATCCCCACGTTATTATGTCCACAGCGTGATTTTTTAAAACCTGAATTTAGATGATTTAAGTCACCTTTCCAAGGTTCACCCTGACTTTTCAACAGAGTTGTGGTTTGAACGTAGGTCTGTCTTACAAATATTACTTTCTTAACCTCTCCGTTGACTGTTAATCCGAGATACAAAGAGCAAATGTGGTTTTCCCAATATAGTCAACATTAGTTAATTCAGTTCATTATTCATTTACTTCTTCTGGGCTTAAAGTCCATGTTCCCTCAAGAAAGAATAAAGATAAGATGGGCTAAAAAAATAAAATGAAAAAAATTTAATATATGTAAAGTCAGTAGGTACATAAATAAAAAATTAATATATGTAAAGTCAATAGGTACATACATTTTTTTTTCCTCTGCTAACCATTGAGACTCTCTAAGATTTAAAACATTGTGGTAGTTATGGTAGATTCTTATTAATCAGAGATTGCCAGGTGAAGTCCTTGCAGTCCCTCCATGCAGGTGAAAAGACACATTAACTGGCACTCAGATTTCTTCAAGGCCTTTGCATTTTTTTCCTAATGAGACTGATGGGAGAAAGCTCTGCAGTGTGTTCTTCCTTTTTGATGCTGATGAGTTCTGAATAGATCTTATTGGACTTCCCAAATGAGAGCCTCTCCTTAGTGAGTTAGGTTAATACAAATCCAACCTCTTTTTTCAGGCTCATTCATAATTTACATGTCATTTTATAAAATGAGACCAACCACCTGTCTTTCTGAAACTTGAGACTGAGCAAGAAAACCATTGTTTATTTAATAGTAAAGTTTTGTATTGGGAAACAAAATTTGGATCTGTTTATGTCCTATTTGGGGCTCCCCTGGTGGCTCAGGTGGTAAAGAATCTGCAATGTAGGAGACCCAGGTTCGACCCCTGGGATGGGAAGATCCCTTGGAGAAGGGAATGGCAATCCACTTCAGCATTCTTGCTTAGGGAATCCCATGGACAGAGAAGCCTGGTGGACTACAGTCCATGGGGTCACAAGAGTCTAGACTAGTAGTTAACATTGAACAACTCATGTGATATTCAAAATAGAGCTGTTGGCAAGATGTCCTCCATAAAGAGTGCCTGAAATATTTTATAAATACCAAATTGATGCTTTCTATTTATATTCAATATGTATGAAATATTAGGAACGTATCAGCACTTATTTATAGTCACAAATTATCTAAAATATAAAATTTAAGATGATGCTTTGCTTGCTAACATTGCAAAAGCAATCATGAACTATGTTTTTACCTCATAAGGTAAGCCTAGCTAAACATTATAACACACTAACTCTGTAAACTATGCACTTTCCAGACAGTCGGTAAAACTCTAGGTTTGAAGTCTTTTCCTACCTTAGTCTTGTTGTCGTTGTTCAGTCATTCAGTTGTGTCAGACTCTTTGCGATCCCATGGACAGCAGCACACCAGACTTCCCTGTCCTCCACCAACTCTCAGAGCTTGCTCAACTCCTGTCTGTTGAGTCGGTGATGCCATCCAATCGTCTGGTCATCTGTCTTCCCTCTCTCCTCCTGCCTTCAATGTTGACCAATATCAGGGTCTTTTCCAATGAATTGGCTCTTTGCATCAGATGGCCAAAGTACTGGAATTTCAGCTTCAGCATCAGTACTTCCAAAGAATATTCAGGGTTGATTTCCTTTAGGACTGACTGGTTTGATCTCCTTGCAGTCCAAGAGACTCTCAAGAGTCTTCTCCAACATCACAGTTGGAAAGCATCAATTCTTTGACACTCAGTCTTCTTTATGGTCCAGCTCTCACATCTATACATGACTACTGGAAAAACCATAGCTTTGACTAGACAGACCTTTATTGGCAAAGTGATGTCTTTATATAGATTATTGTCTTTATTTTATTTATTTTGTTGAAGAGTTGTTGATTTACAATGTAAAGTTAGTTTCAGGTATACAGCACAGTGCTTCAGTTTATTCTTGTTGTTTAGACACTAAGTCATGTCCAGCTCTTTAGAAACCCCATAAACTGTAGTCCACCAGGCTCCTCTGTCCATGGGATTTCCCAGGCAAGAATACTAGAGTGGGTTGCCATTTCCTTCTCCAGGGGATCTTCGCAATCCAGGGTTAAACCTGCATCTCCTGCTTTGCAGGCAGATTCTTTACTACTGAGCCAGCATGGAAGCCCATGATCCAGTTTATATATATATATGTGTGTGTATAAAATACATCTGAGTTAAATTCACCCATTCCAGTCCATTTTAGTTCACTGATTCCTAGAATGACAGTGGTCACTCTTGCCATCTCCTGTTTGACCACTTCCAATTTGCCTTGATTCATGGACTTGACATTCCAGGTTCCTATGCAATATTGCTCTTTACAGCATCGGACCTTGCTTCTATCACCAGTCACATCTATAACTGGGTATTGTTTTTGCTTTGGCTCTATCCCTTCATTCTTTCTGGAGTTATTTCTCCATTGACCTCCAGTAGCATATTGGGCACCTACTGACCTGGGGAGTTCCTCTTTCAGTATCCTATCATTTTGCCTTTTCATACTGTTCATGGGGTTCTCAAGGCAAGAATACTGAAGTGGTTTGCCATTCCCTTCTCTAGGGGACCACATTCTGTCAGACCTTTGAACAATGACATGGCTGTCTGGGGTGGCCCCACAGGCATGGCTTAGTTTCATTGAGTTAGACAAGGCTGTGGTCCTAGTGTGGTTAGATTGACTAGTATTCTGTGAGTATGGTTTCAGTGTGTCTGCCCTCTGATGCCCTCTTGCAATACCTGCTGTTTTACTTAGGTTTCTCTTACCTTGGACCTAGGGTATCTCTTCAAGGCTGCTCCAGCAAAGCGCAGCCACTGCTCCTTACCTTGGATGAGGGGTATCTCCTCACTGCTGCCCATCCTGACCTTGAATGTGGAATAGCTCCTCTAGGCCCTCCTGTGCCCACGCAGCCACTGTTCCTTGGACATGGGGTTGCTTCTCCAGGCCACCGCCACTGGCCTCCAGCATGGGGTTGCTCCTCCTGGCCACCACCCCTGGCCTCCAGCGTTGGGTAGCTCCTCCCAGCTGCTCCCCCTGGCCTCAGACATGGGGTAGCTCATTTCGGCTGCTCCTGCGCTGTCGCAGCCAGGCACTCTTGGCCACCGCCCCTGACCTTGGACGCAGGGTACCTCATTTCGGCTGCCATCCCTGACCTCAGACGTGGGGTAGCTCCTCCTGGCCACCACCCCTGACCTCAGATATGGGGTAGCTCCTCTTGGCCATTCCTGTGCCGTCACAGCCTGGCATTCTTAGCCGATGCCTCTGACCTTGGATGTGGGGTTACTCCTCTTGGCCGCCACTCCTGGGGCAAGGGATCCTCCGGGCTTCTGCCCCTGACCTCAGACGTGGGGTAGCTCCTCTCAGCTGCGCTATGTGCGCTGTCAGAGCTGCCCATAGGTCACCTGGAATGGGTGAATTTAACTCAGATGACCATTATATGTACTACTGTGGGCAGGAATCCCTTAGAGGAAATGGAGTAGCCATCATGGTCAACAAAAGAGTCCGAAATGCAGTACTTGGGTGCAATCTCAAATGTGACAGAATGATCTTTGTTCCTTTCCAAGGCAAAACATTTAATATCACAGTAATCCAAGTCTATGCCCCAGCAGTAACGCTGAAGAAGCTGAAGTTGAACGGTTCTATGAAGACCTACAAGACTGTTTAGAACTAACACCCAAAAAAGATGTCCTTTTCATTATAGGGGACTGAAATGCAAAAGTAGGAAGTCAAGAAACACCTGTAGTAACAGGCAAATTTGGCCTTGGAATACAGAATGAAGCAGGGCAAATACTAATAGAGTTTTGCCAAGAAAATGCACTGGTCATAGCAAACACCCTCTTTCAACAACCCAAGAGAAGACTCTACACATGGACATCACCAGATGGTCAACACCAAAGTCAGATTGATTATATTCTTTGCAGCCAAAGATGGAGAAGCTCTATACAGTCAACAAAAACAAGACTAGGAGCTGACTGTGGCTCAGATCATGAACTCCTTATTGCCAAATTCAGACTTAAATTGAAGAAAATAGGGAAACCTCTATACCATTTAGGTATGACCTATATCAAATCCCTTATGATTATACAGTGGAAGTGAGAAATAGATTTAAGGGCCTAGATCTGATAGAGTGCCTGAAGAACTATGGATGGAGGTTCGTGACATTGTACAGGAGACAGGGATCAAGACCATCCCCATGGAAAAGAAATGCAAAAAGGCAAAATGGCTATCTGAGGAGGCCTTACAAATAGCTGTGAAAAGAAGACAAGTGAAAAGCAAAGGAGAAAAGGAAAGATATAAGCATCTGAATGCAGAGTTCCAAAGAATAGCAAGGTGAGATAAGAAAGCCTTCCTCAGTGATCGATGAAAAGAAATAGAGGAAAAGAACAGAATGGGAAAGACTAGAGATCTCTTCAAGAAAATTAGAGATACCAAGGGAACATTTCATGCAAAGATGGGCTCGATAAAGGACAGAAATGGTATGGACCTAACAGAAGCAGAAGATATTAAGAAGAGGTGGCAAGAATACACAGAAGAACTGTACAAAAAAGATCTTCACGACCCAGATAATCACGATGGTGTGATCACTCATCTAGAGCCAGACATCCTGGAATGTGAAGTCAAGTGGGCCTTAGAAAGCATCACTACGAACAAAGCTAGTGGAGGTGATGGAATTCCAGTTGAGCTATTTCAAATCCTGAAAGATGATGCTGTGAAAGTGCTGCACTCAATATGCCAGCAAATTTGGAAAACTCAGCAGTGGCCACAGGACTGGAAAAGGTCAGTTTTCATTCCAATCCCAAAGAAAGGCAATGCCAAAGAATGCTCAAACTACCGCACAATTGCACTCATCTCACATGCTAGTAAAGTAATGCTCAAAATTCTCCAAGCCAGGCTTCAGCAATACGTGAACCGTGAACTTCCTGATGTTCAAGCTGGTTTTAGAAAAGGCAGAGGAACCAGAGATCAAATTGCCAACATCCGCTGGATCATGGAAAAAGCAAGAGAGTTCCAGAAAAACATCTATTTCTGCTTTATTGACTATGCCAAAGCCTTTGACTGTGTGGATCACAATAAACTGTGGAAAATTCTGAAAGAGATGGGAATACCAGATCACCCAACCTGCCTCTTAAGAAACCTATATGCAGGTCAGGAAGCAACAGTTAGAACTGGCCATGGAACAACAGACTGGTTCCAAACAGGAAAAGGGGTACGTCAAGGCTGTATATTGTCACCCTGCTTATTTAACTTCTATGCAGAGGACATCATGAGAAATGCCGGGCTGGAAGAAGCACAAGCTGGAATCAAGATTGCTGGGAGAAATATCAATAATCTCAGCTATGCAGATGACACCACCCTTATGGCAGAAAGTGAAGAGGAACTAAAAAGCCTCTTGATGAAAGTGAAAGAGGAGAGTGAAAAAGTCGGCTTAAAGCTCAACGTTCAGAAAATGAAGATCATGGCATCCGGTCCTATCACTTCATGGGAAATAGATGGGGAAACAGTGGAAACAGTGTCAGACTTTACTGCATCACTGCAGATGGTGACTGCATCCATGAAATTAAGACGCTTACTCCTTGGAAGAAAAATTATGACCAACCTAGATAGCATATTAAAAAGCAGAGACATTACTTTGCCAACAAAGGTCCGTCTAGTCAAGGCTATGGTTTTTCCAGGGGTCATGTATGGATGTGAGAGTTGGACTGTGAAGAAAGCTGAGCACCGAAGAATTGATGTTTTGAACTGTGGTGTTGGAGAAGACTCTTGAGAGTCCCTTGGACTGCAAGGAGATCCAACCAGTCCATTCTGAAGGGCATCAGCCCTGGGATTTATTTGGAAGGAATGATGCTAAAGCTGAAACTCCAGTACTTTGGCCACCTCATGCCAAGAGTTAACTCATTGGAAAAGACTCTGACGCTGGGAGGGACTGTGGGCAGGAGGAGAAGAGGAGGACCAAGGATGAGATGGCTGGATGGCATCACTGACTCGATGGATTTGAGTCTGAGTGAACTCCGGGAGATGGTGATGGACAGGGAGGCCTGGCGTGCTGCGATTCATGGGGTCGCAAAGAGTCGGACATGACTGAGCAACTGAACTAAACTGATAAAATACATACAAAATATGAATCTTTTTTTATTATTTTCCCTTACAGGTTTTATTGAGTATATTTCCCTGTTCCATATAGTAGCTTTTTGTGTTAGTTATTTTATTTAGACTATTACTTTTAATAGCCAGTTGTTGTCAAGAATCTATCACAATAATGCAGAGGCCTTCATATATTATCACTAGAGCACTGCAGTACTCTTATACTCAAAGTAGATTAGTAATATCAGTTAGTATATATGTTCCCTATATATGAGAGCAGGGACAAAATAGTGGAAGTGGTTGATCACTGTAAAGAAAATGAGACTTTCATAATGAAAGATGATGAAAAACCATCAGTTGACCTTCATTTGCTATTTAAATAATGAGGTTTTGTTTGTTAGACTTGTGATCACCCTCCATCCTAGCCTTTTAAATGCCATCCTCCATCTGTCTCTATTTAATCCCCAAGTCCTAATTCCTATTGAAAGGCCAGTATGGCACAGTGGCAAAGAATCTGCCTGCCAGTGCAGGAAACACAAGAATCATGGGTTTGATCCCTGGGTTGGGAAGGTCCCCTAGAGTAGGAAATGGCAACCCATTCTATTATTCTTGTCTGGGAAATTCCATGGACAGAGAAGCCTGGTGGGCTACAGTCCATGGGGTTGCAGAGTGGAACATGACTGATCACATACATACATGTCTACTATAGTTTTCTGTAATTCTAAACCAGGGCATGTTATTCAAATCCAGGCATCAGAGTAGCTATAAAAGTAATTTCTGTTCACCCACCTTTCACCTTTTTCACATCTATTTTGTTTGAGAAACATGTTTTGAGTTTCTTGTTACCAGTGTCCTTGACCTACGTTCAGTCTAAAATGTAGAACAGCAACTATCACTGAGTCCAGATGATTGTCTTACTGGCTGTCAAGTCTCAGCAGTTTGTGTATCATGTTGAAAAACCCATTCCATTAATAGATTAAGGAATTGTGTTGTTGAACTGTCATACAGAAGAGGTGGACCTCTATTTAATTTTCAGTCAGGCTTTGTGAGTAAATGCTATTTGATTACAATTTTCACTCTGCAAAATCCAGGAAGTTGATTAACCTTGAAGAAAAATTGATCACATTACCTTACAGTTAGAAATCTTATAAATGAGATAGTCTAGTCATCTTCTCCTGTTTTACGGTGTCTCTGAAACAGACCCTCTCCTAATGCAAGGAAGCATGCTATTATGAAGTGTTTATAGAGGCTTTGAATTCTGGCTGGCCACATGAAAGTTGTGTGACATTTGATTTGTTAACTTTTCTAAGTCTCATTTCACTATCCATAAAATCCTTGTGCATTAGGTGACAAGTCTAAGCATAACAGATGTTCAGTAAATTCTAGCCATTCTTATCATCATGGTTATCATTTGACCGTTTTTTTCAAAAGCATGATGTTTTGTGCAGCGCCTCCATTTCTGATGAGATATGATAAATTCTGGGTTTTTAAGTAATTAATTCTAGGCTCTTCAAGTCACAGAAAACCCCTTTTATAATCACCTTATATTTTCTCTTCTCTTTACGTCCTTCGAATACATTATATATGGATTTGTAAACACTGTGACTGTAGCTATTTTTCTCATCTTTAAAATTAGGGCATTAAGAGTACTCACTTCATAGAATTTCTGTGAACATTGGATGAGATAATGAAGTCAAGATACAACATATTGTCTGCCACATAATGGATGTTGTGTAGATAAAAGATATTGTCCCATTATTACATGTAGTAGTTTCAAAGCTTCCCTTTGTTTTTTGAAGAGATGCACCAACTTGAACCATATTGAAAGTGAAGGTCACTCAGTCATGTCTGACTCTTTGCGGCCCCATGAACTATACAGACCATGGAATTCTCCAAGCCAGAATACTGGAGTGGGTAGCTGTTCCCTTCTCCAGGGGATCTTCCCAACCCAGGGATCGAACCCAAGTCTCCTGCATTGCAGGTGGATTTTTTTTTACCAGCTGAGCCACAAGGGAAGCCCAAGAATACTGGAGTGGGCATCCTATCCCTTCTCCAGCAGATCTTACCAACCCAGGAATTGAATTGGGGTCTCCTGCATTGCAGGCAGATTCTTTGCCAACTGAACTATCAGGGAAGCCCAAGAACCATATTGAACTTATTTAAAATATATACTTATGTACATAATTTTATTTAATATTTGTATATATCACAACTTATCACATGAATAAATTATCAGCCTCATCCAAAATCTACAGAAAATCTTTCCCTCTATTCAAAGAACTAATAGGCAAAAGACATAGCATTCTTAATGGATTTGAAGCCACATTTTTATTTTAGAAGATATTTATCTATAAATAATATAGAATAACTGAATTCATTTAACAAGTCTTAAATAAATGCTAACCTAAAACTTTCTTCTTGAAGAGGAAAAAGAGAAACATAAAATCCATACCCAGAAACTTTCCTGATGGTCCAGTGTCTAAGACTCCTTGCTCCCAAGTCAGGGGGCCTGAGTTCAGTCCCTCGTCAAGGAACTAGCTCCCATGTGCACAAAGCTACATGCTGCAACTGAAAGATCCCCTGTGCTGCAATTAAGACCCTGCACAGCCAAATAAATTAAAAAAAATTTTTAATCCATATACAAGAGACAAGCAGTGGCCTTAATGTAGAAGATTTAAATTAAAACACACATTAACACACAGCTTTTTTCTTTTGTTAGAAATGTGTATTTATTCATTTTATCCCTATTTGCTTAGAGTGGACAGTTTGTGTATCTTTACCTAAAATTGGTTAATAGATTTGGCCTTTTTAAAAATATGCAGTGCTCTCATTTCAGCTTCAGATTATTTGGTCTGGATGTGGTGGGTGAATTTTTTGTGACAGTAAGCCGGTGCTTATTATGCATGGGGGACTTTAGTAGAAATGCAATATTTTGTACTAATTGCTAACGGAACGATCTGTAATTTCAGCTGCATGATTTTCCCCTTACATGTGCCCAGCTATAACAATCTGAATTTAGTACTGCATTTGTTAATATTAGACACAAATTTATCCTGACACTTTCATAGGCAAAGCCTCAGAAACATTTAGTCATGTAAAATATAATCATAGTCTTAAAATATTTGCTTTTTGCTCCCATGCATTTCAGGCAGAATCTCATTTTATAACTTATCTCTATTGCTTAACAGGAGAATGGTTTGGACAGGTTCCTTGGGGATCTTGATTATATGATAGGTGTTATGAGTAGTTACCGCACCCTTATCAAGGAACAATGTTTATGTAATGTGAATATTCCTTGTCTCTATACACACTTCAGATCTTCCCTATCGTACTGAATTAAATGTGGTTTTAATTTGCATCCCATTTCCAGTGTTTGTTGCCAGACATTTAAGACTTTTTGAGGACAAATGAAAGTAGCTTGTGGTGTAAGTTAAATATTTTGTGTCAGGATAAAATTAGCAAACCATTATGTAAAGGGCACATTTCCCCATGTGTTTAACTTATAGCTGCATGAACTAGACTTGTACAGAAGCTTTGAAAAAACCCCATAGCTGTCATATTCATAAGTCTTTCTGACCCATTTGGATATGTGTTAGTATATTACTTGGAGCATACTATAAAACTTAGCCTTCACTTATGGAAATTTGCTTGTACTTTGTTCCCCCAAAAGCAAATACAGGGCATAAGACATAGTATAATAATAGACCTTTGGACACAGAGACATAAAATGGAATTATGAGTCCTTGAAAGAGCAATTAAATACATTTTCATTTCAACAACTGAAGATGAGGAACCAAAACAGATGGACAGGGGGTAGAATAAATGAGAGAAAAATCCGTATTCATCATGCCTCTTGGCATTCTAGCTCACCAATTTACTCTGCAGTGTTTTACAGTAAATCAGATCTAGTTCTGCATTCCAACCCCTGATTTATGCTTGTATGAAGTAAAAACTGAAATTACTGAGAAAACTTTTCCCTGGAAGTTTCTGGAACCATCAGTGAGGAGCCTCAAGCCATACCATTATCAATGAGCTGACTCAATTCCTCTTAGAAATGGGTAGGTTATAAATTCTAAATAAGTTAGAGAAAGAACTAGCAATGTATTCTGAAGAACACCCTACCCTAAAAAGCATAGTGAAATGTCGTATTATCAAGTATCTTTCAAGATCTTGAAAGTGAAAAAGCGTACACTGCTTGCTTCTATCCTGAGAACATCTGCCCAAAATACATATTCACTAGAGGTTGAATGGAACTTTTTAAATGGTAATAACTCTGTGATCTTCTCCAAAATATTTTTTGCTCTCATTTCACAAAGATAGTAGTAAACAAATATTTGTTGATTGCTTACTATGTGCAAGACACTTTCTTAGGCACTGTAACCAAAGCTGATTAAGGTCCCTTCTCTGGTGATAGAGAAATAATACAAAAATCCCTAAAATGAAAAGATAGCTTATACATGCATGAGTGTTAAGATAAGACAAAGGGAATACAGTAGTGATGTGTGAGGACAGTAATTTCAGAGTCATCAGGGCTGACTCCTCCAAGAAAGTAACACTTGAGCCCTGGCCCTGATTCTCCAGGAGTCACATAGGTGAAGATGAAGAAAGAAGTGTTCTCGACAGAGGAGACAGCAAGTAAAATGACCTCTTTCTTCCAAACCCCATCTCCCTTTAGGACAGAGAATCTGTAAAGTTTGTCATCTTGCCCAGTGTTTCTAAATTCTGCTATATGATAGAATCATCTGGTATCTTTTAAATGTACTGATGCCTGGGCCTTACCGCAAACCCATCAAATCAGAGTCTCTGGAGGTGGCTAGGGGAAACACTAGACATCTGTATTTTTGTAAATAGCCATGATTCGAATATACAGCAAGATGGAGAGCCACTGACCCACAACAGTGCATCTCAAATATAAACATGCAGAGATCACATGGGAATCTTTCTGAAATGCAGATTCTGATTTACTGGATCTAGGATGGGGCCCAAGATCCTAATAAGCTCCCAGGTGATGTGACTGCTGCTGATACAGTAGTTATCCAAAGTGTGGTGCCCAGGAACAAAGAATTAATATTCACCTGGAAGCTTGCTAGAAAAGCACAGGCTTAGTCAGAGAATCAGAAACCAAACCATTCAGTCACCTCTCAAATCAGAAATGCTAGGGGTATGGCCCAGCCTTCTGTGCTTTAAGAAAGCCCTTCAGATGACTCTGAAACCCATTCAAGTTTGAGGACTAAACTGGGTCTTGGTGTTTAGACAGAGTCAATTTGGTACCTAACTGTGTTCCAGGTTGTGTGTTCCATGATTGTTTCATGTTTACAGATCTGTTGAAACTTCTCAAGCACTTAACATTGAGCTGAGGGTTTGAGGCCATAGCCTTCTCTTCCTTTTACTTAGTTTCCATTTAAAGCAAATCCTCTCTCATTCTGGATAGAAGAGAAAGAGATCCAGCTCTAGTTTGTCAGACCTCACTTCTTGCTTCCAAAGCCTCTTTGTTCACTCGGCTTGCAAGCCACCAGGAGCTTCGAACACCCCTGCAGGTGATGCCCCACACTTACCGGTGTCAGCTGCAAAGAGCTGATACGTTATAGCCCTGCTAGGGCAGTTTAGTCCCTGTGAAGGGATGTTGTGACTCATGTCTAACTGCCATCCTATCAAAAAATCACTCACTGTCTGTACTACTTCTTTGTTTATAAAAGAATGGTTTTCTCTCCATTGGGCAGCTCAAGGGAGTTTAGTTTAGAGAACTAATTGAATCCTTGCCAGTTTGGGGCATGAGGCAAAGCAGCTCCAGATCTCAGTATTTTTCATGGTATGTATTTTCCTCTCTTTTAACATGTGTGTAGTTTTGATCCCTCCGTATGCAGAATGTAAGCTAGAAATTGTATCTATATGTTGATTGCTTGTGGTAAACGATGTCAGATTCGTGATCTCCAAAGAAGTTTTAGCTTCAGGATCAGGGACCAGGCTTGATCACTCAAGATCTTTTGTGTAGACAGAGTTTTCTTAAAGTATAAAAAGGGACAGAGAAAGCTTCTGACATAGACATCAGAAGGGGTATGAAGAATGCCCCACTTGCTAATCTTAGCAAGAGAGCTATATACTTTTTCAGTTGGTTATTTCAGTAAATCAAAAGAATGTCTCAGGATTGTAAGAGTCTTACCAGACCCACTCCAACAATATACATTAAGATAACAGGATTAGAACTAACAATAGAAAAATCTTCACAGACCCATTCCCACAATTTACGTTTTAAGATGACAGGAATAGTCAGAAGGTTCTCAAGAAGGAAAAACATATCCTCAAGCAGGCTACATTGTTGTTATATAATCATTAGTACAAAGTTTAAGGGAAAACATATCCTTGAGCAAGATGAGTTATTTTGTTGTATAATCATCAGCTCTGGGCTTAAAGAAAAAGACATTTGTCATTTTCTCCTCAAGATCCCTCGACCTCTTTCTCCTCAGGGACCCTGGACTTCTTATCAACCTACCTAAGCATTGACTCTCTCAATACATGGATGCATATCATAAATATGGTAGCACATGCTTCTTGGCATGGAAAAGCTATACCTCATTTCTCCAATGGGCAAAGAGTGAAAAAAAAAAATTGAACTAAAAATCCAAACTGAATAGGTATATTTTATAAAGTCTCCAAAAGAATCAACATATTTTAATTTTAGAAATTGTACTATTTATGAGTTACTGTGATAGTGGTGAAGAAACATTTTTTTTTTCTCTCTACCTCCATCCAGGCCCCTTCTACCCCTACCAACTTTGAATAGTTCCTCTTTCTAATTATTGAAAAAATATATAGGTAGAACACTAGCACTCTTTGCTACTTCAAAAATAAAGTTTTCCTGACTTTCGGCAGTTATTTATCCACAAGATGGGGTTAGGTTAATCATCAAAGTAGAAATCTGTGGGACTGCATCTGATAGTGAGTGATAACGCATTGAGTGACTGAAGAGGGATAGTTGGCAAATACATAAGTAAGTAAGTGAATAAGTAAGTAAATAAATAGATTTCATCAGGAAGGGGAAAAAACCCACAAATTGTAAAGAGAAGAGTTCTCTGACTTGTAAAAAAACTCCTTATCATTAGAAGTTAAGCTAAAGAGTCATATAGTTTTTGCATATTTAATACATGAAGCATGTGGAGACCCAGTTGCTACAGATTCTCCACAGCTCTATCTAAGGGACCAATGTATACATTTTTAGATTCCAAAATATATTTTATTCCCAGTTATGGATTTTCTGTACACTGATCAGGTGGCATTTCTGGGGTATTTATAAATGCTGTATTCTGGGTCTTACATCTTCTCTAATACTTAGGCAATGCACTCATTTCCTCTCAAAATCCATTGGCTCCTCTTCTCTGGTTCCTCAGTCTGTATCATCATCCACGTCTCAGGTTCTGGGTGACATGCCTGTCTGCTCTTTTGTTGTTGTTTTCATCTTTTAAAAGTGTTGATTATTTGAGATGAGAAACATCATCTTTCTCAGAAGGCTACTTAGCCCATGAAATATTTCATAGCTGAAATCTTTGCACATCTGTCTGGGATGCTTAGCAGAAGTCAATATTCTTTGCCATTTCCCTTTCACAGTTTGTGGAGATGAATGCACCGGCCTTCTTCTCGGTGACTTGGCTCGCCTGGAGCAGATGGCCACAAGCATCAACCTCACTGGCCCGCTGCCCGCTCCATATAAAATTCTGTATGGTCTTGAAAATAAGATTCAGGAACTCAAGGTAGGTTGGAGTGGTAACAGCAAAAGTTTGGATAAAAGATGACAGAAGCTTCCCCAAGGGAAATTGCCCTAATTGGTAAATGCACTTCCCATTCTCCCAAATTAAGGCAGGCCGCTGTAAGGAAATTCAGAGGCTTTCTAAACCAGTGTTTTTCAGACTTGAAACTACAATTTACTGATTGCTCTTAAGGGAAAAGAGGCTCATGTACCCCCAGTGTTTGGTCTAAATCAACTTTATTATGTATGTTAAATATGTGCAAACATAAAATCAGATATGAACTCCTTATACTTAATAGCTCTATAAAATCAAAACAAATTAATTCTTTCAAAAGTCTTAAAAACCAATAAAATTCAAATTAAAAACATTAATATAAAGTAACATGATTTTTGCTGAATGCAAATTGCTACTTACCATAAGAGTATGATGCTGACTACTTCCTCCACACAGGTTCTTTCATCAGCACGTGACATGTGGTAACTCAATTCTACCTTTCCCCAATTTGAACTAGAGAACTCCTTGTGAGAGGACCTGAAATGACATTTGGCATCATTTGACAAGTTTGCATGACTTACATGCTCAGTCCGCCCTGTGATCAAACAGGCATGCCAATGTAGGCGCTGAGAGCAGGTGGTTGTGTGAATCTCTCAGGTTCCCAGCCTAGGTTCCAGAAATGCTTGCGTTAACATTTAAGTTTACTATCAAAATGAAAACACAAGGTGAAAATTTTGTACTGGAGAATGAGGAGACATTTAAGTACTTCAACAGGAACTATTTTTGTTGCAGGGGAAACCCCATTCTAAGACATCATTACAGCTTTCAGTAGTTAATGGGATACAGCAGAAATGTTAAGGAAATTGAGGTTGTTTCATCTGATTTAAAAAAAAGATGAAAAGTGACAACTTATATACTGTCAGTCAATTACCAAATATTTATTGAGAAAGTCTGGAATGCCCAGTACTGTACTTGGTTCTCTGAGGGTTTCACAACCCCTAATGCATGCAGTCACTACCTTTAGGAAGGTTAGGGTCTATATGGTTTAAAAACATAATTAAACAATTAGCAAAACTATTACCACGAGCTTTATAGGCATTTGACATACAGTAGTGTTCAAGATTGGAGAAATAGATGAGCTCCAGAGTAAGCAGGAAACTATATCATTAATGAAAGTGTAATTTGTGTTAGAACATGAAAGATAGAAACAATTTCAACAGGCAGAGAATTATTGGTAAGACTGGAGGAAAAAGTCTAAGATTTATTCATTAGGCACTGGCAGACACTCTTCTAGGAAATACATTCTTTAATTCAGACCACAGCTTTTAAAGTAAGTATTATTATCCCTATTTACTAGAAGAAGAAACTGGTCATGATGATAGCAAGAATAGGTAGCATGTATTGATGAGTGTATCTGTGCTAGGCAATTGACTAAAGTCTTACATGAATTATCACATATAGATTGCCAAAAATCCAAGAAGTAGGAAAGGACTAATGTATTATCTACATTTTTCTCACATAGTCAGGCAGGGACACTGAGTCATAGAGAATTTCAAGTGCAACAAAAGGTCACATGGTTGCTAGGTACAGAGCTGAGATTTGAAGAGTCAGTGTGACTGTAGGGCCTGAGACAATGACATCACCTTCACACAGCTCAGAGGGCAAACAGCTCAGTCCACTGTTGGTGAGATCTCTTTGACCCCTAGCCCATCCATACATACTCTTCCCATTGAATCTACGAGAGCCATGTGCACAGAGGCAGAAGTGTGAATGAGCAAGACCTGTCTTGGAGACATTAGAAGTCAGGTCTGCTAGTGAAAGACAAGACTGGAGGCTTTAGTGGGGCTGGGTGGTATGAAGGACAACCTTGAAAGCCAGGCAGAGGAATCTGAGTTTACTTTAGAAGCCTAGCATTCAGGAATGCAAAGAGTTCTAATAAAATGCTGACCAGTTATTATATATGGAAAGAACACATAGACAGAAAATTGAGCTAGAGAAGCAAATGTTTCAGTGGGAAACAAATTTAAAGTAATAACTTATGCAATGAATGAATTTCTGAAGGGCCCTCTGAGAGACATTCCAATCTGTGGACCTCAACCAAGCCAGAGGGTTCAATTACCTGTTTCCTTATGGCTGGGTGTTGGTTAGAATGATTTGATTTTCCTTAAATTCCAATCTTTCTTGATTCTGTTTGTGTTTCTCTTCCATTGTTTAATATCTGGAATCCCATTTTAATATTATAAATCATTAAGAAAGTTAGATATACCCTTCGTTTGGTTCCTTTAACTGTGTCAGTGCTCCCTGGGTTCCAGTCACAGATGACCTGGAACACATATGTGATAGAACAAAGCTGGATTCACTAACTTGATGCCACAAAGGACACTGCACAGCATGTGGGGTTTGGGTGTGCCTCAGTAACAGGGCATTAAGAATCAGTCAGAGTATTGGGGTTTATGCTAAGGAATTGGGGAGCAGTTTCAAGGAAACAGGTTTGTATTGGATTGGGTGCTCATAGGAAGTGGAAATAATTCTGTAATTGAGTATTCTAATGAACCTTATCTAGAAGGAAGGAAGAAAAAGAGAAGTTAAGGCTATAGTTAGTGAGGAAGCAGTGGTCACTCATATTAGCCAAAAAATGGGATTCAGGGTATTTTTGTGGTCTGCACAGAGACCGTGATTTTATCTGCGTTTAGACAAGATTACGGAGTGGTCTCATTTTTTGTTTCATTCATCACTGCCAGAGTGATCCCATCTACTGTTAGTGTTGTGAGATTGATAATGTTCAATAAGAGAGGAAAATGTACCAGCTGTGAGTGCCAGGCCAGCTCCTACAACGCTGACACCACACAGTTAGTTAGCACCCAGCCAGGTCCCTCTGTCAGGGCTCCTGTGCTCAAAAAAAGAAGTGATAAACCTATAAACTGTATCTCTGGTGACTAATGTAGGGGCCTTAAAGATTCAGACATGGTTCATCTTGCCTCTACTTCTTACTGGCTATGCTTTTGGGTCTCTTCAAGCCACAGTTTTCTACCTACAAAATGAAGTAACATTTTTATCTCATAGAGCTGTTGCAAAAACTAAATGAGACAACGCAAAACCAAAAGACCTGGCACATAGTAATGTCTTAATAAACTGCAGTAGTTTGTGTTATTTGACAGGTTATTCTGCACAGTGCTTTGTGTGTAAGTGCCCAGTTGAAATAGTTGCTCTCTTCTTTGAAGGTGAGAAAGCTAAGTTCTTTGTATATAAAGGAAAAATGTGTTCTGTTAAATGTTCAACCTATGATCGCTGCAAGACCATTTACTCAAAATCATATGGAATGAAATCTCTTTTCAGCATTTGCTGTCACCTCAGCAGGCCCCAGAGAGGCGCATTCAGTTGGCAGAAGGCAGTCTGAACAAGCTGGTGACAGAAATGAATGAACTTCTGACCAGGGTAAGTTGGCAAAATCATGCTTCTTCTTAAAGCAGACAGATTATATATAATTAAGGAAAATTACTTCAAATTTCTGAAATGCAAATCTTGTTCTTCCTAAATCCAAATTTTGTGCAAGCAGTCGATGTATTTTTGACTTGCTACTTCTGCCTCAGATAAAATCTGAGAACCCAGTGCCACAAGAAAAGATTGGGATACAGGCTTGGGAAGTATCAAGGCCAATGTTTAGAAATACTAGAATGACTGTGTGTGTGTGTGTGTGTGTGTGTGTG
This sequence comes from Redunca redunca, assembly GCA_006410935.1. NCBI lineage: Eukaryota > Metazoa > Chordata > Mammalia > Artiodactyla > Bovidae > Redunca > Redunca redunca. The sequence continues at coordinate 267,957 of SJYQ01002117.1, read as the reverse complement.
TGTGTTAGTCGCTCAGTCGTGCCCGACTCTTTGCAACCCCATGGACTGCAATCCACCAGGTTCCCAGGCAAGGATACTGGAGTGGGTTGCCATTTCCTTCTCCAGGGGATCTTCCCAACCCAGGGATCGAACCCAGGTCTCCTGCACTGCAGGCAAATTCTTTACCGACTGAGTTACAAGGGAGAACTCTATCCACTAGCTTCCATAGATTCTGGATTCCCAAATCCGTGTCTCTGACTACATAAGGAAAAAGATAAGCAAATGAAAATAATTGTAGTCTCTTTGATTTTATCATGGGATATTTGCATTTGTATATTAATAGAAATACAGTCTAAATCTGTATTGCCCCACAAAAGAGGAAATCTTCTTTATCAAGAAAATCCAAAGCACTTAAGACACTTTTTAGAGTCGGAATGCAAATCCATGTTGTGTTTATCAGACTTTTTAAGATATTGGGAGTTTTAAATTTTCAAAACTGCAAGAGGGTTAAGGTTCTTTTCCCTTGTAGAGAATGAAGAAAACAGCATAAAGTTCGCCATCTTGTGGCCAGAAAAATGCATGAACTGGAAAACTGGCCTGGAATTCAGGGGTCCAGTTTGATTCTCAAAGAACTTTAAATGACAAAAAATATTGGAGCTAGAAGGTTCTTGCAGGTTATCTAGTCCGTTTTTTAAAGAAGAAATCCCTCAGGCCATAATACCGAAATGACTTAGGAATGGCTGTATTCAAGGGCCTCAGGAGGACCTAGTCTACGGATTCCCACGGTTGCAATACCATTTCCACCTAACCTGCTGCTGGCCAATTAGAATTTGCACAGGGAAATCAAATGGAATTCTCAGCACAAGATGCTGAACAATGTCCCTCAGGTAACAAATAGCCTACTGAATTGATATCTCATATCAATTTAATATTTTGCAATTTTATGTTTGTTCTCTGAATACACTAGATAAGAACTTTTAAGGGGATCATGCAAAAGTAATCTCAGTTCAACAGGCACACATGAATGTTCCCTACATACAAAGCCCAAGCTAAGTGTTGGCAGGTGACAGATAAAAACGAGGCCCGGTCTGTCTTCAAGGAGCTTGTAGTCTCGTGTGTGTGTGTGTGTGTGTGTGTATACATAAGCATTTAAGTGTGTAGAGACAAGTGCAAGTAAATATATAATACAGCATGAATGAAAAGAATGTAACTGAGAAGTACACATAAATGGATTAATTTAATCTTGTTAAGGATGATTAGGGAAAAATTCCATGGAATGGTGGCATTTCGTTCACTGATTCATTTAATTAATCCTTCCTAAGGACTGAATATGTTCTAGATACTATAACAGAATGACCGACACTGGGAAAAGAGGTATAAGCAAAACTGACACTGTTATTGCTGTCGCTGAGCTGATTACAGCCAGATGATCTGAGCCTTTACTATTACTATTACTTTGTTATTTCTTGACCTACATCCTTTCATCTTTCCAGAAGCCTCTCCCATACTAAATTTCTTAAAATGGATTTAGTATTTTTGAGTAGTGTAAAGCAAAATTGACTGGAAAATACTGAGATTTTCCATATGCTCCCCTGACCTAAGATGCAAATAGCCTCCCACATTATCAACTTCCCCCCACAGAGTGATACATTTGTTACAACAGATAAATCTACATTGACAAATCATTATCACTCAAAATCATAGCTTACTTTAGGCTTCACTCTTGGTGGTGTACAATCTATAGATTTTGACAAATGTTTAATGACATGTCTCCACCTTTATAGTGTCGTTTAGAGTACTTTTACGGCTCTGAAAGTCCCCCATGCTCTGCCTTTTCACCTCTCCCTCCTCCTTAACCCCTGGCAACCACTGCTCCTTTTACTGTCTCTGTATATCATATATCTTATAGTTAGAATTATACAATATGTAACCTTTCCAAATTGCCTTCTTTCACTTAGTAATATACATTGAAGATTCATTCATGTCTTTTGGTGTATTGATAGCTCATTTCTTTTTAGTGGTGAGTAGCGTTCCATTGGAGAAGACGATGGCACCCCACTCCAGTACTCTTGCCTGGAAAATCCCATGGACAGAGTAGCCTGGTGGGCTGCGGTCCATAGGGTCGAGAAGGGTCGCACACGAGTGAGCGACTTCCTTTTCACTTTTCACTTTCATGCACTGGAGAAGGAAATGGCAACCCACTCCAGTGTTCTTGCCTGGAGAATCCCAGGGACAGGGGAGCCTGGTGGGCTGCCGTCTATGGGGTCACACAGAGTCGGACACGACTGAAGTGAATTAGCAGTAGCAGCAGTGTTCCATTTTCTGGATGTACCAAGTTTATTTACCCATTCACCTACTGAAGGACACCTTGGTTGCTTCTAAGCTTTGGCAATATTTGAGTAAAGCTGCTGCTGCTGCTGCTGCTGCTGCTGCTAAGTCGCTTCAGTTGTGTCCGACTCTGTGTGACCCCATAGACGGCAGCCCGCCAGGCTCCCCTGTCCCTGGGATTCTCCAGGCAAGAATACTGGAGTGGGTTGCCATTTCCTTCTGCAATGCATGAAAGTGAAAAGTGAAAATGAAGTCGCTCAGTCATGTCCGACTCTTAGCGACCCCATGGACTGCAGCCCACCAGGCTCCTCCATCCATGGGATTTTCCAAGCAAGAGTACTGGAGTGGGGTGCCATTGCCTTCTCCAGAGTAAAGCTGCTATTAGCATCCAAATATATGTTTTCAATTTATTTGTGTAAAAACCAAAGAATGCAATTGCTCTATCATATGGTAAGAGTATGTTTAGTTTTGCAAGAAATCACCAAACTGTCTTCCAGAGTGGCTGTACCATTTTGCATTTCCCAGTGGCAATGAGTAAGTAAGAGTTCCTATTGCTCCACATCCTCTCCAGCATTTGGTGTTGTCAGTGTTTTGAATTTTGGCCATCCTAATAAGTGTATGCTGGGAAAGTCTGAGGGCAGGAGAGAAGGGGTTGACAAAGGATGGTTGGATAGCATCACCAACACAATGGACATGAGTTAGAGCATATTCCCAGAAACAGTGAAAGACAGGGAAGCCTGGCAAGCCACAGTCCGCCAAAGAATCAGACACAGCTTCGCAACTAGACAACAACAGTAGGTGTATAGTAGTAATTCAGTCTTATATTAATTTACAGTTCTCTAAGGATAGACGATGTTGAGCACTTTTATATCCTTACTTGCCATCTGTATAGCTTCTTTGGTGTGATGTCTATTCAGGTCTTGCAGTGGATTGAATGCATGTATCCTCTCCAAAATTCCTATGTTGAAATCCTAAACTGCCCCCTTCAAGGTAATGATATTAGGAAGTGAGGCTGTCGGAAGGTAATTAGGTCATTAAGGCAGAGCCCTCACGAAGGGAATTCAGTTCAATTCAGTCGCTCAGGCATGTAGATTCTTTGCGACCCCAGGAATCACAGCTTGCCAGGCCTCCCTGTCCATCACCAACTCCCGGAGTTCACCCAAATTCATGTGCATCGAATCAGTGATGCCATCCAGCCATCTCATCCTCTGTCGTCCCCTTATCCTGCCCCCCAATCCCTCCCAGCATCAGGGTCTTTTCCAATGAGTCAACTCTGCATGAGGTAGCCAAAGTATTGGAGTTTCAGCCTCAGCATCAGTCCTTCCAATGAACACCCAAGACTGATCTCCTTTAGGGTGAACTGGTTGGATCTCCTTGTAGTCCAAGGGACTCTCAAGAGTCTTCTCCAACACCACAGTTCAAAAGCATCAATTCTTTGGCACTCAGCCTTCTTCACAGTCCAGCTCTCACATCCATACATGACCACTGGAAGAACCATAGCCTTGACTAGATGGACCTTTGTTGGCAAAGTAATGTCTCTGCTTTTTAATATGCTATCTAGGTTGGTCATAACTTTTCTTCCAAGGAGTAAACGTCTTTTAATTTCATGGCTGCAATCACCATCTGCAGTGATTTTGGAGCCCCAAAAAATAAAGTCTGACACTGTTTCCCCATCTATTTGCCATGAAGTGATGGGACCAGATGCCATGATCTTCGTTTTCTGCATATTGAGCTTTAGGCAACTTTTTCACTCTCCTCTTTTACTTTCATCAAGAGGCTTTTTAGTTCCTTTTCACTTTCTGCCATAAGGGTGGTGTCATCTGCATGTCTGAAGTTATTGATATTTCTCCCGGCAATCTTGATTCCAGCTTGTGCTTCTTCCAGCCCAGCATTTCTCATGATGTCCTCTGCATAGAAGTTAAATAAGCAGGGTGACAATATACAGCCTTGACGTATTCCTTTTCCTATTTGGAACCAGTCTGTTGTTCCATGGCCAGTTCTAACTGTTGCTTCCTGACCTGCATATAGGTTTCTCAAGAGGCAGGTCAGGTGGTCTGGTATTCCCATCTCTTTCAGAATTGTCCACAGTTCATTCTGATCCACACAGGCAAAGGCTTTGGCATAGTCAATAAAGCTGAAATAGATGTTTATCTGGAACTCTCTTCCTTTTTTGATGATCCAGAAGATGTTGGCAATTTGATCTCTGGTTCCTCTGCCTTTTCTAAAACCAGCTTGAACATCAGGAAGTTCACGATTCAATTGCTGAAGCCTGGCTTGGAGAACTTTGAGCATTACTTCACTAGCCTGTGAGATGAGTGCAATTGTGTGGTAGTTTGAGCATTCTTTGGCATTGCCTTTCTTTGGGATTAGAATGAAAACTGACCTTTTCTAGTCCGGTGGCCACTGCTGAGTTTTCCAAATTTGCTGGCATATTGAGTGCAGCACTTTCACAGCATCATCTTCCAAGATTTGAAATAGCTCAACTGGAATTCCATCACCTCCACTAGCTTTGTTCGTAGTGATGCTTTCTAAGGCCCACTTAACTTCACATGTCTGGCTCTAGGTGAGTGATCACACCATCATGATTATAGGGGTCATGAAGATCTTTTTTGTACAGTTCTTCTGTGTATTCTTGCCACCTCATCCTAATATCTTCTGTTAGGTCCAGACCATTTCTGTCCTTTATCAAGCCCATCTTTGTATGAAATGTTCCCTTGGTATCTCTAATTTTCTTGAAGAGATCTCTAGTCTTTCCCATTCTATTGTTTCCCTTATTTCTTTGCATTGATCACTGAGGAAGGCTTTCTATCTCTCCTTGCTATTCTTTGGAACTCTGCATTCAAATGGGAATATCTTTCCTTTTCTCCTTTGCTTTTCACTTCTCTTCTTTTCACAGCTATTTGTGAGGCCTCCTCAGACAGCCATTTTTCTTTTTTGCATTTCTTTTCCATGGGCATGGTCTTGATCCCTGCCTCCTGCATAATGTCACGAACCTCCGTCCATAGTTCTTCAGGCACTCTGTCTATCAGATCTAGTCCCTTAAATCTATTTCTCACTTCCACTGTGTAATCATAAGGGATTTGATTTAGGTCATACTTGAATGGTCTAGTGGTTTTCTCTACTTTCTTCAATTTCAGTCTGAATTTGGCAATATGGAGTTCATGATCTGAGCTACAGTCAGCTCCCAGTCTTGTTTTTGCTGACTGTATAGAGCTTCTCCATCTTTGGCTGCAATTAGTCCCATATAAAAGGGGCCCTAAAAGAGATCCTTTGCCCTTTCCTGGCCATGTAAGCACAAAGTGAAAAGACACTACCTATGAAATGTCATTTTGTACTTCTTAATCTCTAGAACTGTGAGAAAAAACTTCTGTCATTTATAAGCCACCTAATGTGACATATTTTGTTATAGCAATAGACTCTACCATCTGGGCCTCCCTAGTGGTTCAGGTGGTAAACAGTCTGCTTGCAATGTGGGAAACCCAGGTTCAATCCTGGGTTGAGAAAATCCCCTAGAGAAGGGAATAGATAACCCCTCCCATATTTCTGCCTCGAGAATTCCATGGACAGGGCAGCCTGGTGGGCTACAGTCCATGGAGTCGCAAAGAGGTGGACACATCTAAGTGACTAACACTTCACTTAAATGACTAAGACAAGATTTTTCTAATTTTTTAATCAAGGTTTGTTATCATCAAGTGTTCTTTGTGTATTTTTTTTTTTTAATTTAATTATTGGCTGTTCTGGGTCTTCGTTGCTGCAGTTGAGGAGAGCAGCGGTTGCTCTTTCTAGTTGCGGTGCATGGACTTCTCATTGGGGTGGCTTCTCTTGCAGAGCACGGGCTCTAGGGCCCTCGGATTTGTATAGTTCTTTGTGTATTTTGGACAACAGTCTTTTATAAGTTAACCGACTGACTTGCCTTCTCATTCTCTGGACAATATTCATCACAGTGAAAAGTTTTTAATTTTAATGAAGCCCAGGTTATCAGTTATTTCTTTGACTGATTGGTTTGGTAATATCTAAAATGTCATCACCATACCTAAAGTTATCTAAATTTTATTCTATGTTATCTAGGAGTTTTATAATTTGCGTTTTATATTTAGATCTATTATCTAATTTGAGTTGATTCTATTTTATAACAAACTTTTTATTTCAAAATAGTTTTAGATTTACAGAATAGTTATTGCAAAGATAGTACAGAGATTTCCCATATACTCCATACCCAGTTTCCTCTACTGTTAATATCTTAGTATGATGTATCTTTCACAACCAATGAACTAATACTGATTGATTATTAAGTGAAGACTCTACTTTATTCAGATTTCTTCACTTTTATTTAATATCTTTATATATTTCAGGATCCTATCCAGGACACTACATTACATTTAGTCATCATGTCATCTTAGACTGTGTCCTCTAGACTGTGACAGCTTCTTAGACTTTTCTGATTTGTTGATAATTTTGACAGTTTTGACAAGTTCATGTATTTTGTATGATGTCCCTCCATTGGGGTTTGCCTAATGTTTTTCTCATGATTAGAATAGAGATATGGGTCTGTGTGGGAAAGACCACAGAGATAATGTATCATTTTATTGTGTCATATTAAGAACCCATGTAATCAGTATGTCTTATTACTATTGGTGTTTATCTTGATCACCTGGCTGAGGTCATGTTTGCCAGATTTCTCCACTGGAAAGTATTATTTTTCCCCATTTCCACACTTCAATACCATTTTTATCCACCCATTCTTCACATTTTGTACCTTGCCTAGAAATAAGGTAACTTCTGTAAGTAACTATCTCCATAATGAAGTGAGGATGGGGAAGAAATAAAAAGGAAATCCTCACTTATTAATTAACCTTGTCCCCACCAGAAAATCATGGAGACCTTCAAAATTCAAGTCAAAATGATCAATTCTTTCTTTTCCTGTGGTCAAGCTGCGCAATAATTAGAAGCTGTATTGATACCCATGGAATCATAACTAGAAGACTAAATGATGTAAATGTCCAGTGTGTATGCCTGTGTTGTGCTTAACTGCTTAGTTGTCTCCAACTCTTTGTGACCCTATGGACTGTAGCCCACCAGGCTCCTCTATCTATGGGGATTCTCCAGGCAAAAACACTGGAGGGGGTTGCCATGCCCCCCAACGGCCGAATCCACCAATACCTTTATCTCACAGCCATGAATGGCTCAGCAGATGAGATCAGAATATGAGTACAGGGGCCATGACTTCCTAGTATCTGCAGCTGTGTTAGAGGAGACAGTGCCTTAAACTAGAACTGCATCTTGGAATTACCTGATGCCAGTCTCACCCCCAAATGTGAGGTAATCAGTCTGATGCACACTATAAAGGTGGTTCAGCAGTAAAAGGATCTGTAGGAGATGCATGTTCGATTCCTGGGTTGGGAAGATCCCCTGGAGAAGGAAATGGCAGCCCACTCTAGTATTCTTGCCTGGGAAATCCCATAGACAGAGGAAGCTGGTGGGTTACTGTCCATGTGATTTCAAAGAGTCAGATATGACTTAGTGACTAAACAACAGTAGGGACTTTCATGAGCTTCCAGATGATTCTGATGCCAGTCAAGATTGAAAACTATTGTCTGCCTAGAGCTATGCGGTGCTTACAGCTCCCTGTCCTATGGAAAGTGCTTTCACTGGTCAATCTTTTGGACTGTCCTTCTCTCTGCTTTGTTATCTGACCAGTTGCTTTATGATTAATACACTTTAATTGTTAAAATATCTGGTGAGTCTGATCCTGCATAGCTGGTATAAGCTGCCATCTCTCCCTCAGGTGCTTATATATTTTGTGCTTGTCTTTTTCGTGATGCAATTAAGTTCTCTAATGGCGGGTGGGGGGTTTAGTCACTAAGTTACGTCCGACTCTTGCTACGGCTCCTCTGTCCATGGGATTCTTCAGGCAAGAATACTGGAGTGGGTTGCCATTTCCTTCTCTAGGGGATCTTCCTGACCCAGGAATTGAACCCAGATCTCCTTCCTTTCAGGCAGATTCTTTACCCACTGAGCTACAAGGGAAATAGAAAAGAAAATATTTGCTAAAGAAAATAATGTTCCTCCCCAAAATTAATATGTTAAACACTTATTGTATATAATGTACAAATATTATATAAGCAAATATTGTATAATTATATATCTTTTAAACGTGTTTTATTATCATTTTATTTCCCACTTGGAATGTAAGTTGCTTGAATATGGGAATCATATATAACATATTCATAACGTCAGACACTGTGATCAGTATGGAATATTGAGATGCTTTTTGATGATAACTCTGTATGTACCTCTATTGCTACTGTCCTGAACTCCATCTTTCATTTCACAGCCAAGTTTTTTTAAAGACTTGGAGACAGCTCTGCTTTATCTCCTCACATCCTGTAGTCTAGAGTTCTACTCCCAGCTTACTCCCAAAACTGTTTTGACAAGGTAATCATCAATGGCAAGCTAGTCACTAAATCCAGTGGAAGCTTTATTTTACTTGAACTTCCTACTGCAATTGCCGCTTTTGACCCTATCAGTTCAGTTCAGTTCAGTCACTCAGTCATGTCCGACTCTTTGCAGCCCCATGAATTGCAGCACGCCAGGCCTCCCTGTCCATCACAAACTCTTGGAGTTCACTCAGACTCACGTCCATCGAGTCAGTGATGCCATCCAGCCATCTCATCCTCTGTCGTCCCCTTCTCCTCCTGCCCCAATCCCTCCCAGCATCAGAGTCTTTTCCAATGAGTCAGCTCTTCGCATGAGGCGGCCAAAGTACTGGAGTTTCAGCTTTAGCATCATTCCTTCCAAAGAAATCCCAGGCCTGATCTCCTTCAGAATGGACTGGTTGGATCTCCTTGCAGTCCAAGGGACTCTCAAGAGTCTTCTCCAACACCACAGTTCAAAAGCATCAATTCTTCAGCACTCAGCCTTCTTCACAGTCCAACTCTCACATCCATACATGGCCACTGGAAAAACCATAGCCTTGAGTAGTCGGACCTTTGTTGGCAAAGTAATGTCTCTGGTTTTGAATATGCTATCTGGGTTGGTCATAACTTTTCTTCCAAGGGGTAAGCGTCTTTTAATTTCATGGCTATGAAATTTTTGACCCTATATTCCTTCTTAATACACTCTCCTCTCTCTGCCTTTATCTTAATTCTCAGACATTTCATTCCACCACAGAGCTTTTCTGCATGGGTTTTCTTTTGCTGTTGTTTAGTCACTCAGTCATGTCCAACTCTGATTCCCCATGGACTGTAGCCTGCCAGGCTCCTCTGTCCGTGCAATTTCCCAGGCAAGAATATTTGGAGTGGGTTGCCATTTCCTTCTCCAGAGGATCTACCCAACCCAGGAATCAAACCTGCTTCTCCTGCTTTGGCAGGCAGGGTCTTTAACTCTAAGCCACCAGGGAAGCTATGTTTTCTTTAACCTTGAACTAAACCTCAGCTCATCAACATCTACAGTAAGCCTTCTGTGATATTCCAGGCGTGATGGGATTCCTCTTATAATTGTGTTATACCACTGTGCTTTTTCTTCAGTTCGTGATTATAAATTTATTTTCATGATCATTATACAAATAACTCTCTACTTCACCAACTCCAAAAGGTTTAAGTTGCCAACGTTTTTTCATTTCTACTATTATATTTAAAAGAGAGAGAGAGAGAGAATGTATAACAAATCATACTTATTTGGAACTTTCAAAACTGACACCTGAAATATTTAAGGAGAAATTTCACATAGAACTGACTTATTTTTCCCCAGGGTCAGTTGACTGTCTCCGTCCTTGGGCACTGTCTGTCCTAGCAGCTTGTCCTAGCACTTCACTGACCCTTGGATATATAGAACCAGTAGTATCTGAAGATGACCCTTGAGAATATCATGTAAATGATTAGATCTGAAATTTAATTTCAGCAGGAAACTGTGTAAGTCTGAAAATGCAAAGGAGGATGGCAAATAAGCAATGTTGTCTATTCAGTAGTTAGATTTGCTCCATTAGATTCTAGTTTTAACATAAAGGCAGAAAATGAAAGACACTAGTAATATCCAACCAAGAAAATTATGTGCAGATTTCAAGAGGCACAGTAAGAACTGCTTGAGCTAAAGCAAGAAAGTAACAGCTACATTGTTCAGAAGTAAATGAATGTGTGTCTAATGGTAATACATGCTGTCTGGATATAAATATTCTAAAAAAAAAAAAAAACAAAAAACCATGAAACAACCACAAAGAAAATAGAAGAAAAATAAAAGGAAAAAATACCTAGTTGAGTGAACTTGAATGTAAAAAGATAATCAAAGGAAAGAGAAATACTTGCAAAGTAGTGTATAAGGCATCATTTACAAAGGAAAACTGGAAAAATTGTAGAACAGAGGTAAGAGAATGTAAAAATAAGAAAGTCTAATGTAGAAAATGAAAGGAAGATTGTACATATTAGGGTAAATGAGAAGACATTTGTCAGATACTCAGGAACAAGATAATAGTGAGTAAGGAGGAAGCTGACTAAGGGATGGGGATGATAATTTAATAAAATGCAAGAGGAGCTAAACGGAATCAGACAGATAGCTCCTATCATGTGGTAGTTGGCATTCATCTGTCACATTATCAATGGCCTGTCCTGGGTGAAAGTGATTTTTGTGAATTTCACTTTTACAGTCTAGCACCTCTACCCATAGATGGTAATATATTTGTCACTGGCTCCCTTTATGGAGTCTCTCCTGGGTGGGTTTTGACAAGGTGACTCTTCAACTTAATTATTGGGTAATGAAACATGATTTTTAAAAGTGTATCTACCTGGTGTTCTGATATGGGTTTTTCAAATATGTTACTTTACTAAAGCCTAAATCTTCCCAGGTGGCACTAGTAGTAAAGAACACGCCAGCCAGTGCACGAGACATAAGAGACACAGGTTCGATTCTTGGGTCGGGAAGATCCCCTGGAGTAGGAAATGGCAACCCACTCCACTACTCTTGTCTAGAGAATCCCATGGACAGAGGAGCCTGGTGGGCTCCAGTCCGTGGGGTTGCAGAGTCGGACACAACTGAGTGACTATACAGACACAAAGTTTATGCACTTAAAGTATTGCAAAAGTTGGAGCCATGTCCCTCCTCCCACGCAGAATACTTACTGCTTCATGTGTCTCCTCTGTCCTCCGGGATGTTAGCCAAACAGAAGTTAATGTTTGATACTGACAGAATTCATGGCTATGAGACAGAAAATGTATGTCTCATCCCCAGTTCCCTGCGTATGTGTGAGTTCAGATAAGTCACTTAACCTCTTCATAACCTTCCTCCTCACCAGTGTGAAAATAGGGATCATGCCCTCTAGTGGGAGGCTTCCCAGGCGGCACTGGCGGTAAAGAACCCGCCTGCCAATGCAGGAGACATAAGAGATGTGGGTTCGATCCCTGGGTCAGGAAGGTCCCCTGAAGGAGGGCGTGGCAACCCACTCCACTATTCTTGCCTAGAGAATCCTATGGACAGAGGAGCCTGGTGGGCTCTAGTCCATAGGGTCTCACAGAGTCAGATATGACTAAAGCGACCTAGCACGTACACCCTCTGCTGCTGCTGCTGCTAAGTCGCTTCAGTCGTGTCCGACTCTGTGCGACCCCATAGACGGTAGCCACCAGGCTCCCCCGTCCCTGGGATTCTCCAGGCAAGAACACTGGACTGGGTTGCCATTTCAAGGCAGGAAGAGTAAACGACATGCAAGAGAGTACCGTCAGCCCTTCTGAACATGCGTATCAACATGGGGTACAGCTGAACCTGGCTGTGGAACCCACTTCTTAGATGCCATAAGTCAGTGCCTTTTGGTGCCAGGAATCTCAAATCCCCTCCTCTCCTGGAATATAGCCAAGAGGGAAGCCTGTCTTCTTCCTTATAAGTACTGTGCTGGCCATAAAGATTTCTGCCCACCTCCAAGCTTAACCTTCACTAGCAGGTATTTGGTGTGAAGTCACCTAATTTCAGTAGTTTTGAATTACCAGGAGGCCAGTGACTAGAATGTAGTGTCATTGTGACCACAGGCTCTCAGGCTTGGCTCTCCTCCTAAGTACTCAGCAATAGCTCTTCAGCAGCAGCATCCTATGAGGCTCTGAAAAATGTCCAGAAAAAAGCACCCAGCCATCCATATTCACTGGCAAGCATGACACCAGGCATATGGCCAGTTTGAATGGTATCGAGAAGGCATATGGAAAGATTTCTTTTTTTTCCTCCAACAGGCTTTAGAACTTCCAAGGGATCATTTGTTTGATTATCATTACATCAGTCAATCACCCAACGTCTTTGACCCCCTACAATTTACCAGGCACTGTGCCTGGCTCTCAGAGGAATAAAAGGAAATAAGACATAGCCCTCATCTCCAAGGGCTGAAATTCAACAGATATGACAAAATACCTAACAAAATAACTACCCACAGCAGTCATGAATAGTGGTAATGATGGCTGTTTTTGAAAATCTAAGAAAGGAGAGTATGGGTCAAAATCATCAAGGATGTCTTCACAGGAAAGATGAGGTTGAAACAGAATCATCTTGGGGTCTGGATTTATTTTGAGATGGGAATTAGGGAGCAATTGTATGAACAATGCTTTTTCTGGGAATGTTCGTAGAAAAGTAGGCAATAAGAATGGCAATAATATTGGTAAGATTAGTTAGGAAATCATTGCTTGGTCATATGTTTGACAGCATTCATTTGTATTTGCTATCAGTGAGGCATCATACTAGAAGCCTGATATCAAGCAATGAACAAACAGACCAAGTGTTTGTCCTCTTAGAGCTTACCCTTTAGAGAGGAAGCCAATGCATAGAGATGTCAATGCATAAACAGTAATTCTAAAATGCATGGTGCTATGAAGGCAATATTCTTCTATAGGAAGTTGAGGAACCTAACCTAGGTGCCCTGAGGATGACCACACCAAGAAGAGATACTTATTAAACTGAAAGCTGATGGATGACAAGGATCCAGCCACTACAAGTGTTGAGCAGAAGTTCATTCCAAGTAAAGACAGGAAGAGGCAAGAAGTTCATTCCAAGAAGGCCAGGAGAAGGCAAGAGTATGGCATATTACACATAAGAGGAAGCCAATGAAGCTGATTGCATGGTCTTAGTAATAACATTTTTGACTTACTTCTGATCATGGGTTATGTAGAATTCTTGACATCTTAATATTGGAGTGTTCATGTAATTGGTAATTAGTTTGTCGATGATTCTTACATATTTTTATAAATTAATTTAATAAGAAGTCAAGGCAATGAATACTGTCTTGATCATCCAGAATTTTAAAAAGAGTGTTATCAGTATACATTTATTTTCAAAAAATTAGATGCTTTGCACATAGAAGAGTTGGAAAACTTGATGGTATCAATATTTATGGGAATTATTACCTTTGGGTAATATAAATAAGATATTGGTCAAGCAAAAAATAAGTTTTAGTTCAAATTATAATGTACACTTTCCATGTAATAAGAAGTATGAGTGCTAGTGATATATTAATTCTTAAGATATTGAAAAATGATCATAATGTAGATCAAATCTGTTATTATAATAGTGTTCTGTAATATGTGAAAATAGTAGTGATATTACAAAATACAGTAAAATCCAGACTAGGCCAACATCTAAAGCAGTTTAGATGGCCAACATCTTAAGCAGCTGACCTTAGGAATGCAAAAGCAACATTTTAAAAATTGTGTGAGTGTACATTTGTATGGTGTGTATGTGTAAAGAGTTTCTTGACTCAACCTCAGATCTAAAAGTTAAAATAATGTCAATATTAATGTTTTGGAAGAATTAATCCAGAGCATTCTAATATATCAACACCCTCCAAATCATTTTGTATATATACTAAAGCTATTAATGTAAAGAGGAATTTTTAAAACTTTCATTGGATTCTTACCCTTTCATTCTTTTATTTGTGATGATAATACTTGGAGGTTAAGAAATTAGATGACAAGAGTTGGACTTTATAGTCTACCTTTTATTTAAAATGTTGAAAACTTTCATGAATTAAACCTGTTACTGCCCTGGGAAATCATAAAATGCACTCTAATTCCTGCAGCGCCTCCTGCCACATTCTATGCTGGCCAGACATTTAGTTCTATTTTAAGTCCTATTTAAAATCCATTTATGTATAAAACAATTTAGATTCTCTGGGCATGTCTAAAATGCAAGCACTCTGGTACAAGATTGTGGAGTATTAATACCCTGCCAACTTGGGTCTTATTCAAATTATATTGAATCAGTTTGTGATTCTTTGATTTATTATCTATAGTTAGGTTATCCCTATTTTTTTTAAATAGGAAGTCATACTTATTAGCATATGCATACACATAGAAAAATGAAGTGTAAAACTATGGCAAGGTGCTCTAAATCTTGTAGCATCTGAAACTTTTAATGTTATACTTGCCCTTTTTATTTAACTCCATATGGTTTATCTTAACCATGAACACATTAAATGGATTCCATTGTGTCAAATGGTATTTTCAGTGGGGATAAGGGTGGAACTGTATGAGGACATTCTTTGTAGGGTTCTGTTTTATTTTTTTGACAGTAATATATGGTCCTGTGATTACCAGAATCTTTTTTGGTGATGTCATATGGGAAAGTTAGCATTTATTCTTCTTTAACATTTTACTAGATCTTTAGAGTGTTATAAAACAAGCATTTACTACTTAGTAGTTAAGCATTCCCTCTCTTTGTTTGTTTAATTAATGTATTGATTGGAACCAAATCTATAGGATCAAGCTTATTGAGACAGACTATCTGTGCCTCTTTCAAGAGATCGTTGCTACGTTCCACACTTTTCAGTAAATAAAATATGGACAAAACTGCAACATGTGGAGACTGAAGCATCCATTAAAGACTTTTGGCAATAGTACCTTAAATATATTTCAAAAATAATTCCGCTTTATTACTTCTTCTGTGCCATTGCGTATAACAAGGGTTTTAAAAAGACCAAATACAGCTCTCTGATTTCCGTTTAATGGAAGAAGTAATAAAGTTTAATTGTATACTTGAGCACGGGGCGTCATTTCCAGTACATCTGATCAATAATTCATCGATTGCCTTTGGCTCAAAGTAATATTTGAAAGAAAATGCAGCCAGTGGGAGCTTATCTAGCTGTAGCTTCATCATCTTATTAATTATGCTTTTCCCGAATTTGATCATTAGGCTACCAAAGTGACAGCAGATGGGGAGCAAACTGGACAGGATGCTGAGAGGACCAACATGAGAGCAAACTCCTTAGGAGAGTTCATTAAGGACCTGGCCCAGGATGCAGAAGGTATTAGAAGAGTCAATTTAATCATTGTTTCTCCCAATAGGAAAATAGAAAAGGAAGGATCAATGAAGACTGGAATTTTTCTAGTAAGAGCTGGCCTTTGTAAATTTGAGGGTTGGGTTTTTAAAAAGTGTTTTAATCAAGATATTCTAGGCATTATCAGTTGAGAATCTATGGCTTTCCGCGTTCAATGTGTAACAACAGTCAGTGAATTACAAATTATGAGTGCAAACCAGCAATACATTGAATGCATTCCTTTGGGAACGCTCTGATTCTTGAGAAATATTGTGATCAAATATGATTAAATCAGTTAATGGGCAACTTCTCCTCTGCTATGGTGTTGTTTTTTGTATTTAAAACTATTTAAAAGATTCTTGATTAAAAAAAAATTAATCATTCTGCTCAGTACCTTACAGCAGTACTTTAATTTCTCAAAATGACTTTTAAATACTTGGTTCTGGTTTTTAATGAACATCTGTTGCTTGGGATTTGGATGTACTGCCTTACCAGAAGCTGTATTGCATTTAGTCCACAATTCTCTAGGAGTTAGCTGTTGGCATCCACCAATCTGATTTGAGAATCAAAGTGGAAGCCATTTTGGGGCAAAAGCCCAAATTAAGAAACTCAAAAATACGAAAAAGAAAAAAAGCCCTCAAAAAAAAAAAAAAAAAACACAACAGTAGTTCTTAAATATCTATTAATATATCATAAACATCCATACATGTTGAGAAAAATAGGAAGAAATGTTTTTTTTCTTTAAGAAATAAAACAATTTAATTCCTCCACAATGTTATACATTTTAGATGTTTTCTTTTCTAATATAGCCAAATAAATAAGGACATGAGAACCTTCAAGGCTTTCAAGATCCTGACAAGTCATTCTTAGGAATCACAGGCTAAGAAGAAGCAGGAACTTCCAGTGATCCCCCACAGCAAGAAACTGCAGAGTTTTAATCTAAGGAACCATCGCAGGGCAAACATGTCAGGATCTGGGACAGAAATTACTCCTACCAAAACGAGTTAACTCGTTAACGTGGTTTCTCCTCAGCTAGATGAAGTGGTTTCCTTGATTTCATTTTCCATTAACGTTGTTTTCATTTGCATGTGTCCCCCACCCCCACCCCCCGAAAAAAAGAGAAGAAAAAAATCCCATTGCAGACAGAGCGGGTTCACTCTATCTGAATACCTGAAGATGTTAGCACTCTGGGAGCTTTCCTTTCGCTTCCATCGTATCTGAAACACTAAGCAGCCTATTCTGGGATCTCATCTTCATTGTTTCAATCAAACACTGCTACGGAAGAATAAATCCTAATAATACATGTTTTCGATAGACTCCAGTATCAGCACTTGCCTACCTCTCTAGGCTGGGCCCTCTATTTCCCAGTTTGTGCATACCACAGATACACCAGCAGGGGGCAGAGTGGAGACAATATCCTTGCTTGGATCACCATTCAATCTATCAAAGAAAAGGGTTATGTATCATGGAAGATGTCTCCCACTCCCTAAATTTGTCTATCAGTCAGGTGATCTTATTGTGTCTGTCCAAATAGGACACCTTTTCCTAGTTCCTGTAACATGCCATGTAGATGGCTATGATTCTATACCTGACTGAGGACAATGTGACAGTTACTCTCTTCTTCCAGCAGGTCCTAATGAAGATGATAACAAAAATGATAATCACAGCTCTTTATAAAACAGAATCCAGCTGTTAAAATTTCATGAAAATTCAAATTTTTGTATGTCATAGTTAAGCTAAGTCATTTCTGTTATATATATATATTTCTGTTTTTTATATATGTATATATAAAACAGGCTTAGACATTTAGGGGATGTAAAAATGAAGAAAACTCACTAAAAGCTTTAAGTGTGTTATATACAACATACCTATACCTTTTTTCCCCTCTCAAAACCATAATAACAGTAGATAGTCATCAGTATTTTTAGTTTTTATTAGTGGTAATAAATTGCTGTGGGAACAGTGAAATACTTTGGCCTGGCATTTGTCTATTTCAGTTTTCTTTTTAGATGGATGAAATACTTTACTTGTCCTATATTCCATTATAAGTCTATATAGAATCGACTACTGTTAATCTAAGGCATTCTTATCTCACTGCAACTTTATAAACTCTACTTTGTGCTGACTTCTGACTCAATCAATAAAATGAATAAACTACATTTTATTCCACACACTATTAGAATTAATGAGTGAAGGTATATAAAACCAGTAGCATATGTTCTGATATATAATAGGACTTACGAAATGCTGGACAGCTTTCTTTCCTGTTCCTCAGGTCACAATAGTATTAGCCATTCATGATAAATCTACCCGCTACAGGTTATTTTTCTCAGGTTCAGCATGAAAAATAGCTTTGTTTCTCCTGAGGAACTAACTTATTTGGCTTGTTTGTTACAGGTACTGTATGCCTCTTAAATACTCCTTTTAATCCTGATGATTGGCTACTAAGATGCTTAACACTAGCTTTAGGATCCACCACACTGGACATTACAGCTTGCCTTTCTGTCTAGTCACTCTTTGCCTGAAATACATTAACAGTTATATCTTTGCCCCATCTCCTTTTATCTTTATCTTGTTTTAAAGATATTTTAACAAGGTAGAAAAGATAATGAAATTAACAGATGTGTTTATATTGCAAGTATTTTTAATACCATTGGAAATATACTGAAGTGATAGTGAATATCTTGGAATAATAGACACTACATAACACATTTATCTTAAATGTAAAAACACTCGTAAAAGTTCCAAATTCCATATACAGGAGTAATAGAGCAATGAGACATCTATAAAAATAATACTTGCTTTCTTAATATAGCATCATTTTGCTAAAGCAGTATTTGTGTACCCTAATGATTTCTTCTGGTTGCTTGCACATTGCTTTAATTTAAAAGAAATTATATAATCCATATTTTCCTTTTCTCCATCATTCTTTTTGCACCACACTCTTCTCTGTAGAAATTTAACTTTGAGATTAGACTGCAAGAGAAATAATGTGATTGTATCTCACATTCTGTGCTTCCTTGATAACACCTAGGATCAGGACCTAAATTCAATCAAATTTCCAAAAACATCTTTAAGCAAAACTCATTTATATGTTCATTTAATAATGAAAACCTTATCAGGTTTAGAAAGGGGGAGTTATCCGTTTCACTTAAGGAAATAATGTGAATGCAAAGGATGTCAGTGGTTACTTACACGCTACAAGTGATTAAAATCATTTGTACATATAGGTGTGCACTCAGACCATATGATGGGGCTGTATTATTGGTAGAGTGACGTCTACTACCATCTTTCCTGAAATCTAAAAATAGGAACCTTCTTACATTTAATCACCCAACATTTTGGCATGACTCCCACATAGTCTGTTGGACCAAGGTGCATTCTAATCAACAGTCCGTGGTCACTGTGAGTCCTTAAAAATTACATGTCTGTGGTGATGTCCTACTAATCACAGCGGTAGAATCTTGAGAAGGTTCTTTGTCATACATCAAGGGATGACTATAGAGCAGACGGCCAGAAAGAGGCACCATCATTAACTTTTAGGAGTAGCTCCTGAGCAATAATTTCTACCACAGGGCTAAGACTGGCCATATTTGTTCTTTAAAACACCTGATTCAGACAGTTCTGTAGATTTTAAACTATGACTATCAGAAATAACAGGTTGATTGCAGCAACTTTTTAACCAGAGACATTAAAGAATTAGAAAGATGCATTTTGGAAAGGGTAGAAGTAGAGACTGAAACTCAGTTTCTTCCACTAACCCAAGATACTCACACTCTAGGTGCATCAAAAATTCCTGGTGGACTTGTTAAAACACAAATTGTGGGACCACACCCTAGAATTTTTGACCCAATAGATCAGTGATGGGACCTGAGAATCTGCATTTCTAAGGATCCCAGGGGATGGATCTGATGTTATTCATCTGAGGACCACATTTCAGAACCACAGTACTAACTCACCATGTCACACTCCTGCCGCTGGTTTGCTTGGCCTAAGTATGTACACTTGTTTCAGAAGGTCTGTTCATACCATCTTTGAACAACTCTGACCAGTGTTAACCAGAAAAGTTTCTCCAACAATAGAAAAGAGATTTGAAAATTCTTTAGACCTTAAAGAGGTCTTAGGATACAGTCTTGAATGATAGAAAATGGTCTCTTGGTCAGTCTTTATTCTGGAGACTGTCTTTGGGACTATTATAGGCATAAGGGCTCAGCAGACCAAAGAGTTAAAAACAAAAAAAACCTGTCTTCAATTTGCTAAATTAACGCTCCATAGAACGCACTTAGAATATACTTCAGGAAAAGTTGGTCTAAAACTAAGGTAGTACTGTGTACATGTTTCAACGCACCAATTTTTCAAACTTTTATTTGACAGAAAATTCTTTTTTCAAATGAAATCTTGCCCAGAACATCAACCAATAAAAGAGATTTTTGGCAGAACAGACATCATTTGTAGAATACCTGAAGTGCATGGAGAATCCTAAGATTCCAAAGAGCACAGTTTGAAACCCCATTTATTGCATAATAAACACAGATTCACAGGATGGCTGTTATTGCTGAAAGGTATCTTTGAGCCCTAATGTGTAATGCCTGTCCCTAGGCTGGGGCTCCTTTCCTCATTCCTCTGCACAAATCAACACAGAACTGTGTGGAAGTACAAGGGCAATTTCATTTTCAGAGATCTCATCACAGAAAGTGTTTCTCTACTCAGGGGTTTAAAATTGCAACTGATTGTGCCTTATCAGCAATGCAGACTGTATTTCCAGTTTCCAAGTATTAATGCTACATGTCTCATTTTTTACTGTCTTAGCTGAAGAGAGTTTGAGCCACTTAAAAAGTAGAAACACTGTGTTTTAATTACTGTGTCCCCCCTCCAAAAGCAACATAATATGAAGAAATATGCCACATTTCCTTGTTTCTTATGGATTGGTGTAGCAACTGCCTCTCTTTCTCAGCAGGAACACCCATGACAAACAGCATTTCTCTTGGAGATGGTTGAGAAGAGCAGATGCTGGCTGCCACTTTTACATGCAGCATTTTGTTTGCTAATTTGCAAAATTTGTTTTACCCCCTGCAGCTGTAAATGAAAAAGCTGTAAAACTAAATGAAACTCTAGGAACTGAAGACAAGCCCTTTGAGGGAAATTTGCAAGAGCTTCAGAATGAGATTGATCAGATGATGACAGAACTGAGAAGGAAAAATCTAGACACACAAAAGGAAGTTGCTGAAGATGAGTTGGTGTGAGTAGAAGCTCTATTATTTTTTCATTTGATAAACTGAACTTTCCAAATTGTTGGTTTGAGTTTTCTAAAGTTTTCCATCTCACGTATCAGTAGGAGATACTTTTTATGCTCTTTATTTTTCATCTACTTAGTTAGAATTTATCTTGCTTTAAAATGGATCAAAGGCATGTTTATTCCTATATAGAAATAATCAAGTATATTATCTTTTTTTTTTGGTGCTGTCCCTTCTGCAATTGGGCTTTCCAGGTGGCATTAGCGGTAAAGAACCCGCCTGCCAATGCAGGAAACATAAAAAACGTGGGTTTGATCCCTATGCTGAAAAGGTCCACTGGAGAAGGGAATGGCAACACACTCCAGTATTTTACCTGGAGATCCCATGAACATGTAGCCTGGTGGGCTACAGTAGCCCATAGGGTCACAGAATTAGACACCACTGCAGTGAATTAGGATGCCCACTTCAATTAGGCTAGTGGGCTTGCTTTACTAATTTCCTGTATTAGGGGCTTTAAAATTGTTAATTTTATTTTAATGAAAATATTTTTAGATAAATAAAGCTATGAATATAGCAAGTCATCCTGTACATTTTGTCATCTTTGGAAATATTGGATGGAAGAACTGTCAAGTAATACATACTAATACTATGAAATAAAGGTTGAGGATTTGAGGTTATGAATAACGATAGTGATTTTACTAATGCCAATGAATGCCAATGGTTGTATACGCAATAAAAAGTACATTTTTTTACATTTACAGTCAACTACAAAGTGATGGTGTTATTAATAATCAAATAAAAGCTACTAAACTAGCAACATTAGCAACACCTGAAAACTTGTTAGAAAAGCAAATTATCCAACCCCATCCTAGACCTACTTAGTTAGAAACTTTTGGGATGGGGCCCAGCAATCTGTTTAACAAGTGCTTCAGGGGATTATCATGCCTGCTATTTTGAGAACCACTCTTTTTCAAGTATTTAGCCTTTCTTAAAGGGCTCAAACAGTATCACTTTAGAAAAACCATTAAGTTGAATCCAGGAAACTCCTAGAACTCAGTTCAAAGGAAAAGAAAAGTAGATCAAAATTATACTAGCACGTCAACAGCATGGCATTATATTGTTTCTAACCAAACATATCAATATTCACATCTTGTATTCAAAGTAACAGAAAAAATATCTCATGGTTAATCATATTTTATTTTTGGTATATAATATACATGATAAAACTGATTTCATCAGCCAGATTTTGAGAATAGCATGAGTTCCTTTCCAAATGATAATGTTATGTTATTAATAAATGTATAATGTGTGATTTTTTTGTGCTTTAATTTTAAATGTTCTTGCCACTTTTCAGCTATCAGTTTTCAACTTGGTTTAGCACACAGTCTGCTTTAAATATTGTCATGTTTTTCCATACTTCTAATGTTAGTATCTCTTTGTAACACTGTTTAATACCAATCAACTCTGAGGCAGTAACAGGGGCTTATTGTCTCTTGTTGGGGTCGGGTGTTTATAGAGCTGCAGAAGGCCTTCTGAAGAAAGTGAAGAAGTTGTTTGGAGAGTCCTGGGGGAAAAATGAAGAGATGGAGAAAGATCTCCGGGAGAAACTGGCAGACTATAAAAGCAAGGTTGATGATGCTTGGGACCTACTGAGAGAAGCCACAGATAAAACCAGAGAAGCTAATCTCTTATCTGCAGAAAACCAGAAAAATATGACTGCTTTGGAGGTGAGTCCTAGAGTTCTTTCACCTGAATCTGGGAGCGTGGTGTAGGGGTTTGACCGTGGCCAGGTAAGTCAAGTGGATGCAAGTTGATGCATGTTCATGAGATCAGGTTTGACAACTCTGAAAGAGGACTTCTAAGAAGCAGGACAGAGAATGATCCTTCCTTTGTTTTTTAAATTAATCATCACTGCCCATATAATCAAATAAAATTTAGATAACTGAAACTATTTAAGAATTTTAAGAACAGTGTGATACAGTGGAATGAGATCGTTGTTGGAAGTCAGGGGTCCTTGGTCTTAATAACTGTGCCACTAACTAGAATACAAGCCTGAGCAAGTCAAAGTCCCAAAGCGCCAGTCTGTCAACCAGACAATGAGTGCATATGCTAGAGTATATCTAGGGTTTCTTCAAATACTACTACCTTGATTTTACAATCTACCCAGCATAACCCATGAGCCATGGTTTAGACATGGGCTGCCATAAGTCACAAAAGTGTCAAGAATTTTCTAATGGAAAGTGTAGTGAAAGTAAAAGTATTAGTCACTCAGTTGCGTCTGACTCTCTGCAACCCCCATGGCCTGTAGCCCACCAGGCTCCTCTGACCAAGGAATTCTCCAGGCAAGAAAACTGGAGTGGGTAGCCATTCCTTTCTCCAGGGGATCTCCCTGACCCAGAGATCAAACCGAGGTCTCCTGCATTGCAGGAGCATTCTTTGTCATCTGAGCCACAAAGAAATCTGAGCATAAAAGAGACAGCTAAGAGACCAGAACTTGGGAACATTTAGGTTCTCTTCTTCTTTGCAACACGGTCTATGAAAATGATACTTTACAATCAGTTCAAGTCTGAGTTCTTTGCTCTCCTTTTCCTCAGCCAAGAGATAATTCTCTCCTCATGTTGATGTATGACAAGAATCATCACAATATTGTCCAATTAAATTAATTTTAAAAAAAAGAAATGATAGGCAGTTTCCACCTTTTTTTGAGCACTAATGAAGCTGGAACTAAAACAGATCCTTCCAGCCATTCCTTCCTCTCTCCCTCTCTCCCTTCTTTCCTCCCTTCCTTCTGTCTTCCCTTCCTTCCTTCGCTCATTCCTCTCTCTCTTTCTCTCTCATTTATTTCTTAATATTTAACACAAACTGATCACTTCCCAGGAGTGAATTCAGTACTTATGCTGGCACAAACCTGTGTGTGTGTATGTGTGTGAAGTCACTTCAGTTGTGTCCTACTCTGTGTGACCCTATGGACTGTAGCCCGCCAGGCTCCTCTGTCCATGGGATTCTCCAGGTAAGAATACTGGAGTGGGTTCCCATTTCCTATTCCAGGGGATCTTCCTGATCCAGGGATCATACCCACGTCTCTTGTGTCTCCTGCCCTGGCAGGAGGGTTCTTTACCACTAGCACCATCTGGGAAGCACAGACCTGTACTTGGCATTTAAAAAAATAACCTCCTCGCCAGAAACAAACTTACCGTTGTTCTTCCCAAAGTATTTGACCCCAATAGATCTAAAAGACAGCAGCAGACCTTTTTCTCTTCTAACATAAAATTTTACCTTCAGCTCTGAGTACTCTGTGGCGTTTTTATGCTCTCAAAACTGTTTGTGGAATGACAGTTGAATAAAGAAAAAAGTCTGCATTTCTTAATCTATTCATTTTTCTCCATTTTCCTTTGGATTAAGAAGTAACAGGATGAATTAATTTTTAAAAGAATTTTTTTGTTCTGGGTCCCTCTCCTGGGACTTAGCCTTGTCATTTTGATGGAGGATTGAGAAGACTCACTGATGTATCTAATCTTAACCAATTTGGAGTCTACTGACATGCTGGCAGTATTAAAGAAAAAGCACCGTCTTGTTAGGCAGGCTGCTGGGCTGCCTTTCTATCACAGGTTCCTGCATGATTCATCTTCCTCGGTGACACACCAGTGATGTAACTTACCCGGAGGTACACCGCTCCGTTTTATGGCAACAGTTTAAGAAATTAAAATTACCTATGTGGAAAGTATAATAAGCATTTGGGAAGTATTTCAAGAAGAGTTATAGTGGCACAGTAAATGGTGCTTTTAGCTATTCCTTCATTTTAGTGATGTTTAAAACCAAGAGCCATCATTCTTGGGTACCTCTGGAGATGCCTGGAGCTTATGTAGTCAGTATTTAAGTGTAAGTGGTCCTTTTTGTATTTTCATTTTATATGCCATGCTTAACTAAAGGCTTGTTTAAAACTTATTAGAGTAAATAGATAAAGTGACTAAATTAATATGAGTGAGACACAGCTTATTTAAAGCTGCTTGCCAAGGCTGATTAAGATTGATTGCCAAGGTTGATGCTAGACTGGCCAATAAAGAATCACCTATTTTACTAAAGAGATGGGTGCCCTAAGCATCCACCCAGAAACTGAGTTACCTGGTCTGGGGTGTGGTCCAGAATCCATATTCTAGAACATTCCCTGTGTTAATGCAGTTTGCAATAGGTTTAAGAAGAGTTGATAGGTTGTATCCATTAGATTGAGTAATAAATTTAAATAAATGACTTCATTGAGACTGTGCCCACAAAAAGGTGATGCAATTAAGACCTGAGGCATTTTTTTTATTATAAGAAAATAAGCATTTAATTTTTACTATGTAAAAACATTTATCAAGCCCCTACTAAGTTCAAGGAATGTAGTAAACAAAAACTGAGTATATCAAACACTGACATGCTCATGGTGTGGTCCTTGGAACAGCAGCATTAGCATCACCTAGGCACTTGTTAATAATATAGGTTCTCAGGTCCCCCCAACTCTATCAACTCAGAAACTGGGAGTTGGAGCCCAGCACCTGTGTTTTTTAAATCCTACCAATGATACAGATGCAGCCTTAAGCTTGAAAGTCACTGATGTTTATATGATGAATAAAACACCATCTCTGATGACTTCCAGGGACTTGTACTTAGTGCAAGATCCACCCAATTTAACTAGTCTGTGCCCTACAGAAGTTCTGTTGGAGGTTTGTGAAGGAAGGGCATCAAAATCACACCTGGATTTAGGAAGGGCTTCATGGACCAGATACATGTGCTAAGTTGAGAAGCATAAGCTCTAATTGGTCAAGTAGAAGAGGAAGAGCATTCCAGAAATAGGAAAATAAATGCAGACGCACAGAGGGGAAAAGGGAAGACACTTGGAGAAATGTCAGTGATGTGACAGAACTAGAAAGACTGCCTGTGAACTAGTGAGTGGACAGATAGCCAACAAAGACAGGGGGTCCAGAGCTTGAGTTATAAGAGAACTGCATTCTGAGACTGAGCTAAGGAATTTGGTTTTGTCCTGAAAGCTATCAGAAGCAATTGAAATATTGGAGTCATGGGTTAAAATTTTATTTTGGGGACTTTCTGAGTGGTTCATGTAAATTCAAATATTGATTTTGTATTGAAAATATTATGATATAATACTAGGAAAGCAGGCAGGAATAATATACAACTGTCTGTTAGATGCCTACCATTATCAAGGTGCTGTTGGTAACCAGGGTGTTTGAGACTAAATAGAAATGATTCCTAGCCTCAGCGAACTTACAAATTCCTAAAAATTCAGGCATTCTAACCTCTCATTGAGCTTCCCTGATATCTCAGATGGTAAAGAATCTGCTGCAATGCCAGTGACTTGGGTTCGATCCCTGGGTCAGGAAGATCTACTGGAGAAGGGAATGGCAACCTACTCCAGTATTCTTGCCTGGAGAATCCCATGGACAGTGGAACCTGGGTTACAGTCCATGGGGTCTCAAAGAGTCAGACATGACACATTGTGATTAGTACGAGCTGAGAGAATCAAACACTAAAATGAGGGCATCGTAGAAGTTGATAGAAATGATGGTACAGCATGAGCAGAAACACAGAGCTCCCAAAATGTGATCTTAGGAAATGTCAAATAGAGCAATAACAGTCATTTGTAAGCTTCATAAAAGTCTATAGCAGAAGATGGCTCTGGAAATGGCCCAGTTCATAGAAGACTTTGAACGCAACCTTCTAGAACAGCACAGGGCTAGAAGGCCATTTCCAGCAATGGAAAAAAGGTGGAGGAGACTGTGGGCTGAGGGGCAGAAAGGTGATCAATTCAATTCAGAAAAGTAACATGTATTGAGCATTCTGTCCCCAAAGGTACCATTATAACCTGGAACAGGAAGGATTTTGCGGAAAGGAAAGAATGAGTTGCTAGATAAAAATAGACAGGTATTGTAGCTGCTTAATCCACCCCTCAAAAAACCCCAGCAAAAACAAAGAGTTTTAAACTTACAAAGCTCTGGAATGAATTAAGATCTAATTAGAAGTTAAAAGTAGAAACATAACAACTTTGTTGTCTAATGAGAGTCACTTAACAATATACTTGTGGTATATACTGGGAGAATTTGCTTATGAAGTTGCTTTGCCATGTCCAACTCTTTGCAACCCCATAGACTGTAGACTGCCAGGCTCCTCCATCCATGGGATTCTCTAGGCAAGAATTCTGGAGTGGGTTGCCATTTCCTTCTCCAGGGGATCTTCCTGACCCAGGGATCAAACCCAGGTCTCCCACACTGCAGGCAGACTCTACCATCTAAGCCACCAGGGAAGTCTGGGAGAAAATTCTCTGTAATCACAAGCCCTGTTTTTGCTCCTCAAATGCTCAAAGCTTCCTATCTTAAGTATTTTATATCCTACATCCTTTTCTATCTATTCCCTCTCTTTATTTATTTTTATAGCACTCATCATTAAAAATATATTATACTTTAACTTATTCATTTTTACCCTCCAGCCAAGCCACGAGCAACGTGTTTTCTGGCCTGCTGTATCTCCAGGGCTGAGAACAGTGTTGGGCACAAAGACAGAATAGAAATGTTCTCTCTCAATGAATAAAGTATCATAAAGCAAACACAAATAAATGTTATATCAATACTTTAATCAATATTTAGGCGCTCCAGATAGATCCATCTTTCCTTGATACAAAACTAGATTTCATTAGTGACTAATCTGAAATTAGCCACCACTGAAATTGCCTTAATCCCTAGATCATTCCTGCTTCAGTGTGATTAAAAATACATTGTGATCTTTGCAGAACAATGGGTTCCCTAAAGTAACTCAAATAGAGCTTTTATAATGGATTCTTTACCAGCTGAGCTACCAGGGAAGCCCAGAAAGATTCTAACTCACTGCTTAATTGAAAACAAGATGAATGGAGCTCTTCACCTCACGTATGGGTGAAAATATTCTCCCTTCTATTGATAGAGCATTTTAAGTTACCTTGATTCACAAATGCAAGCAAACCATGCTGAAGAAAGATTCCTGAGAGCTAAGGGCTAGAATTCATAGTTGTGGAAAAGAATGTCAGAACTTGAAAAATAAATAAGATATGACTTATAACCAGGAGCATCAGCACTCCCTCTCTATTTGTTGTTCAACAAAGAGATTGAAATTTCTCTGATTTAGCTGGGGTGGGGAGTAGTTGAATGAAACAGAACTCATAAGTGCAAACAGAACTATTTATTGAGGAAACTCTTCTAGGTACTGGAGATAGAGTGATACAAAGATTGTTTAAAGAAATTTATATTATAGTAAGAAAGTCACTAAACCAATAAATAAGTATATAATATGATCATAAACTGGAGCATACATTATAAGTAACATGTTCTCATCATATTGCTTGATGAATTCAATGTTACCCTTCATCCACTAGGTATGAGAGAGACTAGGCCACTAGGCTCAAAGACTATACATTTCACCCCATACTAATGCATGCATGTTGTGTTGAATTGGTATTAATGATTGTCATTAAATCACTTGTACTTTTAGCAGCTCTTAGAAGAAGCAATCAAGATGATTCAAGCTATATAAAAAATAAAATATGATTATTTATATTTCTATCATATATGGCCACTCTATAAATATAATTCAGATAAATGAGTACTAGGAAAAAGAAAATAAGGTAATTATAACAGTTAACAATTCTGTAGTGTTTACTGTGTGCTAGGCTGTATTCCAAGCCAATTTCTCTCAAATTTTATTGTGTCTATCAGTCACCTGGGGTTCTTGTTAAATACAGATTCCAAGTTCAGTTCAGTTCAGTCGCTCAGTTGTGTCCAACTCTTTGCGACCCCATGAATCTCAGCACGCCAGGCCTCCCTGTCCATCACCATCTCCCAGAGTTCACTCAGACTCACGTCCATCGAGTCTGTGATGCCATCCAGCCACCTCATCCTCTGTCGTCCCCTTCTCCTTCTGCCCCCAATTCCTCCCAGCATCAGAGTCTTTTCCAATGAGTCAACTCTTTGCATGAGGTGGCCAAAGTACTGGAGTTTCAGCTTTAGCATCATTCCTTCCAATGAAATCCCAGGGCTGATCTCCTTCAGAATGGACTGGTTGGATCTCCTTGCAGTCCAAGGAACTCTCAAGAGCCTTCTCCAACACCACAGTTCAAAAGCATCAATTCTTTGGCGTTCAGCCTTCTTCACAGTCCAACTCTCACATCCATACATGACCACAGGATTCCAAGTTGGTAGTTCCCCAAAAGGCACCAAGATTGTGCATTTCTGAGAAGCTTCCAGGTGATGCCGATTCTGCTGGCCCGTGGGCCATATTTTGAGTACTGAGGGAATATACATTTTACATGAGGCTAAATGAAGGAGGCTTCCTCCCAGGCAGGGAACTGGGGAAGGGCAAATGGTGAAGGAAAGGCTCAGAGGCAGAAATAAGACGTGTGTACCGGCAGCAAATTGAAGTGATTGGTAAAGAGGTAGAGGAAGCAGGGTGTGAAATTAGCACTGTCCCAGTGCAAATAAATGTGGTTTCCACAACTGGAAAGTCAGTGCTGTCACAGCTGAAGACTCAGACTCTCTCCTTAGGTGGCTGTGGCTGTTGTTTTGTTGCTACATCCTGGCTGACTCCTTTGCCACCCCATGGACTGTAGCCTGCCGGGTCTCTCTGTCCATTTCCCAGGCAAGAATACTGGAGTAAACCGTTTCCTACTCCAGGGCACCTTACCCACCAGGGATTGAACCCGTGTCTCCTGAGTTGGCAGGCAGATTCTCTACTACCGAGCCACCGGGGAAACCCATCCTTAGGCAGACTGGGCTTCACGTCTTAACTATACTGTGTGACCTTGGTAAATCACTTCACTTGTAGAATTTTCTATTCAGTTAAAAGATGATAAACACAGGACCTATACAGCCAATGTAGAATTAAGTGAGGAAAGCTTATAAACTACCTGGCCCATATTGAAATTTAAATGAATATAGAAACTAGCATTATTATTTATCTCAAAAGGCATAAATGGCAAGGCTTAAATTTATAATCGATGCAGTTAAATCCACAGGTAGAAAAAGGTGATTGAAAGAATGAGTCATAAACAGAAAGAAAAAGAAGGCCAAAGTATACTCCAAATGGAGAAATAGCACCATTTCTTTCCCGTTGATTTTACTCTTCTAGACTAGGAATGAGTTTCATGTGGTTTCAAGACAAGCTATCAGTTTCAAAGAAAAATTAGAGTCTGCTCTCTTTTTATGGAACAGTCCATTAAGTTTATTCTTCCATGTGAGAATTTCTCTTTTTTTTTTTTGAAAAGTATATCCCCTCAGTTCCTTTTAAAATCCCACTTCTTCCAGTTTTTATAGAACTCCCATAGAATAAATCTGCTCACATTTATGCTCACAAAATATTCATTTGGACACAGATTCTGGAATTTAATGTCTAGTTCCAATGTAATTCAGCGTACTTCCACATGCTCGGTAATACATATTCAGTACTTACATTTCAGTTAAAATGGATGTCCATCTTGCTTTAAAAATCTTCTTTCATTCCTCAGCTACCATCACATCAGCCACCATTCTCTTGTATGACTTTCTCACAATAGGAGAAAAAAAAGCACCTATACAGATATTTAAAATAAAGGAAGGCTCAAAGGGTTGGATGGGTAGTTTTTATCATTCTCATGTAATCTCATAGTCAGCATGACATATCTTGATTACAAAGCCTTGATCAGACAGCTCAGGAAAGCCAGGAATACAGGGCTAGATAGGGTTTTCCCAAAAGGACATTTTGATGTTTTGTTTATACTGTCTTACAGAAAAAGAAGGAGGCTATAGAAAGTGGC
Organism: Redunca redunca; assembly: GCA_006410935.1. Taxonomy (NCBI): domain Eukaryota; kingdom Metazoa; phylum Chordata; class Mammalia; order Artiodactyla; family Bovidae; genus Redunca; species Redunca redunca. The sequence continues at coordinate 237,335 of SJYQ01002117.1, read as the reverse complement.
AAACGACAAACTGAGAACACTCTAAAAGAAGGCAATGACATACTTGATGAAGCCAGTCGAATTGTAGATGAAATCAACTCAGTTATAGTCGTGAGTATTTTATGAAACCCAAAGTTAAACGATGATAATGACGTAAGTGCTCTTGAATAGGAACCAGTGAGAAATTCAGTAGTATAAGCAAATATTGTTACTCTCTTTTGAGTGTAAAGTCGTTTTTGTCTCATTCTATTGTGACCATGCCCACCCATTGGTAACAATTAGAACTTCACGTTATTCTCTCAGTAATGAGGGTACTTGCACATTTACACCAACCTGTATTTTTTTTTCACAGTGATTAAGGGCATTTGTTATTCCTAGTACAGAACTTACAATCTGCTTCAGTATTCATATAACATTAGTTAAACAAGAAATGTAAAGCTACAAACAGACTTTCAACATGCTGTCTCATTCAGTAGATGCTAATATATGATGACATATGGTAATAGAAGTGCAAATAGTCTAAAAGATCCTAATGACTATCATTTATGCATTTAGACCTATGAAGTAACATTTTTTTTAAAAAAAGATTATTAGGTTCTTCTTGGTATAAATTCCCTTCACATATTTTCTAATCTCTTTGATTGAATAATAGCTTTTATTCTCTATTCTTTTTTTTTTTTTTTGCTAGGTTAGTAACTTTTAAGTGTTCTAAAAACCTAGGCAAGTGTAATTATTTCTCCAAGAGACGTTAATAAATTAGAGGAAGCTGGATTCACTTATTTAAAATGCCTTCTTTTCTCTACATATCAGTACGTTGAAGACATTCAAACAAAATTGCCACCCATGTCCAAGGATCTGAAAGATAAAATAGATAACCTCTCCCAAGAAATAAAGGACAGGAAGCTGGCTGAGAAGGTGTCCCAGGCTGAGAGCCATGCAGCTCAGTTAAATGATTCGTCTGCTGTCCTTGATGGGTATGTCATTGGTGGTTGGAAATGTCTATGTTTCTTGACACTTGTCCAAAAGTTTTCACTAGCAGAAATGGTTGAGAGTTGCTTTCAAATCTTGATTTTCGTAATTATTAACATACAAACTGCATGGCCTTTCTGTGGAAAAGCCTAATTAGAAGGGTGTGGACAAAGTTCTGCTGGAGCAGCATCAAAATTCTGAGTTAAAAGTGAATTCAAATATTGCATGGTGGGGAGCAAACACTGCCTTAGGCTACACTTAGAAAAAATATTTTGTTCTTTATTAGAGAGCACAGCAGTTGCTTTATTAGCATTTTAAACAGTTATATATAAACACACATTCTGCTCCAAATTTCAGTTTTATAATTTTAATGAAATCAAAACTATTTATTGTTAAAGGGCTGGCTTTTGAAAATGTGGTTGCATTGGTTCAGTTCAGTTGCTCAGTCTTGTCCAACTCTCTGCAACCCCACAGACTGCAAGATGCCAGGCCTCCCTGTCTATTACCAGCTCTGGAGTTTACTCAAATTCCTGTCCATTGAGTCAGTGATGCCATCCAACCATCTCATCCTCTGTCATACCTGTCTCCTCCCTCCTTCGATCTTTCCCAGAATCAGGGTCTTTTCAAATGAGTCAGTTCTTCACATTAGGTGGCCAAAATATTGGAGTTTCACATTCAGCATCACTCCTTCCAATAAATGTTCAGGATTGATTTCCTTTAGGATGGACTGGTTGGATCTCCTTGCAGTCCAAGGGACTCTCAAGAGTCTTCTGCAAAACTACAGTTCAAAAGTATCAGTTCTTCAGTGCTCAGCCTTCTTTATAGTCCAACTCTCACATCCATACATGACTACTGGAAAAACCACAGATGGACCTTTGTTGGCAAAGTAATGTCTCTGCTTTTTAATATGCTGTCTAGGTTGGTCATAGCTTTTCTTCCAAGGAGCAAGCATCTTTTAATTTCATGGCTGCAGTCACCATCTGCATTGATTTTGAAGCCCCCCAAAATAAAGGCTCACACTGTTTCCACTGTTTCCCCATCTATTTGCCATGAAGTGCTGGGACCAAATGCCATAACCTTAGTTTTCTGAATGTTGAGTTTTAAGCCAACTTTATTACTCTCTTCTTTCTCTTTCATGAAGAGGCTCTTTAGTTCTTCACTTTCTGCCATAAGTGTGGTGTCATCTGCATATCTGAGGTTATTGATATTTCTTCCGGCAATCTTGATTCCAGCTTGTGCTTCATCCAGCCCAGCATTTCTCATGATGTACCCTGCGTATAAGTTAAATAAGCAGGGTAACAATATACAGCCTTGACATACTCCCTTCCCGATTTGGAACCAGTCTGTTGTTCCATGTGCAGTACTAACTGTTGCTTCTTGACCTGCATACAGATTTCTCAGGAGGTGGGTCAGGTGGTTTGGTTTCCCATCTCTTTCAAGAATTTTGCACAGTTTGTTGTGATCCACACAGTCAAAGGCTTTGGCATAGTCAATAAAGCAGAAGTAGATGTTTTTCTGGAATTCTCTTGCTTTTTCAATGATCCAGAGAATGTTGGCAATTTGATCTCTGGTTCCTCTGCCTTTTCTAAAACCAGCTTGAACATCTGGAAATTCACAGTTCACATACTGTTGAAGCCTGGCTTAGAGAATTTGAGCATTACTTTGCTAGTGTGTGAGATGAGTGCAGTTGTGCAGTAGTTTGAACATTCTTTGGCATTGCCTTCTTTTGGATTGGAATGAAAACTAGTGATTCCATACATAGCCTTTAAGTCCTTTTTTTCCCTTTCAAACTCCATGAAGGCACTACTATTTCAGTACTTCCCTGTGAAATAATAGCTTATTATAACTGGTATTATAACTGGTATTCTTATATGGGTCTATGGGGGATGGGCCACTAGTGAAGTGTGTTTGACTAGTAAACAGCCTTCTCAATATAACTGGTTTGCTTCCCCTACAATTTGGGGATTATTATAATAAAATAGGTGTATTAACCCCAAGAATAATTTTCATAAATAAGTCTGGATTTAATATACTCCATGTGAAAGGTTCTGTTTCAAAACTTAATATTCTTGATACAAAGGAAAATATTAATGTTTGAAGACCCTGGAATAAATTCATATATAATTCATTTTATTATAACAGTTCTAGCTTGGTTATTTAGGAATATGAGTTTAAACTGAAAGCTACAATATAATACAATTAGTAGATACCTCACTATGATTTGGGATTATCATTATTATATTGGCCATGATCATTTGGAAGCCTTATTAGTTATAAGTAAGTTCTTCAAATATTCTTCATTTGAGTACCAACTACTCTGATATTCTCTTTTTGGGTAATCCCTACAGAATCCTTGATGAGGCTAAAAACATCTCCTTCAATGCCACTGCAGCCTTCAATGCTTACAGCAACATAAAGGACTATATTGGCGAAGCTGAGAAAATTGCCCAAGAAGCCAAAGTTCTTGCACATGAAGCCACAGAACTGGTAAGAAACAAATAGTGCTATGTACTGAGGTGAACCTTCTCAAATAAGTTTCTAAACTAAATTTCTCAAATTTAAACAAGCTCCAGAAAATCCTGGGAAATTAGAATATTAGTTTTAAATTATTTTCAAAGGCTCCTTTTAAATTTTTCCCAAAATAAATTCTCAGTGTGCTGTAATCATAGCAGAACTCTTCTCAGTTACATATTACTTTCCACCACTAATAAGAGTTGTATTATTATCCCAGATGACAAATAGTTTTGTGCCACCAACTCATAAAGGAAAATGGCCAAACATAAGACTCTGAAGAGGAAAATTTATCACAATTATTCCATATGTCTTCAATAAGAAAGTGCTTCGAATATTAATACCATTGCTTATAGTCACATATATAAGTTAATCCTATATAAAGTTTAATAATGAGGTGCACATTTTACAAAACATGCCAAATCACATACTTCTAAACTATTATGCTATTTTTATCAGTTAAAATATTTACCTTCAAAGCTACTTTTGGCTTCTGTCATTGTTCAAAATAAATTTTCAATTAATATTTTAGAGTTTGGTGGTTCTAGGTATAGCATATTATCTGAGTATCTTTAACAGTGACAAATTTTTTTTCCTTTACATGTAGAGCAACATTTTGTAAACAGGTTATGTTTGGTAAACCTTGGCAATACTTTTTAGGTCAACTTTCATTTCATAGGAATCACACGGTTAGTTAAAATGTTCAGAACCATCCCTTATTCCTTTGGCTTGACACAAAATCCTCCAAATACATTAGAATTTCGGGAGAAAAAAACTGTGCCTGGACATTTGACTGTGAATGACATATGCAGAAATAATGGGTGTTGAAGAAACAAATCAGTATTTGCTTTGGTATTTAGTAAAAATGCTTTCTTGGATTTCAGAGATAGTAGAGGTATTTGCCACATACTTAGATGGTTTATTTTATGGTCATAGTGAAAACATCATATTCCATCAGCAATTACTACTGTTTGGTTTCTCTGGGATGACTTTACTAATATTGTGTGTTCTGTTTATTTCTTATTCAAACTCATGACATAATTATTACAAAAACTTACCTATGTTCAGTTATCCTTTCAAAATGAACCATTTTTCATATCTATTTGAAGATCCTAATCTTCAATTTCACCATTTTCATCTGACCTAAGTCTTATTTGATGGTCATTTTCAGCATCCAGGACAGTGCCTGACAAATCATAGGCCTATGTGAGTGAATGCACGTCATTCTAATTGAATTGACATTTTTCATGCCTGTTTACAACATTTTGTACAAATGAAAATCTCAGTATTATCATTGCTTTATTTTTATAAACTTCGTGCATTTTATGGTAAAGAGCTGTTTATTTTCACCCAAATTTATTACCATCACTTCTGATAGCTTATGGCGAAAGGTATCAGATTCTTGATGTCTGAAGAAGATTTAGCTTCCAGGGACCAGAGACCAGGCTTGATCACTCAAGAGCTTTTGTGTAGCAGAGTTTTATTAAAGTGAAAAAGGGACAGAGAAAGCTTCTGACAAAGACATCAGAAGGGGGACAGAGAGTGTCCCCCTCACTAGTGTTAGCAAGGGAGTTCTATACCTTTTTAATTCAGTTCAGTTCAGTTCAATCGCTCAGTTGTGTCCGACTCTTTGCGACCCCATGAATCGCAGCACGCCAGGACTCCCTGTCCATCACCATCTCCCAGAGTTCACTCAGACTCACGCCCATCGAGTCTGTGATGCCATCCAGCCATCTCATCCTCTGTCGTCTCCTTCTCCTCCTGCCCCCAATCCCTCCCAGCATCAGAGTCTTTTCCAATGAGTCAACTCTTCGCATGAGGTGGCCAAGGTACTGGAGTTTCAGCTTTAGCATCATTTCTTCCAAAGAAATCCCAGGGTTGATCTCCTTCAGAATGGACTGGTTGGATCTCCTTGCAGTCCAAGNNNNTTCTTCGGCACTCAGCTTTCTTCACAGTCCAACTCTCACATCCATACATGACTACTGGAAAAACCATAGCCTTGACTAGCTGGACCTTAGTCGACAAAGTAATGTCTCTGCTTTTGAATATGCTAGCTAAGTTGGTCATAATTTTTCTTCCAAGGAGTAAGCGTCTTTTAATTTCATGGCTGCAGTCACCAACTGCAGTGACTTTGGAGCCCAAAAAAATAAAGTCTGACACTGTTTCCACTGTTTCCCCGTCTATTTCCCATGAAGTGATGGGACCAGATGCCATGATCTTCATTTTCTGAATGTTGAGCTATTACAATAAATCAAAAGAATGCCTCAAGTTGTAACAATTTTATCAGACCCACTCCCACAATTTACATTTTAGGATAGCATGATTAGAACTTAACAATAGAAAGATCCTACCAGACCCGCTCCCATAATATACATTCTAAAGATATCAGGATTAGTCAGAAGGTTTTCAGGAAGGAGAAACTGTCCTCAAGGAGGATACATTGTTGTTATATAATCCTTAGTACAGAGTTTAAACTGAGTTGTTGTGTAATCATCAGTTCGGGTTGTGTAATCATCAGTTCGGAGCTTAAAGAAAAACTTTATGTGACTAAAACTAAGGAATGTAGAAGGGAAAAAACGTGTTTGTCCTTTCCTCCTCCTCGAGAATTCCAGACTCTTATCTCTGCTTCCAGAGCCCCAGACCCCTTTCTCCTCTCCTCAGGCATCCCGGACTTCTTAGCAACCTGCCTAGGAATTGACTCTCTCATTCCCCCCTTTTCTTTTAGGAAAATTATGTTGCTAAGGGAAAGGGGCATCGTTTTCATTCCACAATCACTTCCTGCTGTTGAGGGGTGTGGTCCCTAAATTGTTGAGGCAGCATATCCTCCCAACCCTCATATTGAGGGTCTCTGATCTAAGGACCCCAGGTCATAGTTGGGGGCGGTGGCGCTCTTAGGAGCCTGGACAACCATTCGAAACTTAAAAGCTTTCAAATGGTTAGAAACAAATCCAGTTACATAGTTATACATGAAGAGAGCAAACAGTAAAAACAGAACAATTAGAATTAATATGATTAAGATAAGTTTTCCACCATGGGAAGCTAGTTAACATTTCCCAAAGTGAGGTGACTGAGGCTTCAGGGGAATCCATAGCCTGAATCATCTTGTTCATGTGTTTAGTAAAGTGAGTAACATTAGTACTCATATCTGGTATATATGTACAACACTGGGTATGAATAATGGCACACGTTCCTCCTTGTGCAGCTATTAGAATATCTAAGGCCAATTTGTTTTGTAAAACCACCTTTCTAATTTGTATTTGTTCAGCTTTAATGGCTGAAAGTTAGTCAGACCATCAACTCATAGCATAACATCTAATCTGTAGTTTCCAGAGAGGGAATGAATATTGTAGCCAGACAATCACACCAGTGAAATACAGATCTTGCCCAATGAGTTTTAAGGTGTGGCAGATTAGGCTTCTCTGGAAGCTCTGAAAATATGAAGCCATGAGTAAAAGTTAGACCTAGGGTGTGTCTTCCTATCCAGCCAGGGGGAAGCCACGCCCATAAGTATGAGCCATGTATCTAGGCGGTCCCATTTGGAGTAAATCAGCATGACTGAGGGATCCAGTCCCAATCAGTTCCTGGCCAAGCAAAAGGAGGGCCTAAACTGGGATTGGAAAACAGGAATGATTGTATTTTACATTTCTTGAGGCAAAAATCCCAGTTGTTTCCAATCACTATAACTAAGATGTTGGCTAACTTCTGGGGATGGCTCTGTTTTTTCCCAGCATATGGGAGCATTAGATAGTGGACATCCCTTTTTAGGAGTTAGCCATATGACCTCATCTCATATTTGATAAACATCAGGTAGAAAACCACCAGATCTAGACCCATTACCTTCTTATGTGCAGCAAAATAGTCATTAAACCAAGTTAAAACATAATCAAAATTAAAAGTTACATTATGTCCATAGTTACATCACTCCATCTTTAGATTGTGAGATGTCATCAGACCAAGAAGAGGTGTCACATATGATTGTTGTTGGTGAAAGTATTCTCAGAGTTGAAGAAAGTCCTTTCCAAGAAGTGGAGAAACTCACCATGGGATGTCTTCAATTGATGAGGAGGGGAGTGCTCTGCAGACCCAACAATTAGACCAGTTGTGGAATGTAGCATAGGAATGAGTCCAGGACAGGAAGGCGCTGTCTTGAGGGTCAAATGGTTAAACTCAGGACTTGGCGTCAACAGAAGCAAGCCCCACCTAGATTCTCAGTCCCATCTTAGTTCCTGGCTCAAACAGCAGCTGCTGCTGCTGCTAAGTCACTTCAGTCATGTCCGACTCTGTGTGACCCGATAGACAGCCTCCTACCAGGCTCCTCTGTCCCTGGGATTCTCCAGGCAAGAACACTGGAGTGGGCTGCCATTTCCTTCTCCAATGCATGAAAGTGAAAAGTGAAAGTGAAGTCGCTCAGTTGTGTCTGACTCAGCAACCCCATGGACTGCAGCCTACCAGGCTCCTCTGTCCATGAGATTTTCCAGGGAAGAGTACTGGAGTGGGGTGCCATTGCCTTCTCCACAAACAGTGGCTAGTTTGACTCAAAATTTGGGTCAGGAGTTAACCTCCTGGTAATGTCTGTTGAAAAGCAAGAAGCCGAGTCACATAGTTCATTTTAAGGCTCTATTAGCAGTAACTGTGTACAAAAACAGTCTATCATAGTTTGAGCCCTCATTAAAGCTATGAGTAGAACTTTAAACCAACTGTCTTGTATTTCCTGAATTAGCTTACACAGGTGTCTTTTAATAATGTCATTAGCCTTTTCAACTTTTTCTGAAGATTGGGTCTCAAGGAGGAGTATAAGTGATACTCTATTCCTAGAGCTTTTGACACCCCTTGAGTTACAGCAGCTTTAAAGATGGAGCATTGTTGCTCTGAACTTTAGAGTTTAAGATCCCACTCACATCACGAGAGGTCAGTACAGTAAGATTTTGTCCATTCGTTAACCTCGGGCTTTAGTTACTACTGCTTTTGATATGAAAATAGGTGAGGGTCAGTGAGCTTGATAACAACAGGAACAGCATTTTGTGTTCGACCCACAGTTCTTCCATCAGCCCACACTCTAGGATTTACATTCTGTTCCATTAAAAAGAGCTGGTCCCATACTCATGACAACAGAAGCCTGGGCCTCAGTATATCCTTCCCCAGAAGGGGTGAGGGAGACTCTGGCACAATTAGAAACTCATGACAAAACAGCACAGAGTCCCAGTTTCCACTTAAAGGATGACTTCCCTGGTGGCTCAGACGGTAAAGCGTCTGCCTAGAATGTGGGAGATCCAGGTTCAGTCATTGGGTTGGGAAGATCTCCTGGAGAAGGAAATGGCAACCCACTCCAGTATTCTTGCCTGGAAAATCCCATGGACAGAGGAACCTGGTAGGCTACAGTCCATGGGGTTGCAAAGAATCGGACACAACTGAGTGACTTCACTCACTCATCCAGAAAGTCCCATTACGGTAGTGGATAGGGAGGAAAATGGGCCAGGGGCTTCAGTGAGCACAGAGAAAGTTGCCCCAGTGTCCAAAAGAAATTGACTGGTTGGCCCTCCACAGTTATTAACACCCAAGTTTCCTCAGGTGTAATTAGGATGGGAGCTTGTGTGGGGACCCCTGGACACCTTCAGTCCATATTGTCTTAAGAGTCCAACCCTGGGGCCTACACCTTGGAGGGCAGTCTCCTCTCCATCATGGTCCTTTGGAGACTGGACATGGAGCCGGGGACGGCTTAGAAGTCTGAGAGCAATCCCGCTTGAGAGACCCCTCCTTTCCACAGTAACAGCAAGCCCATCCCTTTTTACCTGGGTCCCTCTGGGCACTTGTCTTAAGCTGTTTCAGAGCAGGTCTAACAGCCATTGTTGGGGCGTCAGTCTTTTGCCTGGTTCTTTTTTTGCCTCTTATTTTCCACCTCATATTCTCTGCCATAATGTATCATCTGAGCCAGCTGCAACAGTTTTTTAAAGACTGATTTGGTCCAAACGCCTGTTTTCATAACTTATAGCAGATATCTGGAGCTGACTAAGAAATCTATCTTTTAAGATCATTTCTCCCTTTGTAATTTCAAGATCAACGTCAGTAAACTTGTGGAGAGCCTCCCAAAATCTATCTAGGAATTTATCAGGAATTTCCTTCTCTCCCTATTCTTTGTCAGCCAACTTAGCATAGTTTAAAGTCTTAGTTTGCGCTTGCTTAAGTCCTTCAAGAATACATCTGGCAAAGTGGCTCTGTTATGGAAACCATTTGGCTCCCAGTAGGAAGGAGGGCTATTTCGTGTTCCCTCTTTCCCCTTGTCTCACGTTCAAGCCATTCATCTCCAAAAGTAGCAGCTTCCCCCAAAACTCAAGCTCTCAAGTCGGGAGTTAGTGTCTGTCCCAAGACATGCATTACATCTCTCCAAGTAAGGTCATAAAGTTAGTCCCGTAAAGGATTCTGTGTACCTTTTGATCCTCTAGATAGTCTCAACTGCAATTGCTGCTTGAATTTCTACTGACACTGAGGCAGCCCCTCCTGGAAGAGTGCCCTAACTCTCAGCCTGTTCAGTTGGGAGCCCCAGATTAAGGGATAAAGGGGCAAAATAAGAGAACAGGAGGCAGCTGAAGCTTTCATACACAAATCTGCACCCTTAGGACATAAGTCTGGCATGTCTTGTGGAGAGATAAAGAACACATAAGGCACTTCTACCCATTTCCCTTATTTTCTATGAAACCGGTCTAGTTGTAAAACAGTATCATAATTGAGAGACCCTTTAACAGGCCAGTGTTTCCCATCTTCCAAAGGATACTGTAGCCATTAAGTACCACAGAAGAAGATCAGGCGTGTCTTTTTAAATTCTGGGGATCAAACTTGTCCCAGCTTTTTTTAAAATACATTTTGAAGAAGTGGTTCTGGAACTGAGAGCTCCCATCTGTAAGAGAGAAAGAAGCAGCATCCACAGCCTTGGCTTTTTTCCATCAGAAGCATCCTTCCCTGCTTTAGATGGGGGTGTAGCAGAATCTCCACCAAAGCTTTCTTTCCCTGGTCAGGCTTAGTCTGTCCCTTACCAACGCGGGCGTCTTCCTTGTCCTTCCCAGTTCTACCGCTGAGGCAGGGGGGAGATGCACCAGGGGTCGACCTGATGGTATCCCAGATTCCATACCACTGAGACCTTTTGATTTGCCACAGTAATTTCCCAGAATGTTTCCCAAGCTAGGACTACTAGGGGAAGCATCCGTCTTAAATGTGCCTGTGCACATTGCTGAGTATAGTCCTGACTGCGTTAGAATGGGTGAATCATAAAGAGACAGTAACAACCAAGATCCCTCCTGAGTGTCACCACGCCAGTATATGTGATAGCAAAAGGGGTGGTGGAGGGTTGGCCAGCGAGGAAAAAGTGATTTTTGTTCTCGAGCTATTAGGGTCAATCCTTCCAGCTCATTTCTACAGATTCCACAAAAGGAATATCTAAAGAGTTGAGACAAAAGCCATCAGAGAGACTCTTCTGCTCCACTAAGAGCTAGCGCTACCAAAGGAAGAAGCCCACTGCATTTCCAATCTGACCAGATTCCACAATTCCTGATCTGTGTCCTCAAAAACCTCATGGTCACCAGCAGTGCTTCTGTCCTTATAGATACGAGGCACAGCCATGACAAAGACTCACTTTCAGGTTGCTGGCCCCTGAGACAGGCAGCCAAGGCAGTAACTTCTGGCCTGAGAGATGTTCCTAGGGTTCCACCTCACTCCATACGTGCTTCTAGTAACTCTCAGCTCCTAGCAAGGCTAGGCGCTTCCTTACTTATGGTCTAAGTAAAAGTACATAGTAACAGCATGGATCACTAGTCCCTTGAAAGTCTGTGATCCAAAAGATTAGGTTAGTAGTGCTAATTTTCCATGCAATTATGAAATGGCCAAAGAGACCAGGAAAAGCTGACCAAAAAAGGAAAGTTCAGTCCACTTACTTTGCCCATTTCTGGTTGCACCCCTCACAGGGACTCTGGGTATCTCTTGGCATTGGCAGAGACAAGGCTTCCCTTTTGGGGGGCTGCCTTCAGTCATTATGAGGCACTGCAAAACCACAGAGCAGGGCTCAATGCTTGCATTGCGCAGGATATGTCATTCATTCACACAGCACACCATAGAGTTAGTAAAGTAAAGCAGAAAATGTGTGTACTGAGAAAGCAGAGAGGCTAGAGCTCTGAGTGTTCTTACCTTGTCCTGAAGATGCCAGAAAGCCCCCAAGATGATAGTTTATTGTGAACGGTGTCCAATTCTGGATCTCCGAAGAAGATTTAGCTTCGGGACCAGGGACCAGGCTTGATCACTCAAGAGCTTTTGTGTAGCAGAGTTTTATTAAAGTATGAAAAGAGACAGAGAAAGCTTCTGACATAGACATCAGAAGAGGGACAGAGAGCGCCCCCCTCACTAGTGTTAGCAAGGGAGTTATATACTTTTCTAATTAGCTATTACAATAAATCAGAAGAATATCTCAAGGTTGTAACGATTTTACCAGATCCACTCCCACAATTTAAATTTTAGGATAACAGGATTTGAAGAAGGAAATGGTAACCCACTCCAGTATTCTTGCCTGGAAAATACCATGGACAGAGGAGCCTGGTAGGCTACAGTCCACGGGGTAGCAGAGTCCGATGCAACTGAGCGACTTCACTTTTCTTTCAGGAAGGAGAAACTGTCCTCAAGGAGGATACATTGTTGTTATTTAATCCTTAGTACAGAGTTTAAACTGAGTTGTTTGCTGTGGAGTCATCAATTCCAGGCTTAAAGAAAAAAAAAACGCTTTATGTGACTAAGACTAAGGAATGTAGAGGGAAAAGTGTTTGTCCTTTCCTCCTCCTTGAGAATTCCAGACCTCTATCCCCAATTTGAGACCCCCGGACCCCTTTTGCCACCTCAGGGACCCCAGCCTTCTTATCAACCTGCCTAGGAATTGATTCTCTCACTTCACACTTAGGAGACTCATTTTCTTGCCAACATGAAATATTCACTTTTCCTCAGTACTGATGCTTATACCTGATAGACTAGCCAAACCCAAACACAGAGCTAGGAGAAGTTTTAACGCATACGGCATGTCCACTTGTTCTTGTTATTCCATCCTCATAAGCTGTGTAAAAATAATTAAATGTCTGAAAAATTTCTAAGTAAAAGCTAAAGAGGATCATTGATTTATTAAATGGCTATCAGCAAACACACAGAAGACTGATTTGGTCAGAAAGATTGTTAGACTGTGTTTTGGGAACAGAATAAATAAAATTTTAATTTTAATAATTCATTATAATGTAGTTCCTATCGTACTAGAAAAGAAATATATTTGCCATTAAATTGAGCAATTACCTAGATAGAACTAGCATTTCATAAATGTAAGAGCTGGTATTATTGCTACGGCTATAAATAAACACAGAAGAGTAAGATTAAGTTTATTATTTATGTATGAAAGAGTCATTTGAATCTAGGCCTGCAAAGAAGGAAGAATGTCTTTAATGAATTAGAAACAAAGAAGCAAAGGAGGAATTTATACAAGGAGAAAAAAAGATCTGTTAGACAAGCAATAAAACAACCAATTATTACTGTGAAGAAAATGGATGTGAGATAATATGAGAAGGAAAAAAAGCATTGAAAATAACATTGGGGGAAAAAATCCCCAAATGAATGGTGGAATAATCTTAAAGCATAATTGACAACATTCTTAAAGCCACTTCACTTTTAAAAATCTGCTTAAGTCTACCTGTTTGTAATGCACACATAATCAACAATGTAATTGAAAGGGAAATATGAGTAAGAAGAAAGTTGATCCTTTATTTTAATTAAATAGTGAGCAGGTGGAGTCTAGAAACAACTAAATATTGTAGTATAGTTGCTATGTAAACAGCAACAACCTCTTATCTTGCATATTTAACTTATTTAAATCTCAAATGTTATTTTAGGAAAATGTTGTCCAGTTGCCCAGTCATGTCTGACTCTTTGCAACCCCATGGACTGCAGGATGCCAGGCCTCCCTGTCCCTCACCATCTCCCGAATTTTGCCCAAGTTCATGTTCATTACATTGGTGTTGCCATCCAGCCATCTCATTCTCTGATGCCCTCTTCTTCTGCCTTCAATCTTTCCCAGCATCAGGAACTTTCCTAGCGAGTCAGGTGTTCACATCAGGTGACCAAAATACTGGAACTTCAGCTTCAGCATTTATCCTTTCAATGAGTATTCAGGGTTGATTTCCCTTCAGGTTGACTGGTTGATCTCCTGGCTGTCCAGGGACCTCTCAGGAGTCTTCTCCAGCACCACAGTTTGAAGGCATCAATTCTTTGACACTCTGCCCTCTTTACAGTCCACCTCTCACAACCATACTGGGAAGACGATAGCCTTGACTATACAGAGTGATGTCTCTGCTTTTAACACACTGTCTAGCTTGGTCATAGGAACATCAACTTTATGAAAAAATAAACACTACTACTTTTCTGATGGGCTTCCCTTATGACTCAGATGGTAAAGAATTGGCCTACAGTCAAGAGACCGAAATCCATCCCTCGGACGGGAAGATCCCCTGGAGAAGGGAATGGCAAGTTACAGTATTCTTGCCTGGAGAATTCCATGAACAGAAGAGCCTGATTGGCTACAGTCTATGGGATCGCAGAGTCAGACACAACTGAGTGACTAAAACTTTCACACTTCCGATTTTCTATTAGTGTTGGGTGGGAAAATTACTATTATTGCATTATTGTTATAAAATTATTGTTTTCCCTATACACAGTCTCAAAGATAACATTCATTTTGTACTTCTCATTGGTGGGCACAAGGAAAAAGAGAAGGGAAATGTATCACTCTTTCAAAAATAGAATATGAAGATCCAGTAATTTCTTTCTAATCTCAATTGCTTTGATGCTATAAAAAGTCCTCAGACTCTAAAACAACAGAGAATTAAATCTTAAAAACATTTCCAGATCATAGGTGAACTTAAAACCTGTATTATCAACCAGATCTGATTTTAAAAGTAGTTGAAAAAGAGATTTTATATGCTGCTGGAGCCTTGGGATGACAATAGTCATGGTTTCAGTGGCCCTGGGAGATGAGACCCTCTGCCCTTTTCCACTGGGAAGTTCTTAGAGGATGTACACTTGAATCTGGTATATCCAAGCAGCAAGCAACAATGACAAAACAGAAGGCTATTATAGGATGGATTCTATTGTTCTTGTTCATTAAGATCATGAAGAGTCATCACATAATAACTACACAATCTCCATCAACCCTGAAATGTTGCCCTCCTTCCTTTCTGAATTTCCTTCCTCCCTTTCTCTTTTTCTCAGAGCGAATGGAATGTGTTCTGTGATATACACTTCAGTGTAGAAAATGTAGGCAGTCCACACCTTCCCTAGGTATCTTGCATAAAAAGAATCACTTTTTCATGTCCCATGGCAACTGAAGATTTCTTTTTTTTTCATCTGTACCCTCTTTACACTACAATCACTGTTATCATCTAAAGCTCTCTCCCTCTCTCTCACATACACACTCTCTAAGCCAAAATCTTTTTTCTCAGTTATTAATAGTCTCAGTCTCCATGTTTAGTCTGATCTTCTCTAAGAATCAGCATTAGAAATTGAGAATTTATACTGGCTTTCAACTCCAGTGAACAATGTGGTCTTCCTCTTTATTCTCCAAATCCATGTTCTGTCAGCCAGTGCAATTATGCATCATTCCTGGGAGTCATGAGTCTAAATATCTGCAGCATGATATTTCTCAAACATATCTAGGAGAAAATAATGTAAAATACAGAAGAACGTGGGGGTAATTTGTAAGTAATTCTTTTTCTCATAAAAAAATAATAGTGGGACAGTTAGTAAAGAACCAACTGGTGATTGCAGCCATGAAATTAAAAGATGCTTACTCCTTGGAATAAAAGTTATGACCAACCTAGACAGCATATTGAAAAGCAGAGACATTACTTTGTCAACAAAGGTCCATCTAGTCAAGGCTATGGTTTTTCCAGTGGTCATGTATGGATATGAGAGTTGGACTATAAAGAAAGCTAAGTGCCGAAGAATTGATGCTTTTGAACTGTGGTGTTGAAGACCCTTGAGAGTCCCTTGGACTGCAAGGAGATCCAACCAGTGCATCCTAAAGGAAATCAGTCCTGAATATTCATTGGAAGGACTGATGCTGAAGTTGAAACTCCAATATTTTGGCCACCTGATGAGAATAACTGACTCACTTGAAAAGACCCTGATGCTGGGGAAGATTGAAGGTGGGAGGAGAAGGGGACAACAGAGGATGAGATGGCTGGATGGCATCACCAACTCAATGGACATGGGTTTGGGTCAACTCTGGGAATTGATGATGGACAGGGAGGCCTGGCGTGCTGCAGTTCATGGGGTCGCAAGGAGTCGGACATCACTGAGTGACTGAACTGAACTACTAAAGACCAGTGCTGTGTAAGGGTTATGTAGACTTTACAGGAATTAAAGAGCACGGGATGGGGGGCGGATCTGGAAAAATTATCCAAGAGAAAAATATACTTAAAATTAAGTAGGTTTAAAACCTTAGACACCTGTTCCAAATAAATATGCTAACTGCTGTTGTAAAGTGACTTCCTACTTTTAATTCCTTAAGATAAGGAGAGTAAAAATCCATAGAAACTTCACAAGGAGTTTTTTTCTTGTCTTTGGGTCAAGAGTCTAGAGAATAAATTGGATTTTTGTAAATTTACTCTTACGTAGCATGTCAATGGAGAGAAAAACCCTGTTAGAAAATAAGGGTACTAGAAAGGAATGTCAGGGAGCTCTGATAACATAGCAGCCTGAGTTAATTCAGATCCCTCCTAATGTGAGAAATTCACAGAAATATTAGATAAACTCTAACTCCCAAAATTTAACACACACACAAAATTTAAGACACATTTTGGAAAGAGGAAACAAAAGGGTAATCTGAAAATAAAAACACAAGAAACACAATAGCACATCCTAAAGCTGGCACCTTAGTGACTCAATGAATTTGGAACATAAATGTAGATCATATGTCTGGAGACTGGATTTTAAAAGCCCAAGCAGGGAGAGAAAACATCACAAACGTCATCCTAAACCTATAAACAAAGGAGTCTTTTTTGACTAATTGAAAGTATGCAAAATTGTGAGACTTCCAAACAATTTTCTCATCAATGAATACTCCCTCTAGACCAGAACATGCCAAGGAATCTTGTTTCTTTTCATGCCCCAGTTGTGAAAAATGTCTCTCATAAGCTGTTAAAACCACAAGCCTATGGGTTGAAGTCCAAATTGTACCGTATACTTTTACATATGGATTGAAGTTTTCATGGTACAAGACTTTCCAAGCTAAAATTTTAACAGAGGAGGGGAGAGGAATCAGTCCTTGCAACTCTTAGAATATCTAGAAGGACACAGAGGAATGGTCTGTTTGGGTACACTGTGAATAATCAACTAGGAAAGAGGGTAGGAAGGCAAAGTATATAACATGATCCTGAAGTTATTCAAAAATCTGAAAGAGGATATACAATAAAAGTGTTTAAAATTATTGCAATGTTAAAAAAGAATAGAGAAGAGTGATAAAAACTACAGAAGATTATGGAAATGTATAATAGAAGCAAATAAAATTTATAAAAATAAAAAATATATAGTAAGTATAACTAAAAATTTAATGGGAAAGCTAAACAAAGGAGAAAGGGAATGAATTAATTGAAAGAGTTGAATACATTACCCAGAATGCAACAAGCATGGTAAAATATAAAAGAAGTATAAAAGATAAGAAATATACCTTGTAAAAATGCACTGTAAATCTATTAGGGGTTCAGAAATTGATAAGAGTGAGAAGAGAGAAGTAGTAAAAGAGATACTGAAAATTTTCAAGGCCTGGTGAAAGATAATTTCTCAAAGAAAGCCCTTCATGATAAATGAGCTTCCCCGGTGGCTCAGACAGTAAAGAATCTGCCTGCAATGCCAAAGACCTGGGTTTGATCCCTGGATTGGGAAGATCCTCTGGAGGAGAGCATGGCAACCCACTCCAGTACTCTTGCCTGGAGAATCCCCATGGACAGAGGATCTTGGTGAGCTACAGACTATGGGGTCACAAACAGTCAGACACAACTGAGTGACTAAGCATACACAATTCATGATAAATAAAATTAAATCTATACCTGGAAAGATCGTTGTTAGGCTATGGAAGCCAAAGAGAAAGAGAGAACAATATCTTAAAGTAATCTAGGGAAAAAAGACTTTGGGTCAGACACTGAGTGCGCAGCTGCAGCGTCAGGAGCTTTAAAAGATGCTGAATCTCTGCTTGCTTTCTGCTCTGTGCCTTCAGTTCTTGGTGACCATGGCGTTCTGTTTAACTCCTACTTCCTTTTCCCAGAGAAGAATGTCTCCAGAATTAAAAGTTAAGCTAAAAATAGCCCTCATGAGGACAGAAACACTAATAACTCTAAGAGAAATTCAATTTCACTAGATTCTGTGATTTTCATATAGGTAATGCTTGGTATTCGGTAGCTAATCACTAAATGTCAGTTGCTCCCTCCCATCTCTAAACACTGATACTAGGAATCTAGAAAGGCTAGGATGCTCCAGATTTTCAGAACAGACAAGATATTTATGCTGCCACAAGGAACAGGAAAGTTGAATAGAGAAGAAAACTTCAGAGGAAATATAAAATGTATTTCCCTACTTAGATTGAAATCATCTATGAATGTTTATTTGAATGTAGTTGTCTTGTAAGATTTTTTTTTTTAGTGATTAGAATTAAGTTCAAGGGGTGTGCTGAAGGTTCCTAATCAGGATGTGGGAGGAAGATATGAGGTCAGAATTTGAGGATTAGAAGATCTGTCTCCAAGTTGAATGCATATTGTACATGTACTGAGCTGTGTCAGCTAAAGTACAGCTTTATAAGAAACTGCACATTTTCTTCTGATCTCTTTCTTGGCTTAATGCCAATAGTTAATCCCAAAAACTTAAAATTTATTTTTAAACCTGGTTTAATTTGGAGAAATAACTCTAGAAAGAATGAAGGGATGGAGCCAAAGCAAAAACAATACCCAGCTGTGGATGTGACTGGTGATAGAAGCAAGGTCCGATGCTGTATAGAGCAATATTGCATAGGAACCTGGAATGTCAGGTCCATGGATCAAGGCAAATTGGAAGTGGTCAAACAAGAGATGGCAAGAGTGAACATCGACATTCTAGGAATCAGCGAACTAAAATGGACTGGAAAGGGTGAATTTAACTCAGATGACCATTATATCTACTACTGCGGGCAGGAATCCCTCAGAAGAAATGGAGTAGCCATCATGATCAACAA